>CM052437.1:110393588-110470062 GCA_028533085.1 Varecia variegata | reverse complement strand
GGTCTCGCTCTTGCTCAGGCTGGTCTCGAACTCCTGACCTTGAGCGATCCACCCGCCTCGGCCTCCCAGAGTGCTAGGATTACAGGCGTGAGCCACCGCGCCCGGCCTATGGCAAAAATTGTTTAGGGACTATAAGCTTCAGTTATCTGAGATTCATTCATGTGGAATATCTTACTTCCTGATTATGCCTCTACTGTTTGAAGAATAAGGTGTGATATTTGAAGGAATGTGCCTTATATTTAAAAGAATTCTTAAATTCCTGATACACTATTACAAGAAAGGGCTACTTACCTGTATTGAGTGCTACTTATATTTATTGAGCTGTTGAGTTTATGTGCTTAAGATACATCATTCCTTTTACATTAATAACCTTTAGTGCTTTTTAGCTTTATTTCACAGATTAGGGAACTTTTTTGGCTTATCTACTTTAATTTTTTTTAATCTGGGATTTTTTGAAACTAATGTAATCAGTAGAACACTTGTATGTGTTTGAATGACAAAACCACATTCTTTTGTTGTGACCCATTGCTCATGGTAACTGAAGCTATACTGACTCACAAATGTTCTAACTGACCAGAATGGAATGTGGGCATGTCCATGAGTGAATATAATTAGGCTAGTGTTGTATGTGGGGAATGATGTTTTTTGTCATGGGGGAAACTATCAGACATATATGAATTTGTATAACAATATGGTCATTCTTGAGTTTGTTAAAGAAGACTTTTATTTAGAGGGTGAAGGTCTTGTGTTTGGAAGGCATTTGATTCATAAATTATTCTTTTAGTGATAAAGCGTTTCAGTTTACTGTCATTTCTTTTGGTGAACTTTAAATTAGAAATCATTCCTAAGGAAAGCAGAGAGTTGTACCTTCTTTCAAATTTAGCTCATGCTCCTCTTGCATACTCAGGAATTCTTAGAAATTGTTAGTCTAATTTAATTAATTAATTTTTTTTTCTTTTCTTTTTTTTTCCTTCTATGTGTGATGGTTGGTCTTGAGCCTGCAGGGAGCAAGCTGGCTCCAGACTTCTTGAAGTCCACGGTTCTTTGCCTCCAATGCTTACAGGTCCAAAGACAGGGAACCACAGACAAACCTTTGTAGGAGATGTTTTATTATTTTTCAGAGTTGATATCTCATTGTGTTGTCCAGGCTGGACTCAACCCCTTGGGCTCAAGTGATCCTCCCACCTCAACCTTCTTAGTAGCTGGGACTCCACACCTTGGGTTTGTTAACCCTATTTTGATTAAGGAATTAAAAAAGGTCAAATGGAATTTAATTCTTCAGTCTGTACTAACGACCATATGTGTGTGTGCAGGGCAGTAATAATAATCTGCATCTCTCCTTTAGTTGTGTACATTTGAAAGAGAATAAATTGTTTTATATGGTCTTATGTTTTTTACTATACTGACTCAAAATAGGAACATCAGTTTAGGGTAAGAAAAGAGGAGTTTTCATGATTTTATGGAATGGCTTCAACTTAAAACTATTATATATTGATATTTAGTTAAAACATAAGATTGTTTACTTTTTTTCTCTTGGGAAGCATCTTATCTTTTCAAAGAACTAATACATCTTTTATCTCTTGCTGCTTATCACCACCTCAAATTTTAGTGGCTATATTGGTTTTGCTGCCGTAACACATTACCACAAACTTAGTGGCTTAAATAACACGTATTTATTATCTTACAGTTCTATAGGTCAGAAGTCTGAAATGGATTTTACTGGGTTAAAATCAAGGTGTCAGCAGGATTGTGTTTCTTCTGGAGGCACTAGGGGAGAATCTTGTTTCCTAGCCTTTTCTGGCTTCCAAAGGCCATCTACATTTCTTGGCTTGTGGCCCCTTCCTCTATCTTCAGAGCCACTAATCACATTAGTCTGACCTTTGCTTCTGTTGTTGTCACATCGTCTCTGACCTCACCTTCCTACTTCCCTCTTTTCCCTTGTTAAGGACCTTTGTGGGTTATGTTGAGCCCACCCAGATAATTCAGGATAAAATCTCTCCATTTGAAGATTCTTAATCATATCAGTAAAGTCCCTTTTGACCTATAAGGTAACATATTCACAGGTTCAGGGGATTAGGACAAAAGCATCTTTGGGGGCTTATTATCCTGCCTACCGTGGTGGCTTAAAACAACAACCACTCTATTTCTCATGATTCAGTGGGTCAGCAATTTGTGTTGGCCTCAGCTGGGCTGTTTTTCTGCTGCAGGGGTCATGCAGGAATCTTCAGTGATCTGGCAAATTATCTGGGGCTGGAGGGTCTAAGATAGCCTTATTCACATGTGTAGTGGTTGATGCTGGCTGACAACTGGGCCATGTATCTCTAGTAGAATCAACCTGTGCTTCTTCACGTGGTAACAGTGTTTCAAGAGAGCCCAAACTACAAGATCTCTTGAAGCCTAGGAAGTCACACTTTTGCCATATTTTATTAATCAAAGCAAATCATAAGGCCAGCCAAAATTCAAAGGTGGAGAAATAGATTCTATCTTTTGATGGAAGCAGAAAGAATTTGTGGTCATTTAAAATCTTATATAACTAACTTTACACATTTTATTCACCCTTCAATGTTCCTATTGCATCTATAATAATTATGACATTAGGGTGCTCATTTAGTGAATCTTGACTTAATTACTTAGGATTTCACTTTTGAAATGTATTTAACTGTTATCCTACATGGCAACTGGTGATTTTAGAAGATACTGCAATTTTGTGAACCTTTGATGAAACTTGGTTTAACACTTTGATATATTTACATATGTAGAAACTGCTTGAGCGAACCCGTGCTAGGCGAGAGAATCTTCAGAGAAAAATGGCTGAGAGGCCTACAGCAGCTGCAAGGTCTATAACTCATGCTAAGCGAGCCAGAGAGCCGCTTTCGGAAGCAAGTAACCAGCAGCCCCTGTCTGGTGGTGAAGGTAAAGTAAAATTTTCATTTATTTATTTTTTGCTGCATGATTTTATTACCATAAATGTACAGTAAAAATGAACAAACGAGCCCATCCGAGCACACCAGATGATGGCACCTGGAAGTCCCAGATAGGCCAGTCTGCAGCCCATCCACACAGAGCTCTGGCACCAGCACTGACGGCGCGGCTGGGCCTTGCTGGGGTAGGGGAGGGAGATAGCCAGCCTGCGTGCGCATGTTTGTGTGTGTAAGCATGTGCACATGTGTGCATGCACGCACACACAGCTATGGGAAGAGAATGTTCATTTCTTTAAAAGAGACAAGTCTTACACATTTCATTATTCCGTGTAGAAGAACCAAGGTCTTTATGAGACAAATATAACAGCCTCTGACGGAAGAACAGCCTTCTATTCTATTGCAGCGTTCTTACATTAGGCCTAGTACCTGTGAGGTTGGAACAGAGTTTCTTTTTAATAACAAATATTTCAAATTATGGGCAAGCATTCCGGTAATCCCAGCACTTTGGGAGGCTGTGGTGGGAGGATTGCTTGAGGCCAGAAGTTTGAAATCAATCTGAGCAACATAGTGAGACCCTGTCTCTACAAAAAAAAAAAAAAAAAAAAAACAAGAACTCAAACTAAAAAACCCCCAAATATTTCAGATTAATTGAACTTTATTTTTTTCAATCCAAAGTTATCCTTAAAAACTCTAAGAGAAGAGGAAAAAAGGAGCAGGGTAACACTTACACTGGTAGCGATGTGTTTTTTTTGCTCCAGCAGTGCCAGAACAGCTAACCACTAAGTTCAGGTGGTGTCTCTGGCATGAGCAAGGCAATGGAAGGCAGACTGTTTGCACATGCTTCAAATTTAATGAGTCTTTTTCATCCTTGGTTTGCTGAACCAATTTTCTAAGGCTGGGCTTGAAGTTTAGGTTGTTAATCTCCAGAAGTAGTGGAATTAAACAAAAACAAATACACACACAAATACAAACAAACCCAAACTCACCTGGAATCTTATCTTATTCTTTCCTAAATCCTGGCATCCCCAGCCAGCATCAGCCAGCTGCCTTAGTCTTTCACTGGAGTGTAGAGTAGTCTAGAGGTAATAATCTTCTTTAGTACAACTTTAGAATACTTACATATGAAAAGAGTATTACAGAGGGCAAAACCGATGTTATAAAAAAGGCAGAGAAGAGGGCATGAGTACTGGCTTAGTTATTTTGGAAGGTAACCATAGAAGAAGAATTTATTTATTCATCTTGAAGGGAGGGAAGGAAATATACATTATATGGTATTCAGCTAGAAAAATAGGGACCTGTCCTTAGTGTAGGATCTTTCATTTTCACTGTGAGATGAGTTTCCACCATTGAGTACTATGTACTTAAAAACTAGTGTTTGGAACTACGTTTTCATGCTTAAATGGAAGTATTTAAGCATCAAAATGTAAAAGTATTTACTATTTCCTGTAAGAACTATAAACCTGAAAAACTCTGTATTTTATGGTGGTGTTACATGTTAAAATAGGAACACTTTCAAAAAATGATTAGATGAATTCATAGAAAATGGATCCATAAATGAGTTACAAAAGATTAGAAAGTTTCATGATATATATTTAATTAGGTTGATGTCACATAAGGGCAATAATGACTTACCACTAACATTATATTACTTTGGTCACTGCCAGAACAAAAGCACTTGGTTATACAGCCGATGAAACTGACCTCATATGAAATTTACCTTCTTACTTTTTAAAATAATTAATTTTCCAGGAGATATATTGAGACTCATTCCTGGGTAGAAATAATATGCTTTATGTTTGCATAGCTCCTTTTTATTTTATAACTTTTTCACTTATAGGTATTTGCTCATAGACATTTAAAGAAATGCTATTAAGTGTTTGTAACGGTGAATTTGTTTGGTATTAACCAGATAATTCACCTTTTCTGTTCCCTGCCTCTCTCCTAAACCTCCAGCCAGGTGCCCTTCTACCCTTGCTTGTTGATTATTGTCCATGAAAGATTGTTTCAAAAAACCAAAAACCCAGTTTCTACCCTTAGCTCAGCTGTGTGACTTTAGGCAGGTAACTTAATTTCTCTAGGCTTGGTTTTTTTAATCTAAAAATGAGGTGATTGGGCTGTAGATCTTATAACCATAAATTATATGCTTAAAAAGGAATCTTTGATATCAGATTTCTAAGTTACAGAAAGATAGTGGTGTTTTACTATTTCTTGTAACTAACATCATTTAAAGGAATAGAGAAAGATGATGTTTTACTAACTTGTTAGGTACCTACCTCAAGTTTTTCATGCTGTGAGAAATTACAGAATTTTGACTGTCTTCTTTAATCCTTTTTAATTTAGAGAGATCTTGTACAAAACCATCACCATCAAAGAAACGCTGTTCTGACAACGCTGAAGTAGAAGTTTCTAACTTGGAAAATAAACAACCGGTTGAGTCAACTTCTACAAAATCCTGTTCTCCAAGTCCTGTGTCTCCTCAGGTGGAGCCACACGCAGCAGATGCCCTTAGTGATTCTGCTGCAGCCCCAGCATCCCTGCTGGGTGTCAGGAGAGGGCTGAACTCAAGATTAGAAGCAACTGCAGCCTCCTCAGTTAAAACACGGATGCAAAAACTTGCAGAGCAACGGCGCCATTGGGATAATAATGATATGACAGGTATAAATTGTATAGATGATATCGTCCATACATCTTTTTCAATAAGATTCAGTTTAGTATGTTGAAAATTTTATCAGTTAACACATGGGAGGTAAATGCTTTTGTTTTATCTATATCCTGAGTATCCTTTGTCTGCAAATGTCTCGTATACCTATAGTATATTTATAAGTTGGTTGTGTTCTCATTGAGGTAGATGATGAGGTTCTTGGACTAGTTCTGATCTTATAACTGAATATTATGTCTTATATTTGCTATGAAAAACAGTTGAGAATAAACTATACTTGGTATTATTAGCATTTCTGACCTTCAGCTCTATATTTAAAAAATACTATTTCATGGATTCACTAAATAAAGTGTGCAGTGTTGGTCAGTAGGGGAAAGAGAAAATGTCAAAAATCATAAATTGAGCACCTGCAAAGTGTGTTATGAGTCTACAATGCTGGCCACAAATGAAGTGACCTAATTCTTGCCTTTCGTGAGCGTATAATCAGATGGGGAGCCTGAGAAATAAATCAACAATTATGCAATGGGGTTATTTGTGCTATGATCAGTTTTTTTATCTCCTGCCTTGTTACAAAACAAACAAACAAACAAAAAAACACCTTGAGATGACTTACAAAAATACTTATATTATAAAACAATAAAATTAAGGAAATCAAGATGAAGAGAAAATATGAGAAGGAAAAACAAAGAAGTGAAAGGTAAAGTCAGTTTATTAAATACAGGCTATACGGTCCTCTTCTTGCTAGTGGCCAATGCAAAGAAGTGAAATTATCAATTATATGAACTAATGTTCATAAGCTAAAAGCACAACCATCTTTGGCACTGAGACCTGAGAGAACTTTCCTCCTTGTGTCCTAAAGGTGACTTTGTGGGAACTAGTAAACTTGTAAGATTTCTCAAGGTAGTCAGATGGCATGGCTCCAAGCTCAGTTCAGTAGAAGCAATTTTAAAATGAGCTAGCACGCTGCATGCAGGTAGACAGCTCAGTGGCTTCCTGGGCCTTACTCAAGGAAGCATTCCTTAGGCCTTTGTTCTCAGCCTTGCTGATGTGTATCAGAATCACTCAGACCTTTGGATTGGAATCTCAGATGTGTGGTGGAGCCCCAGGGTGTGCTTTTGTCTTTTTTTTAAAGATCTTAGGTAATTCTGATGCATACCCGGATTTGTGACCAAGTGGTCTGAGAAATGGGTGGACTACGTATATTTCAGACAGTCTTCCATAAATATCAGTTCTTTTAACTGAAATTTTGACAAGTATTAGACAACAGAGAGTTAAGATTATGTTTCCTGGTAGTGATAATCTCAAGAGCAAACACTTCCTATTGAATATGCTAGGCATTGTACATATTTTTGGTTCTAGTAGCATTTAATCCTTACAACAATCTTATGAGATATATACTACTTTTATCTTCATTTTATAGAAGAGGAAACTGGGTTCAGAGAGGCTAAGAAAATTGCCTGCCATCAGCCAGCTAAAATTCAAATCCCAATAGTTGTACTTTAGGACTCCTATTCTTAGCTGCTGTGATCTGCCCGATTTTTTTGGACACATAACAAAATGCAGACAGTCTATGGTGTCAATACCTGTTCATTTTAGTAGTGGGTGGGGTTAACCATGTTTCTTTATAAAGGCTGAGGAGGCTAACCAGTAAACATGTTACCAAAAACTCAGCACTTGTCTACCAGGCCGAATCAGAATGAGGACAAGTGTTTTGGGGAGGAGGAAAGAGACCTTTTCATCGTCTCAAAATCCAAATTTCCCAAACATAGGCAGAAGTACAGAGCTTTTAAAGGGAGGGCTTCTTAGTTCTAGGCTATTTTGATTAACTATTCTAATAGTCCCATCTCTTCCAAAGACAAAGCCTGTAAACTCCACCTGCTGCCTACCTGGGGATCTGGTGCCACCTGGGGTAAGAACAAAAGGCCTTTTCCCTTCTCCTTTACCACTGACCTGAGGCAAGGATGCCCATATCTGTGGGAGGAGGGGCAGCTACTGTGTTACAAAAGTGCCTGGATAGAACGATGCCCCATTGCTGTTTTGTAGGAATTATCTTTGGGTAGCAGAGTGCAGATTATCCTTTAAAAAAAAAAAAAAAAGGAGAGGGTTGTGGTTTAACATATATATGGTCAAAAGAATAACCAAAGCCCTAAACATTCTAGAGCATAAAGCACTGCAGTGATTTTGACCATTTTGAAAGCAAATGTTAAAAAAAAATGCCCACCTCCTCTTTGAAAATAAATCTCATTAAAGGTCCACATCCTGTCTGATTTCAAGAAATGAAACTTGTGAATAAAGCATTTGTAATGAATGGCTTAGTGACTGCTAAACAAGACTGGATATCAGTCAGTTAAATGTTTGAGAACTTAGACTAAAATATAATTTATCTGAAGCCTGTCATTCTGACAGAGAATAGTTAGAAGAGCTAGAGGTCTCTTAATCCCATTCCTAAAACATGACAATAAAACTGTCATCTGCTTAGAGGACAGTGCTTATTCTAAGGAAGATGATAGAGATATTTAAAAGGGTATTGTAGGGAAGGTGGTGGTCAGGGAGGCTTTTCTGGAGGAGACAGAGGCAAGGACAGCTGGCTTCAGAGAGTAGAGATAATCTAGGCAGAAAAACCAGAATATATAAAAAGCACAGAGGCAAGTAACGTGAGTATAGTGTATGTATAAAGATTTGGTATTCTGGTGTATAGAGCATGTGGTAGAAAACCAAGAGCTAAATTTGAAAAAAGCAGCAGGGTTCAGATTGGAATTTAACGAGGAGGTGATAGAGAGGTACTGGGAAAGTTTAAAGCAGGTTAAGTGTTTTAGAAAGATCTAAATTCTGGCATCAGAATTGAGGAAGGGTTGGATAGGACAAAGATTTGAAGAAGGAAGACCAGTTAGAATCCAGGTGCAAAACAATGAGGGCCTATGGAAGTGACGAGGGGAAGCTGGATTGGAGAGATTTAGGGGAAAGAATCTATAGGACTTAATGATTGGTTGGTAGAGGATGAGGGAGAGGCCAGATTTCTGGCCCCAATGACTGGGTAGTTTGTGATATCATTTACTAAGATGAGGAGGAATATGTTCCAGGCAATTTTAATTCAGATATGTTATTTGGGATACCTATGGGAGAGCCAAAAAGAGATAGTTGATAGTTGGAAGACCATGAAGGTAGGCCAGGAAGACAGGAGAACTGGTAGAGAATAATGTCACAAACAGAAAGGGAGTGATAATTTTAGAGATGTCAAGAAATACAAGGCCTGCGAAGTGTAGACTGGCACTAGTGACAATAGCAAGACCAACTTCAGGGCAGTGGTGTAGGCAGAAGGCTGGCTGAATGAGTTAGGTGGTGAGTGAATATTGTGCAGGGAAAGAGGGGTGGTAACTAAAGAGTGTATGTCAATGAGGTGATGTTTATTTTTAAGATGAGAGAGACTTGAGCATATAGTAGTCTCCCCGCTTATCTGCTGGGGATATGTTTCATGACCCCCACTGGATGCCTGAAACCTTGAATAATACCGAATGCGGTTGCCATCAATTACAACACATTTCTGTTCATGTCTTCCACCTGCAAATATAATGCCTTGCCCATCTTAACTAGACACTTAAGCACTCTGGCCGTCACTTTTGCAGTTTGAGGTGCGAAAGCAAAACTAGCATGAACTTCTTTTTCCTTCTTCACGGTTTCCACAGATAGAAGATTCATTTTTACCATAGATATTAGCAATTTCAGCATGTTTTTTTTTCTTTCCTTATTAAGTCAAGAAGTTGCACCTTTTCACTTAAAGGAAGCACTTTATGGCTTCTCTTTAGCATAACAAAATTGGCAGCATCACTACTCTTGCGCTTTGGGGCCATTGTTATGTCAAATAAGGGTTACTTGAACATAAGCACTGCGATATCACAACAGTCGATCTGATAACCAAACAGCTACTAAGTGACTATTGTGCAGGTCGCATCTACAGCTTGGATATGCTGGCTATGTCCCTGGTGAGATGGTGCGAGATTTCATCACACTGCTTAGAAGGGTGGTGCAATTTAAAATTTATGAATTAGGCACATACATAGGAAAGATGATGTGAAGACACAGGGAAAATGCTATCTGTAAGCTAAGAAACTCCTTTGTTCACCAGAAGCTAGGAGAGAAACATGGAACAAATTGTCCCTCACAGCCCTTAAAAGGAACCAACCCTGGCAATACCTTGATTTCAGACTTCTAGCCACTAGAACTGTGGGGCAATAAATTTCTGTTGTTTAAGCCAAAAATAAATAAACACGAATTGTTTATTTCTGGAATTTTCCATTTAATATTTTTGGACCACAGTTGACTGTTCATAATGAAATTGGGAAAGTGAAACCAAGGATAAGGGCGGCGTACTGTAAGGTCATATGCTGCTTTACAATGGTTCAGTCCATGGTGGACTGCATATGCTATGGTGGTTCCATAAGATTATAATACTATATTTTTACTGTGCCTATGTTTGATAGATATGTTTAGATGCACAAATACTCACCATTGTGTTACAGTTGCCTGCAGTATTCAGTACAGTAACATGCTGTACAGGTTTATAGCCTAGGAACAATAGATATACCACATAGCCTGGATGTGTAGTAGGCTAGACCACCTAGGTCTCTGTTAGTACCCTCTATGATGTGCACTTCTAATGATGCATGTCTCAGAATGTATACCTGTTGTTAAGTGACACATGACTGTGTTTATGTGCAGAGAGGAGTTTATAGAGAAAGAGAGGGGTTATTTGGAGCAACATCCCTGAGAAGGTTTTGGAGGGGTAGAATTGAAACTTCAGACAGCGGTAGAAGCCTTAGACAGGAGGGATCCTTCTTTCCTTGATTGAATTTGTGGAATAGAAAGTGCCATGAACCTTGGCTTCCCTATGTACACACTCTGTATACATACTCTGTATACATATATATACAGGCCTAGATCTTTTGTCAGTTAAATATCACTATTTGAGATTTATTTCCAAATGAAGTAACTGTGCAGAAAAACATTTGATTTTGTTTAACCCTATGCTGTGCAATACATTAGTCAATAACCATATGTAGGTATTTAAATTTCAATTAATTAAATTGAAATAAATTTAGCTTTTCACTTGCCATAGCGGCACATTTCAAGTACTCGCTAGCTACATGTGGCTACTGGTTACTGTATTGACTAGCACAGGTATATCTATCATCATAGAATGTTCTATTGTACAGCACTGGTCTAATCCATTTTTAAAACAAAAAGGTTCCTGTGAGATACATAATCTTAAATTGTACAGTGTTATCACACCATGATTTAATTCTAAAAATATAACCTAAATGTGTGGTATCCTACAGTGTTTATGGTTCATCAAACAATTGAAAAAAATAGGTATAATAGTGTTTTTCAAAAATTTGGATTAAGTATCACATTTGGTTTGAAAAGATATTGTCAAGTTTAAATAGCTTGGTAGTTTCATTCACAGAAGAGTTTTTCACTGGTTCTTAAACCTGTTAATCTCATTTACAAATTCTGTATGGAGTGATTCTGGTATTATATACATCACTGTAACTCTTAAACATGGTTTTTAACTCTTTCTGAAAACATTTTCAGATGATACTCCTGCAAGCTCACTCTTCTCACCAATGCCATCAGAGGAAAAGGCTGCCTCCCCCATGGAAAGGGCTGCCTCCCCTCCCAAACCAACCCTTTCGGATGCCTCAGCAACTCCAGTTGGGAGAAAGGCCCGTCTGGCCAACCTTGCTGCAACTATTTGCTCCTGGGAAGATGATGTAAATCATTCATCTGCAAAGCAAAATAGTGTACAAGAACAGCCTGGTACCACTTGTTTATCCAAATTTTCCTCTGCAAGTGGAGCATCTGCTAGGATCAATAGCAGCAGTGTTAAGCAGGAAGCTACATGCTGTTCCCAAAGGGATGGCGATGCCTCTTTGAATAAAGCCTCATCCTCCAGTGCTGCTGATGCATCTTTGGTTAATGCCTCAATTTCCAGCTCTGTGGTAAGTCAACACCATTTTGGTCTTTGGAAGCCTTTTCTATTTTTGTTTTGAATGGTAATGTGTGTGTGTATGTGTAGGTATGTATTTTATAACATATGCAAAGTGTATTTGTATGTATTTTTAGAATATCAGTTTCATAGAAAGTAAAAATCATAAGTTTGGTACCCTGTCCCAAGATAAATTAGCAGTTGGCAACTGAAATTACATTAATTTAAGGCAAATTCAAAGTCTGATAGTAGAATAATGGAGCCTCTTCTTGGTCATTAAAGGGAGAATTGAAAATTAAATACTCCATTGGAATGCTTTGTGTATATGTATAAATATGAAATTTCAACTATTTCTGGAAAGACATAATAAACTAGTAGTATAATTGCCTCTAGGAAGGCTAAATTACTAAACAGGGCATGACACTTTTTTACTGTATGTCCTTTCGAAATGTTTGAAACTTTTACTTTGTGTAGGTATTACCACAACAGTTTTTAAAAAACAATTAAAAAAGAAACTCAAAAAGGATAAAGACTATTGTGTTCTTGACCATTGTCTTTTAGTGTAGAGCTAGGCTTTGGAATTAAGCAGACCTGCATTCAATCCTAGCTCTGTCACAAAAGTGTGGCTTTGAACCACGTACTTAATCTTTCAAGGCCTTGTTATATGTAAAATGGGGAAAAGGGTTATTTGGAGGGTTAAATAAGGTAAGATGCATAAAGCACTTAGTGTATTACTTGGCCACATAGTAATCACTTAATTTATTATAATTAGCCATCAAGAACATGATACAATTTTGTTAAATTGATACTGACTTAATAAAAATGTAATTTGATCTAATACAATTAAAAATTTAATAAAGGTATTAGTGTAATAATATGAAGAAAAAAATTTTTAAATGGAGATTATCCTACCACATACTTAATTACCCATCAATATATTATGCAGATTGAACTACATATTATAATTTAAATAATAGCATTTTCTAAGTCGATTTTTCTCCCAAACCTTTCAAATTAGTTTAATCTCTTAGAGAGCAAGAATATTTCATTTTCATAAGTCTTATATAAAGGCTACCAGGTTAATAGGATTTGAATTGTTTGGGTATAGGAATTCTTATAGATACTGTGAATGTTGTTGTTCACCCTAAGTGTTTTCATGTTTCAGAAAGGTACTTCTTCCCCAGTGAAATCTACTACATCCATCACTGATGCTAAAAATTGTGAGGTAGAAAATCCTGAGCTACTTCAAAAAACTCCTGGTAGTCCTCTGAAAACAGAGGTATCGAAACCAGTTGTGAAGTCAACTGTATCCCAGACAGTTCGGTCCAAAGAACTGAACAGAGAAGTTTGTCTGCAGTCTCAATCTAAAGACAAATCTACAACACCAGGTTATGTATTTATAAAAAATCTAAAGTTTACTCTTGTCTATATTCAGGATATTTATTCTAAGCATTCTAAATATCCAATCGTGAATGGTACAGTGTTGGTTTGCCAGGGCCAATGCTCAAATGTTCCAAATGAGACTTCTACATATTCAGCTTTCATTGATTCAATGAATATTCATTAGTGTAGACTAGTCCATTTACTGGTCAAAATATTTAACCTGTTACATTTTAACAGTTTAAACATGCTTTCTATAGGATGATCATGCTAGATACTTTTTTCTGTATTTTTTGAGGCAGACAAAGCATATACAGCCGGAAATCCACGTTTTAGGGGCAAACTGGAGAAATATTCTTGAAGCCAAATATGCAGAGTAGTACTTCTCAATCTTCACTATGAAGGCACCCCTAATAGCAGAGAGAAGTGAATGTGCGAACAAATGACTCCACTCCCAATTTTAGTTATGTATTTACTTATTTTTGAGATTTATAAATAACAGAAATTTCTTTCTTTTTTAAATGTTATTTTTTTATTGATACATAATGTATATATTAAATATTTTGGGGGTACATTTAATACATTCATATAATTTTGTAAACATCAAATCAGTATCATTGGGATGTCCATTACCTTAAATATTTATCTTTTCTTTATGCTACAAACATTTGAATTCTTCTTTTCCAGCTATTTTGAAATATACAATAGCTTATTGTACACTATAGTCACTCTACTGATTTACCAAACACTAGGTCTTAGTTCTTCTCTCGAACTGTATATTTGTACCCATTAATCAACATCTCTTCATCCCCTAATTATATTTATGTGTGTATATTGTCTGTGTGTTTACATATAAAAATTCAAAATTTCCTACTATAGTAAACTGATGCTCCAGGAAATGCCATATTTATCTTGTGACTTACACCTTGTGCACACTCCCACATACTATTGGTTGAGAAACACAGGACTAAACTAAATGGTGCAAATATGTGGTAATAGAGTTTACTTTGAACTATATTCTTGTTCATTGGAAAGCCTTTTAATTCTAAGGTTTAACTTTTTGAAAATATAATCTCTCCAGAAACTGTAGTTTATCATAAAGGGGAAGTAAACAGAGAGATGAGAGTGGGGAAGCCATTACTTACAGGGTAAGAAGAAATCAGCAGTTTCTAGATAAACCAAAATGCAAATGAGAAGCAATAAGAAGATCCCCATATGGAATAGGGCTAGTTACTCCCAATTTTCTAAAGACTTAAGGCTTAGATAGAACCATTCTTTTTATTGTTCTTGGCTGCTGGATATACTCAGAATCGTATTTCCAGGGCCTCAGAGATATTTGTTTAGATGCTTCTTTGTATTCCTAATGGACTCTAGTTTGAGATATAGCATGAAGTGGTAATAAGGGACAGATGGAGTCCTCAGACTATGGCCACGGGTCAAATTCTGCCCTGTGCTTGTTTTTGCAAATAAAGTTTTATCGTAACACAGCCACACCTATTTGTTTATACATCCCCTGTGGTTGCTTTCATTCTATAATACAGAGTTGAATAGTTGTGACAGAGGCCATATGGTCCGCCAAGCTCAAAATATTTACTGTCCGGCCCTTTACAGGAAAATATTTGTCAACCTCTGATACAAATAAGCCTATTTTTATATAATGCAACCCTAGAATCCTCTTGATGGGGCTGATAGAGATACCCCATTTGGCCTACTTTAAATGTACTTCATACTGTTTTAATTGAGTACTGTTTTAAGACATTGTAAAATCAAGTTGTCATTTTGATAAAGTGAATAATCCTTAATTTTTCTTTTATTTTTATTTATTTATTTATTTATTTATTTTTTCTTTTATTCTCCTAACCCCCTAATCCATAAGTTTTCTAAAAAAAAAAAGAAAAGGAAAAAAATTCCATGTTTTCACCTGTTAGGCTTCTTAAAAGCAAGATAAAATACACTGACTATAGACATGTAAGTAGCTGGAAGTTATGGCCAAGACACTTGGCGGTGAAGGTAGATTCATCAGTACGCATACAGTGAATTTTTAATGATTTAAGTTCTGATTGTTCGGGTTGAGAATTTTCTAATCCCCACTGACATCTCACTTTCCCTTTTAAAACTTTTTTTGGCTGGGTACAATAGTTCACGCACGTAATCCTAGCACTCTGGGAGGCAGAGAAGGGAGATTGCTTGAGGTCAGGAGTTTGAGACCAGCCTGAGCAAGAAGGAGACCTCATTTCTACCAAAAATAGAAAAAATTAGCTGGGCATGGTGGTGTGTGCCTTTAGTCCCTGAGTACAGGAGGCTGAGGCAGGAGGATGGCTTGAGTCCAGGAGTTTGAAGTTGTTGTGAGCTAGGCTGATACCACTTCACTCTAGCCTGGGTGACAGAGTGAGACTCTGTCTCAAAAAAAAAAAAAAGAAAAGAAAAGAAAAATTAAAAAAATAATAATTTTTTTTTCAAGAACTAAATCCTATGAATAAATTTTAGGGCATGTAATTAAATAGAATAATAAGATAAATTTTTTTAAAATTTTGAACTATTTTCATATTGTTTACTTTGTGAATGAATATTCCTAGTAGAATCAAAGCATTTTAGGGCTGTAATGGAGTTTAGAACTTTTTCCATAGAAATCATAATTATTACTTATTTTGAATAGCTTCCAAAAACGTGTGTGTTTTATATAGGAGGAGCAGGAATTAAGCCTTTCCTGGAACGCTTTGGAGAGCGTTGTCAAGACCATAGCAAAGAAAGTCCAGCCCGGAGCACACCCCATAGAACCCCCATTGTCACTCCAAATACAAAGGCCATCCGAGAAAGATTATTCAAGCAAAACACATCTTCATCTACTACCCATTTAGCACAACAGCTTAAGCAGGTATGGTATACTACATTTAACATAATTCTTCACATGATCTCAGCATACAATGTAGAAATCAAGAAAATGTGAATGCTGATACCAGAGATAAGTAGCATCTTTATTCTCTGTGTCACTCATTTCAGATTGGAAATATTGTCCTAAATTCCATATGTATTGTGAACTTTTTAATTGTAAAACCAATGACAAGAATAGTTTCAGTAGTGTTTGGATATACTTAAACATGCTATTGGCTCTTGTGTAAAATGCAGCTTTTGATGGGTTTAGGAACGTGAAAAAGAACTAGCATGTCTTCGTGGCCGATTTGACAAGGGCAATTTATGGAGTGCAGAAAAAGGCAGAAGCTCAAGAAGCAAAGAACCAGAAACCAAACAGGTATTGTAAACAAGAAATATAAAAGCGAACTTGGCACCAAAGTAATGTTGGGATCTAATTTGTAGTGCTGTATTATAAAATAATTCTTTACACACTTTCCTATTCCAATCAACTATCACTTTCCATTCATAAACTTGTTAAATATGTATACCAATTCTGCTTTTCTCATGATATTTTCCCTATCTCAATGGTTCTCTTCACTAGATTCGCTGATAACCTTAAAATCAAGTTTTAAAAAAATTATTTTCATCATTCATTTGATTTCGGATTCTTCCTAACAATGTACTTAGATGCTGGTTCCAAAATGTTTCTCAGAATCTACTTTTCTCATTGATGACTGTATTCCTCTCCCCAAATACCCTATTTTTAGACTATCTGGAATCCTTTCAGATCACATCCCTTCCAGATTTCTCTTCTCCCATCAAATTTCATCAGTCAGCCTTCAACAAGATCCCTACTTATGGATGTGTAAACCATGTTCTATTTCATTTACATGCCTACTGTGCACAAAGTACTGTGTTAGGATATATTTTTAAGCTAAGAGAATTATACTACAGTGGGGACTAATGGAAAGTACTGCCGTAGGACATCTCTTTTCTGTCGTCATATATAGATTCGGCCAAGCACAGAAATGCTGGTGATGCTCAGCTCTGCTGTGCTGATCTCTCTCCTGAACTCTAGGCTTGATGAGCCTTCTATGCTCTGCTGTACCATCTTCCCCTTGTAGTCTCTGTCTTCACTTGTGGCTTTGCTCTATGTCTTGCCATCTAAAACAATCTGGGAGTTCTTCCTTGGCTCCTTCCTCTGGTTTACTGTGTCTTCCCATCTGCTTGCCCCTAGCACACAGACACATAAACACACACATCCAGTGATAAGTTTTCTAAATCTGTCACCAAGCTGCCTTGCCTTCCATATTTTCCTCTGCCATTACCATTTTCACTTCCATAGCTTTGTACTGAACACCCTGCTTCTAGTCTGGCTACTCTCCAATCAATCTTACTAGTTGCTGCCAGAGAAATATTTTTAAAAGGCAAATATCATGTATTTACTTGCTTAAAATCTTGGAGAGCTCCCCATAGCCACCATCAGAAAAATGTCCAAACTGCTTAGCTTGACATATAGAATCATTCCTCACCTGGCTCCTCTCCACCTCCTCCACAGGTGTGCTTCAGTCCTGCCATGCAGACTATTGGCAGTCTCTCAAATGTACCCAGGTTTTCAGATCTCTTTGCCTTTGCCATGCTATTCTGTCTTCCTGGAGTATCTCCCTGGTGAGCTCTTACTTTGTTAGGAACGGGTCAAACTTTAATCCCCTCTGGGAATCCTTCCTTGGACCTTTACCAGGGAGCCCCTCTTTTTTCCACTCATGTCATCCTATGCATACCTCAACTGGAATATTATCTTCTATGAATGTTTTAACTTTGCATTCTACCACTGTCTATGAGAACCTTATCTACCTCTGTGTTCTCAGTGCTTGGCTCAGACTGGCACCTCAATAAATTTGTATTTGAAGGAAGGAAGGAATGTGCTGATCCTTTCCATCTAGTGGTGGGGAACCTGTGGCCTTCTGGATCCTTGAGTGCAGCCTTTAGACTGAATCCAAGTTTTACAGAACAACTCTTTTTAATAAAGGAATTGGTTCTATGAAGTTTGGATTTGGTTGAGGGGCTGCACTTGGGGATCTGGGGCCCACATGTGGCCTTGAGGCCGCAGGTTCCCCACCCTTCATGGACCACTACCCTTATCAAGTTCGTCAGTGATCATTTTCAATTAACTTGACCTGTTAGCAGCATTTGACATGGTTGGTCACTCCTTTTGAAGTACCTTTTTCACTTAAGTTTGCCACTATATCATGGGCTTGTGGTTTTCCTCCTATGTCTCTGGAGAGTTTAGAGCAGTGGTTCTTAAAATATTTTATATTAAATAATTTGTAGAATGGTACGGCTGGTAAATGGTGAAACCAGGGGTTCCAGCCAGACCTTCTGACACCAGAGCCTTGTCCTTTAACCACTATAATTAGTCTTGGATAGTGATCCATGGTAAAAGGACGTGGGGCATAGTGAGTTTATTTGGCCTTATATTTTCAAAGCTATGAGTTAAGCCTTTGAAAGTGAGTAAAGTTGCGTTCCATTACTACCATAGTTATTTGTTTATTTACTCAACAAAAGTTTGTTTACTGTATACAGAGCACATAAGCTTTTTACTCTAGGTACTCTCAGTCCATTCTTCTCACTTCTGAAATGCATTTGCCCTGTCTTATTCTTTTCCTCCTCAGACTTCTTGCCCACCCTTAAAATAGTCAGAAGCATAGCATTTAATAGTTTACTTTGTTTTTATGCATCAAAAGCTTCTGACCTGAGAGACAACGTCTAGAATTAGTTTGGAACAAGAATACCTGGGTTTGTATACTGTCTCTGCCAGTTTCTAACTGTGTGTCCAATTTTTTTCTCTTCTGCGTGTCCGTTTTCTCATCTGTGAAATGGAGATACTAGTACGTAACTTAGGGTTATTGGGAGGATTAGGGGAGGCAGTAGATGTAAAGTGCTTAGAAAGGTGGCCAGCACACCTCTATATAAGTATTAGCTGCTGTTATTATTTTTGCTCTTATTTGATTATTTCTACTATTGCTTTAGTCATAAAATCTTTAAACAAATAAAGAACAACTGAATGTTTCTCTTCCATAGCCTTGGTAATGAATAAAAAGACTTAGACTCAGGGAATTTTTTTCTTCTTCTTTCTTTACCTTCTAATCTGTTTTTGTCGTTTTGTTTTCTCTGGATTTTACCCTCTGAGTAACTGATAATTAAGTGGAATCTTGATATGGGAACTGTCACTAGCCAGGTTTTATAGGTGTGGATTGAGATAAGTGTCATAGGGGAATTATTTTCCCTTTGTGTGGCTTTCACTTTAATTGGTTTATTTAAAACTCAGCTTTAATGGTAATTTTCATTCTCTCTTACCGCTGGGAATTACCAAGAATATGAACTAGCTTTGAGGGCTTGTTTTGTTCTAAATGAGGCTGGGCCCATTCACATACTCTTTTGTTCTGAGGAAACTTATTCAGAATAATATTTAATAATCTTGTTCCATTTAATAACATAAAAAGATAAAATCTGTAGTTTTGAGAAATGAAATTTACTTCTTTACTTGCTTTCTGCAGGAAATTCACTGTCAGAACACCCCTCTCAAAAAACATCAAGTTGTTTCAAATACTCAGTCACTTCCAATAACAGAAAAGGTGACAGAAAATCAGACACCAACAAAAGCTTCCAGTGCAGAACCTACAGGTCAGTGTTTTATATTTCTGCTTCACTTACAGTGGAGCTTTCAGTTTGCTATAGATTTGGAAATTGAATTGGAAAGCAGATATGCTGCTCTGGTGTAAAAAGACAGATCAATTTCTTCATTTCCACTCACTTTTTAATTTCTAACCATGCAAAGTGCTTCTTCCTTACTTCTCTTTCCAGAGTTAGAACTCATATACTCTTGATAATGGTATAATTACTACAACTTTTTTGGTGAAAGTTCAGTATTATCTATTGAGTTGTAAAATGTGCACGCTCTTTAATTCAGCTTTTCTGCAAGTGTTTCTATGAATTCCTGAGCTAGTATGCAAAGTTATATGTACAAAGGGATGCACTGTAACACCATTCATAATAGTAATATGATTTAAACGGCCTAACTACCCGTCAGTGGAAAACTGTTTATTTTTTCTGTCTTGGTCCAATACCCTTAGAAGACTGTTTAAATAAATTGTGCCAAATCCATGTAATCAAATATTATGTAGTTGCCTAAAAGAATAAGGTAGCTTTGTAATGACATTTAATATGTCACAGACACTTTTTAAAAATTCATTTTATTTTAAACAATTATGGTACATAAAATTACTTATAATTTACCATCTTAACCATTTTTAAATGCATAGTTCAGTAGTGTTAAGGATATTCATATTATTGTAAAATAGACCTCCAGAACTTTTTTGTCTTGCAAAACTGAAACTCTATACCCATTAAACAATAATCCCCCGTTTCTCTCTCCCCTCCAGCCTCTGGTGACCACTATTATGTTCCTTATTTCTATAAAGCATTTGACTACTTTAGATACCTCATTTAACCTCATTTAAGTGGAATCATAGTAGTTATCTTTTTGTGACTGGCTTATTTCACTTAACATAATGTCCTTAAGTTTCATTCATGTTGCAGCATGTGATAAGACTTCCTTCTTCTTTTTTTTTTTTTTTTTTTTTTTTTTTAATTTTTAAAAAATATTTTTTAGAGGTGGCATCTCGCCAGTGTTGCCCAGACTGGTCTTGAACTCCTGGCCTCCAGATCCTCCACCTTAGCCTCCCAAAGTGCTGGGATTACAGGCATGAATCACCATGCCCGGCCTTCCTTCCTTTTTAAGGCTGAATAATATTCCATTGAATGTATATACCACATTTTGTTTATCCAGTTTTCTGTCAACAGACACTTGAGTTGCTTCTACCTCTTGGCTATTGAGAATGGTGCTGCTCTGAATATGAGTGTACAAATATCTCTTTGATATTTTCATTCTTTTGGATAAATACCCAGAAATAGAATTGCTGGATCATATGGTATTAATAATTCTGTTTTTAATTTTTTGAAGACTCAATCATAACTGTTTGAAAGAAGTTGCACCATTTTACATTCCCGCCAAAAGTGTATAAGTGTTCCAGTTTTTCGACTCCTCACCAACACTTATTATTTTCTGATTTTTGTTTGTTTGTTTTATAGTAGCCATCCTATATGAGGTTATATCTCATTGTAGCTATTATTTATATTTCTCTGATGATGAGTGATGTTGAGCATCTTTTTATATGCTTTTTGGCCATTTGTTTGTTATCTTTGGAAAAATGTCTCAAGTCCTTTGTCTGTCTTTTAGTCAGGTTATTTTATTTTTTGTTGAATTGTAGGAGTTCTTATATATTCTAGATATTAACCCTTTATCAGATACATGGTTTGCAAATATTTTCTCCCATTCCATCGGTTGTCTTTTCACTCTGTTGATTATGTGCTTTGATACACAAAAGTTTTTAAGTTGGATATAGTCCTAGTTATCTATTTTTTCTTTGTTGCTTGTGCTTTTGTTGTCCTGTTTAAGGAATTATTGTGAAATCCAATGTCATGAAGCTTTTCCCTTGGAGTTTTCTTCTAGGACTTTTATAGTTTTCAGTCTTACATTTAGGTCTTTTAATCTATTTTGAATTAATTTTTATTTATGGTGTAAGAGAAGGGTCTGACTTCATTGTTTTGCATTTGGATAACCAGTTTTCACAGCACTGCTTGTTGAAAAGATTGCCCTTTTCTCATTGAATTTGTTGGTGCCCTTGTCAAAGATCATTTGACCTTATATGTGAAGGTTTATTTCTGGACTTTCTGTTTCACTGATCTATGTGTTTGCCTTTATGCCAGCACCATACTATTTTGATTATTGTAGCTTTGTAATATATTTTGAAATCAGGAAGTGTGAGTCCTCTAATTTTGTTCTTTTTCAAAATTGGTTTCAATATGGAGAGTCCCTATGAATTTGAGGATGGATTTTTTTATTTCTGAAAAGAATGCCATTGAGATTTTGACAGGGATTGCATTGAATATGTAGATCACTTGGGTAATACTGACATCTTAATATTATCTTCTAATCCATGAACATGGGATGTCTTTCTACCTATTTCTGTCTTCTTTAATTTTTTTTTTAGCAATGCTTTGTAGTTTTCTGGGTACCAGTCTTTCACCTCCTTGGTTAGATTTTTTCCTAAGTATTTTATTCTTTTTGGTGCTCTTGCGCATGGAATTGTTTTTGTAATTTCCTTTTCAGATTGTTCATTGTTAGTGTGTAGAAATTCAACTAATCTTTGTGTGTTGATTTTGTACTTTGCTGAATTTATTAGTTGTAACAGACTTTTTTGTGGAATCTTAAGGATTTTCTACATATCAGATCATGTGATCTGTAAACAGATAATTTTGCTTCTTCCTTTTTAATTTGGGTGCCTTTTATTTCTTTTTCTTGCCTGATTTCTCTGCTTAGGACATCCAATTCCACATTGTGTATAAGTAGTAAAAATAGGCATCTTTGTCTTTTTCTGATCTTAGAGGAAAAGCTTTCAGTCTTTCGCCATTGGACATAATGTTAGCTGGAGGGCTTTTCCTATATGGCCTGTGTTATGTTGGGGTACTTTCCTTCTACTCGAAGTTTTTGAGTGATTTTACTGACACTTTTTTTTCTAAAGTGAAAAATAAATTACAGAGCAGTATATACAGTATGATCACAAAACAAAATGTGTATACATATACAAACATAGGGGGAAAACTGGAAAAACAAACAATAAGTTGGTATCATTGCTGTCCCCTTTCTCTCTTAGTGGGGAGGAAGAGAGAGGTGGGAAAATTAAGAGAGAACAGGTGTTTTTCTTAATTTTAATCTCTTAACAAGGGGGTCCCTACTTTGTATTTATCTATACTTGAATATTTTAAAATAAATGCATAGTTTTATAATCAGAAAAAAGGATACATAAGATTCCTTAACTAGAAAATCATAGGTTCATATATATATTAACATGGTCTTTCTTAAAAATTGTTTAGGTTTCACTGAATGCAAAATGACGAAGTCTAGCCCTTTCAAAATAACATTGTTTTTAGAAGAGGAAAAGTCCTTAAAAGTAACATCTGACCCGAAGATTGAACAGCAGATTGGTTGGTTTTTATTCTTATTTCTTTAACTCTGTGTACGTTATAAGAAGGATATATAGAAGCACATATTCAAATTTATAGTGTCTTGTGATTTTATAATACTCTCTCTCTCTTTTTTTTTTTTTTTTTACCAGAATATACTCTAGCTCCCACAGAGATGTGATACTGTTAACAGTTTCTGTTAGGTCACAGGCACCTGTGAGACTTTGGTTAAGATTCTCGCTGACTTTTGCAGGGAGAGGAAAGGTGCTGTCCTCCCACATTCTGCATATGCTGGTGGAGGGGTTAGCAGCCCCTGAAGCTTATTAGTGAACCCTGCCCTAAGTGACATCAATATTTTCCTATTATTGACTGTTGTGTGAAAGGGTAGCTCTCAACAGTAGAAAAAGCATCATTTGAAATAACATTTTTTAAAAGTCTGAAGCTCTTGGCTCTTATCCTGCAATTTGAGTTCTTACTTAAACCCAAAGCATTGAATCTGCTTTTAATAGATATAACCTTAATTTTTTAGAAAATGTTACTGAAACTTTGAAAATTATCTTGGTTTCATATATTAGTAGTGTTTTCTTATTTGTTTTGTTTAAGAGGTGCTTTTTTATAGTGCTTCCCCCTGTTTATTTAGTAAGCATATGAATATTAGATCTTCTTTGTTATGCCTTTAATTCCTAAAATGGTCTGAGTCACAGTATCCACCTATTAAAATATTTTTCAGAAGTGGTACGTGAAATTGAGATGAGTGTGGATGACGATGATATCAATAGTTCGAAAGTAATTAATGACATCTTCGGTGATGTCTTAGAGGAAGGTGAACTAGACATGGAAAAGAGCCAAGAGGAGATGGATCAAGCAGAAGCAGAAAGCAGTGAAGACCAGGACGATGCTTTGAACATCTCCTCAATGTCTTTACTTGCTCCATTGGCACAGACAGTTGGTGTGGTAAGTCCAGAGGTAAGAAAAGACTAAATCTATGTGACGACTAGAAATGTCTTAACAAACAAACAAAGAGTAAATGTAAACAGGCACCGTGACATAAATAAACTAAGTAGTATTGGGATCCCCCTCCCTCACCCTTCCCTTTTTTATTGGCAGATTGGCATTTGGCACTCTGTAGCCAGGGGTACTTTACAAACCTGATGTCAGTTCTCTTAAAAGAGAGCTTAAAACTCCTCAGTGGGGTTTTTTTTTTTTTTTTGACGTTAGATAAAATGGTAACATGGCTTAAAAGACCAGACATTTGGGCTCTGCCATTTACTGACTGTTTATTAGTTAGGTTATTTGATCTTTCTATGCCACAGTTCCTTCATCTGTTAAAAGAGGTTATTAATTGTACCTGTAACATGGGATTGATGTAAATATGAAGTCATGTTAGTATTTAGCACCAGATATACGTAACTAACTTTTATTGAGAGTTAACTACAGTTATTAGTAGCTGTTACCCTAAATTGAATAACTGCAGCTCTGGAAAATGATTCAATTAGAAATATTTTTTAAAAGTGTGTAAGTTTCAGCTGTCTTTGTACTTTTATTTATTCACTTATGTTTTTGGAACTTAGTTTGCTTTGTTTTTATGATGAATCAATCAACTTACTGGATGTTTATTGCCTAAAAATGGAGAAGAATTCATTTTTTTCTTAGTTAAATTATTATTTGGAATCAATGTTAATTATCCATGAAATCTGCTAATATCTCTTGTGTTTTCCTACAGAGTTTAGTTTCCTCGCCTAAGATGGAATTGAAAGACACCAGCAGCATAAGTGATGAAAGTCCAAAACCAGGAAAATTCCAAAGAACCCGTGTTCCTCGAGCTGAGTCTGGTGATAGCATTGGTTCTGAAGATCGCGATCTTCTATATAGGTTAGAACTTTTCTGGAAGGCATTAACTCACTAAGGATCCAGAACTTTTCTGGAAGGCATTCACTCACTAACTGACATAAGTTGTGTTACAACTTGTAACTATAATATTATTAATAACTCATCTGTATAAAAGTTTGGAATAAGTTTGTCAGCCTCTCTTTCACCAAGTAGCATTTCCATCCTGGTGAAATGTTCTGCTGATATGTTCAATAGAGGATAGTGCTTTGTGTGTTGCTGGATTTCTAATAGAGTTTAACTTATCTCCTGAAGCATTGATGCGTATAGATCTCAAAGATTCAAAGAAACAGAACGCCCATCAATAAAGCAGGTGATTGTTCGGAAGGAAGATGTTACTTCAAAATTGGATGAAAAAAAGAATGCTTTTCCTTGTCAAGTTAATATCAAACAGAAAATACAGGTATGCACTTCTGTGGAAAGAGGATTTGGAATGTTTCTTGCACTATATTGTGAGCTCTGTGAGGACAAGGGCCCAGCCTTATTCATCCCTGAACCCTGAGTAAATAGAGAGGTGTCAGGCATATGGAAGCTCAGTAAATCACTCTTGAGTTCAGTTTTGGAAAGGCTCTCTTTTCTGGAAAAGTTGGAAGCTTATTTGATGTTGCTGAAATATTTATTTTTAAATGTGTTTGTCATAAATATCCTTAAAGTATAACTATTAACTGAATGATGGTGTAATGTGAAATTTATTGTGCTCTTCTAGGTTTTTTTTTATGCTAAGGAAAGCATTTTTAAAAAGCAACATAATTGTAATTTAAATGAATCAGATACTTTCTAAATTTCTACTTTGTTGGACATGACCCAGTTTTAATTTTAATAATATGAATTGGAAGTCTTTTAATGAAAAAGAATGTTTATAGTTTAATTATTACAATATGTTAAATATTTTTGGTGCATAGTCTGGAAATTTGAACAGTGAAGCTCTAACATTTTGACTTTATTATCTGGAAATTTTAGAAACTGTATAATCAGATTGGTTAGAATTAAAGTTTAAATAAAGTGAAAATGGTTATTTAAAATGTGTATTTTTTTCCCTCCTTCTCTCATTGGTTTTACTAGGAACTCAATAATGAAATAAATTTGCAACAGACAGTGATCTATCAAGCTAGCCAGGCTCTTAACTGCTGTGTTGATGAAGAGCATGGAAAAGGGTCCCTAGAAGAAGCTGAAGCAGAAAGACTTCTTCTAATTGCAAGTACGTGGGATGTACCTGAAAGAGTTCTAACCAAATTTCCAACCAGGGAAAATCCATTTTGTGTAGTATATTCAGAAATATCTAATTTTTGAGACAGGATTTTTTTCTGATCATCTGTTTCAGTTGATCTGTTTTTTGTTTCTTATACTTACAAGTTTGTAAGAACTCTCCATGTAAAATAAAATGTAGTTTTCAAAGTAAAAGCAACTGAAATACATTTGAAGAAATGTAGTTGTGAAGAATATCCTGAGAATGAATGAATATATATATGCATGCACACATATACACATATATACATTCTCTCTCTCTCTTTCTCCCTATCTATAAATAGCTAAAACAACTTCTGTGAATTTTATTGTGTGTGTGTGGTGACAACTGCCTGTTGGTGGGGAGATGACCACACAAGAAGACTGACCAAAAGTTGAATTATTAAATTATTAGGACTTGGTAAACAGATGAGCAATCAAGGTTTTACCCAACCACCTACCTCTGTTTGTATAAAGAAAGAGTTATTGATTTTGTGTTGGTCTTATGTACAAGTACCACACCAGTGCACTTTCTTGAATTGCCTCTCGTTTAGAAACAGTTGCAATTTTAATATTTAAAACATTAACTTGCATGTTTTATGTAGCTGAGAAGAGAACACTTTTGATTGATGAGTTGAATAAATTGAAGAATGAAGGACCTCAGAGGAAGAATAATGCTGGTCCCATATCCAAAAGCGAATTTGTCCCATCCAAAGGATCAGTTACTTTGTCAGAGATTCGCTTGCCCCTAAAAGCAGATTTTGTCTGCAGTACGGTTCAGAAACCAGGTATGGTGATTTTTATTTGTATCACTTTTAGATCATATGTTAAATTATGAACCTCACCTAGATAGGAATTGTATTATACAAGATAGGAACAAGTAATGCATGCATAAAGATACAAAGAAAAAAAGAGGTGCAAAGCTTGTATCTTGAGCCTGTGGTTCCTTTTATCAAGATATGTGTATAAATTATGTTAAGTATTTAATTTTTAATGATGACTTAGTTGCTCATTGGCTATTACAAAAATGACATTAAAAACAAACCTGAAATGAAAAATAAAAAGATATGTGTATAAAAAATAACTACAGGAGAATTTCATATATAGGGTTACCAATCCACACAATAATGGACATGGCTCTAACTGAAAGTAAGGCTAGTTAAATCTAATTTTGAACATAAAAGTTTTATTAAATGTTGGATATGGTTTTTAGAGGTTTTTAAAAATTGTTATTTGTGGTACATTCTCTTTGAGGAAAAGGAGAGCTAGACTTAGGTGACAAGTGAATTTCAGGTACTGGGAAAGTAAAGAATGGAGATCTTAAAGTTTGAGCATTTTTGTAGGAATAAGGTAATTTAGATTCTAATTCTTGCTGTTGTCTGATTTTGGTGGGATATGGGCAGAATTATATTGGTCATTTAGTATGTACCTTGAGATATGTGGTCATTACAAATAGAAGAAATAGTTTATGTTTTTATTGTAATTTATCTCTGAGTAACTTTTACAGAGATACAGTATTTTAACCTCAGTTTGAATAGCAAATTATAATTTACCTTTTTAAGGTATATTTTATTAGCTAAGAATTAAATGTCATTAGGTAAAATTCAAAGTCAGCAGAAGTTGAGAAATGTAGAGCAAATGATTTCAATTGATGTAATAGGGAGAGACCTTGGTGATGCTTATTCCAGGATTCTGGCTGTCTGCTTAAGTCTTATTTAGCTTTTTGTGTCTGAAAAGTTGATTATAGTAATTTTTAAAATAAATTTTATATAAATCAATTGCAGTATTACTTCATTCCTTGGGCATTCCAGAATGCTGATTAGCTAAATCTGATTTTGCTTGTGCTAATTATGTAATGTGATTACTTCTTGCAGATGCAGCAAATTACTATTACTTAATTATTCTAAAAGCAGGAGCTGAAAATATGGTAGCCACACCATTAGCAAGTACTTCAAACTCTCTTAATGGTGATGCTCTGACATTCACTACTACATTTACTCTGTAAGTAAATTAGGCTTTTGATGGTTCAAATACATTTTTCATATATTAACAGTAGAGTTGATACAGTATAAGCTTACACGTGACACTTGTGATCTTTGAGATGCATTTTGTTCATTCTTTTTATATGGACAAGTAACTCATTTTTCAATTTGTTGGTTTAACTTTTAATATGTTTCTAATCTTTTGTTGAATAGCACATTTCTTCCATGAGGCTATAGGTATTAAATATTTTGAAGTGATATATATTAAATGTAGACCATAGGGTTTTCTTTTTAGTTTATTGCTTTTTTTTTTTTTTTAAGAGACAAGTTCTAATTCTGTTGCCTGGGTTGGAGTGCAGTGGTGTCATCATAGTCCACCGCAGCCTTAAACTTCTGAGCTCAAGTGATCCTTCTGCTTCAGCTTCCAGAGTAGCTAGGACTATAGGAACATGCCACCATGCCCACCTAAGTTTTCTTATTTTATAAAATTTTTTGTAGAGATGAGTTCTTGCTATGTTGCCCAGGCTGGTCTTGAACTCCTGGGCCCAAGCAATCCTCCTGCTTCAGCCTCTCAAAGTGCTGGGATTACAGGTGTGAGCCACCATGCCTTGCCTTAACATTCAATCTTAATGAAAAGACATTTATAGTTAGTAAAACAGATTTATTTTGAAACAAAAGAGTCAAAATCCACTTTGAAAAAAATTATTAATACTTTTATTATTGAAGATGTTGAGTTATAAAATACTGAGGAAAATACTTATGACTTGTATTATAGGAAAAAAATAGACTGTTTTTACCAATTCTTATTGTCTTTAGTTAAAGACACAGTGGATTCCTTTACTTTCAGTCTTGTAACAAACAGTATTTATGGCATCACTTTTAATGGCATAGCTTGAGGTTTTTCTCATAGTTTTATTTAATGCTTTATTTTTCCAGGCAAGATGTATCCAATGACTTTGAAATAAATATCGAAGTTTACAGCTTGGTAAGCAGTTAAAATCTTCTAAAATAATAGTATATTTTTCTTAATGATATTAGATTTTAAATTAATTATGCTTTGGGTTTGTGTGTAGGTACAAAAGAAAGAGTCTTCAGGTCCTGATAAGAAGAAAAAAACATCCAAATCCAAGGTGAGAATTAAAGAAACCCAGTAAAATATTATAATCAGAAGTAATAAATATCATCACACCAGTTTTATGTATGATTTTTAATGTTTATTAAGTTTTTGGATCAGTTCTATGCTCTAAATTTCTAATTACTGTGTTATGTAGGTATTAATACTGAAAGTAAACCAATAGTAGGTGATCATGATTCTAGGTATAAGCTCCTGATACACTCAGGCTAGGTAATACTATTTTCTCTGCATTTACTTGACACTAACTTTTATAACTGGTTAAGACTTTTCTCAAGGCTTTTCTTTGAACTCTTATCTCACTAAGTTCTCTAAACCAGTACAGAATTATATGGTCACTGTGCAGGTGTAAGGAATAGAAGCTCTAGCTTGCTTTCCAACCTTCCCAGTCTTTGCTCTTTTCTTCTTTTCCTAAGTCATCATTTAAAACAATTGTTTTTCTAACAGAAAAAGAATAACAGTATGAGAAAGCCAAGGACTCAAGGATAAGGTTTTCATATTTAAGAATTATTTTCTATGTAGGAATATCTCAAGGTTGGTTAATTTTAAAATCTAGATCATAATGTTTAATAGGAAATATACTATGCTATCATTTCTTTTAGGCTATTACTCCAAAGCGACTCCTCACATCTATGAGCACAGTAAGTAGAATTTTTAAGACATTAAGCTTCCTTGAGAAATCTTCATCTTACACATACAATTTTAAATTGGTTGACCATTTCTAAACCCTTGGCACTATGGAAATTTTGAAAATATACTAATGGGGAAAAAAATCCCTGATATTTGTGCAGAAAAAATGTTTTCTGAAATGTCTTTATTGTGTTAAAAAAGTTTTGTATTTAATATTTAAATCATTGTATCAAATAAAAGAAATAACTTATGTTTCTTTTTCACACCTTTTTAGAAAAGCAACATTCATTCTTCAGGTGAGTCAATCTTGAACTACTTAAAACTTTAGAATAAAGTAAAGAACTAAGTAATTGCATATATATATATATGCCATCTTGATTTATGAGTGTTTACCTTGGTCTCTTATGGGATAATATTTTTTATATGGGTTTTTTAATAACATATAAGATTACTGGCCAGCATAGCATGTAATCTCATTGCATCTTCATCAGGCACCACCGTGGACTACCAATCATTACATCATTCAGGCTCTAGTAGTCAATATACATATGATCCCTAGTCACTTGACCATGGCAGCAGGTAGCATATGCTTCACCTCCACTTCTCTTGTTCTGTAGATTTGTTTTGTGCTATCTGCACTGTGGAGTTTACTTCCTTTAACTTTACTGATCATAACTGGCACCATATCATGTCAGAAGAGCAGCATCTTTCTAGTTCACTAGGAACTAGAGTGCCAGTGAGCCAGGAAAAAGGCCTTCTCTGGAATGGCATTTGGCCTGTGTTTTCCAAAGAGAATTAGGATGAAGCTGGTTGCCTTTACTGCTTTTTGGGCTATTGGTCTTTTTCTTCTGTAGCATAAGAGAGTTGCTAAGAAGACCTGTGCAGAGATATGTCATGCTGGACTGTAACTAGGAATGAATTCTTGTCCATATTTTTTATGGAGAAGTTGCTTTTTATGTACACATTTTTAGGTCTGTGACTTTAAAAATTCATCCATCCCAAATGTTAAGGAGTGCCTGTACATCAAATTAAAATATAAAATACTTAATAGTTTTCTTTCATTAGGACATATGTTGATGTTTTGTTTTCTTCCATATTTAAAGATGGAGGAAAATAAAGCAGGCCCTTTTTTCTGTGGCAGTTTAATTTCATCCTATTAGGGTGGGGTGAGGAATCACTGTTTACATTTAGAAAAGTCACTCTGAACTAAACTTTATTTCCTCTTTCTTCACAGTTATGGCCAGTCCAGGAGGTCTCAGTGCTGTGCGTACCAGCAACTTTGCCCTTGTTGGATCTTACACACTGTCACTATCTTCAGTAGGAAACACTAAGTTTGCTCTGGACAAGGTAATCCAGCTTTATTTGTAAGGATGTGGGTTTTTTTTTTTTTAATTTTAGAAAAATTAACAGAAGTGCTGCAATGCCTTCAAGTATTTGGAATCTTTGGTTGAAAGTGTACATTCTTAGAATTGTGCATTTTAATTAGGTATGGGTGTACCTAAATGATACATTTTTTTGATGTTGGAAGTATTTCTCCCTTGTCTCTTAATAGTAGTGTGTGCTGGCTTATTCAAAGTGTCACTTCTTACTAAAGAAGTATTACTTCTTGCATTTAGATATTAAGTTTACAGTTTTAAAACACAATATCTTACCTATTTAACTGATATTTTGAAATAAGCAATATTTTATGGATTTAGTTTTGATAAGATAATCTCTTAGGAAAGTACTTATAAATCTAAGGGATTTTCTGCCATACTTCCCTCTCCAGTTAGAAGCTGCAGAATTCAAATCTGTGTTATATCACCATTGAGTGCTTTCTCATCATAATGTGATACAACTAACCTTTTAATATCTAACAAGACCATCTTAAAGAATGAGAGAACTAGAGGCAAACTATTCCTTGGGTTGACTGCTGCTATATAATACAGTGATATTTGATATTATTGTAAGAGATTTCTGTAGTCAGAATATTGAGATGAAGAAGTATAGTAGTATTAGAAGGCCTGATTCCTGTGTTCGCCCTGCTAATAATTTATTCTTTTACATTGAGCAAAGTCACTTCATTTCTCTGGGGTTTTATTTTCCCCTGTATAGAATATTAGGTCAGCTTAAAACAATCTAACTTTAAAATTATATGAATTTTTTTTTTTTTTAGTTGATGGACCAAAAGCAGACCTATATATGAAATTTTGATTCCCTATTGATGTATAAATGTATTTTAACATGTTAATTTTAAAAAAATTTATGTAACTTTTTATTTAGTAATTCAGCTAGCTTAACAAATCGAGTGATCCTGAGTTTTTTTTTTCTCTGTCTTTATTTTGTTTGTTTTAGATAAATTTTGATGTAAAAGCGCAAGAGCTACTGGGCTATATGTTCCGAGAAAAGGTTGCCATATTTTCTTTGCTTGAAACTAATGAGCTTAAAAATCAGTCCTTAATTTTTGATCTACATGTATTAGTTTCATTAACAACTCTGTCTTTTTGTTTATTTTGAATAATTAAGGACATTATGTACATTCTTTCTTGAAACTCTTAGAGATGGGCATCTTTTTCTCTACTCTCATACTTTAAAGTCTGTTTCGAAAGTTCTCTATTTTTTTTCCATGCATGTTTGGTATTTGGGTGTTTTTCTATATTTCTTCTGTTTCATAGTTCTTTAAAATTCTATATTCACTCATTATTGATTTTCTAAGCACCAGTTTGAATACCAAATTAGTAACTATATTTAAAATTAAAAAATATTTAATATTTTTGACCCCCCTCATGTACTGAAAGAGCTTTTGGTGATGTTTTAAATAAAATTAGAAAACTTTTATGGTCTTGTTTAGCTAATAGGTGCATTGCTATATAGATGATTCTTTGCTTATTAATTTTGAAATTAAAATGCATGTGATACTAAAATACTGAATATAATCATATTTTAGAAAACTTTAGATTTTTAATATTCTTGTAAAGATCAATTGCGAAGATTCTATGGGTTAAAAGAAATACTCATTAGCAAAATACTGGATGATATTTTTTCATTTTATTTTAATTTTAAATTCTCTTTTTTTTTTTTTTTTTTTTTGAGACAGAGTCTTGCTTTGTTGCCTGGGCTAGAGTGAGTGCCGTGGCGTCAGCCTAGCCCACAGCAACCTCAAACTCCCGGGCTTAAGCGATCCTACTGCCTCAGCCTCCTGAGTAGCTGGGACTACAGGCATGTGCCACCATGCCCGGCTAATTTTTTCTATATATATTTTTAGTTGGCCAGATAATTTCTTTCTATTTTTAGTAGAGACGGGGTCTCGCTCTTACTCAGGCTGGTCTCAAACTCCTGACCTCTAGCGATCCTCCCGCCTCGGCCTCCCAGAGTGCTAGGATTACAGGCATGAGTCACCACACCCAGCCTATTTTAAATTCTTAAAACAAGATTTGCAACTTAGATAAATATAGGAATTGGGGGTTTTTGTGAACTGTATTTCTTACTCAGCATTGTCTCAAAGCCAGTTTCTACATATGTGAGAGATTTCATTAATCTCTAAAATGAAAGAGATTTCAGTGGCATATCTTAAATATGGACTGTTCTTTTGAAAAATTTATTGACTTCCATTTTAATTCAAAATGTCACACTTACAAATTAAAATTAAATTATATTTCCATTCTCTTAACTCCTTTGAAATTATAACAAGGAATAGCCAACAACATGATTGAGTGCAAAATCCAATCACTCAATTTAATTGGTTGTGTCTTTTACATCTCTTTCTAAGTCAAATACAGTACAATTTAGAGGTAAAATTAAGGGCGAATTTTGTGCTTTCTGAGTGATGAGAAGAAGCAAATAATTGTTCCAATTGCTTGCAATTGATATAGGAGCATATTTAAAATAATTAAGTTTAAGTGTTCTTTAAGTTGGTGGGACAAATGTGAGACTTTCTATACTCAGAATAATCCTATTTAATTGACTTTGAGAGAGTAGAGAGATCTCTCATGTCCTACCAGAGACTGTCAGTAAAAGGGAGTGAATGTTTATTTTACTGGTGCCTTGACCAAAAAAATACAACAGTCACAGGGGTTGTCTTTGGGATCCCCTTCAGAATGGGATTTCTGTTGAAGTTAATTCAGTTGTTTGCTCTACAGATTTAGGACACCACTAACAGTAGATTGCCATGTTATTTGAGGTTATACATATCTGATTTTTAAAGCCTGGCTTCCTAGAACTTAAATTACCGATCTCAATGATTCAGACTCTTAAACCCTTTCTTTGAATAGGGAATCCAAAACAGTCATAGTTTTATTAGACTTTTATAGATAAAGGGAGAAGGACATCAGAAAGTTCTTCTGACTTAAAGGTACCTCATAGATATTTATATCTTCTAGAAAATAGAAATGTCAATTTAAATATTATTAGGGCAAACAATTATGAAGTAAAACAAATAATTAGAATTATACAGTTTTGGGGTTAGAGTGGTTAGGCATTCCAGCGTGCCCAAAGCTATCTAGCTTATGCCTGTTGGCCTTGTGTACTTACTTTATTTTTATTATCTAAAATTCTCTTTTTTTTTAGAGATAGGGTCTTGCCTTTTTTTTTTTTTAAGTGATGGGGTCTTGCTCTGTCACCTATGCTGGTGCCATCATAGTTCATTGTGGCCTCCAACTCCTGAGCTGAAGCGATCCTCCCACCTCAGCCTCCTGAGTAGTTGGGACTACAGGCAAATCATATACTTTAAATATGTTCAGTTTATTGTATACTCAATAAAGTTATAAAAAATTATTTTCAGTTAAATATAGAGACTTTAAATGTAGGATTCAATGAGTTATAATAATTGTATACACTTGTATAACTATACCCAGTCAAGCTATAGAACATTTCCATCATTCCCTGTAGTCTGTCCCAACCCCTACAGGCAACCATTGTTCTCATTTCTCTCTCCATAAATTTTTTTTTCTTATTCTTGAATTTTATTTAAATGGAATCAGAATGTGTACTTTTTGGGTCGTCTTTTGCTCAATATGACATTTTTGAGATTTATTCATGTTGTTGGGTTAGTAGTTCATTGTTTTTAAAAAATTTATTGAGACAAAATTCATATAACAAAAGTAATTAATTTTAAGATGAACAAGTCAGTGACATTTAGTATATTCACAAAGTTGTACGACTACTATCTCTGCCTAGTTCTGAAACATTTTCATGTCTCCAAATTAAAAAGCCTTACTCATTACATCTTACCCTCCCCTAGCTCCTGGCAGCCATCAATCTGTATTCTATTTCTATGGATGTATCTATTCTGTTTCATATCAATGGTATCATCCTACAGTGTGTGACCTTTTGTATCTGGCTTCTTTTACATAGTGTAATGTTTTGGAGGTATATCCACAATGTAGCATGTATTAGAACTTCATTTCTTTTTTATGGCCGAATAATATTCTGTTGTATATATGTACTGTATTTCATTTATTTGTTGATAAGTATTTGGGTTTCCACCTTTTGACTGCTGTGAATAGTGCTGCTATGAACATGTGTGTACATGTACTTGTTCGAATACCTGTTTAAAAAAATTTTTTTTTTGAAGGCCAAAGCTAAAAGGATATGAATACCTGTTTTCAGTTCTTTTTTTTTTTTTGGAGACAGAGTCTTGCTCTGTTGCCCCGGCTAGAGTGCCGTGACATCAGCCTAGCTCACAGCAACCTCAAACTCCTGGGCTCAAGCAATCCTACTGCCTCAGCCTCCTGAGTAGCTGGGACTATGGGCATGGCATGTACCACCATGCCCGGCTAATTTTTTCTATATGTTTTTAGCTGTCCAGATAATTTCTTTCTATTTTTAGTAGAGACGGGGTCTCGCTCGTGCTCAGGCTAGTCTCAAACTCCTGACGTCTAGCGATCCTCCCGCCTTGGCATCCCAGAGTGCTAGGCCTCTCAGAGTGCTAGGATTACAGGTGTGAGCCACCGCGCCCAGCCTCTGTTTTCAGTTCTGTAGGGGCTATACCTAGGAGTGGAATTGTGGGGTCATAGGATAATTCTGTTTAACCTTTTTAGGGACCACCAAACTATTTTGCACAGCATCTACACCACTTGATAATCTTATCAGTAATGTGGTTCCCATTTCTCTACATCTTTGCTAGTGTTCCTTTTTGAGTGTTTTGTTTGTTTGTTTTTTATTATAACCATCCTAGCTGGGATAAAGTGATTCCTCATTGTGGGTTTAATTTGCATTTTTCGAATGACTATTGAAGTTAAGTATCTTACTCATTAGAAGATGTAAATATATATCTTCTTTGAAGAAATGTCTGTTCAAGTCCTTTTCTAAATTTTTGCTTTGGGTTGTAATTGTTTGAGTTGGGTTTTTTTTGTTGTTGTTGAGTTGTCAGAGTTCTTTGTATATTCTGGATACTAGATCATTATCAGATATATGATTTGCAATATTTTCTACCATTCTGTAGATTATCTTTTCACTTTCTTGATAATGTGCTTTGACGGACAAAAGTTTATAATTTTTTATAACTTTTCTATAACAGTAAATAACACATAAGATTTATCCTCTTAACAAATTTTAAGTGTACTATAAACAAAATATTGTATAGCCGATCTCTAGAATTTTTTCATCTTGCATGATTAAAATTCTATACCCATGGAATAGCAACTCCTCATTTTCTTCTCATCCAGCCCCTGGCAGCTGCCATTCTACTTTCTGCCTTTATGAGTTTGGCTACCTTAAATATCTCATATATTGTTTCTCAGCCTTTTGGCTAAGAGCAAGTGTAGATACCTCATGTAAATGGAATCCTGCAGGATTTGTCCTTCTGTGACTGGCTTATTTCACTTAGCATAATGTCTTTAAGTTTCATTCATATTGTAGCATATGACAAGATTTCCTTATTTTTATGACTAAATAATATTTCATTGTATATATGTACCACATTTTCTTGATCTGTTTATTTCTTGATGAATGTTTAGGTTGTGAATATTGCTGCAATGAACACGGGAGTGCAATTGTCACTTAAAGAACCAGATTTCAATTCTTTTGGTTAAATATCTGAAAGCGGGATTGCTGGGTTATGTGGTAGTTCTATTTTTATTTTTTTGAGGAACCTCTATACTGAAGTGTTTTTAATTTTGATGAAGTGTGATTAACCTACTCTTTTCTTATTTTACGTATGCCTTTAGTATCATATCTGAGAATCCATTGCCAAATTGATGGTCATGAAGCTTTACCTCCTTTTTTCTAAGAGTTTTATAGTTCTAGCTCTTATATTTAGGTCATTATCCATTTTGAATTAATTTTTGTATATGGTGTGAGTTAGAGGTCCAGATTCTCTCTTGTGCATGTAGATATCCAGTTTTCTCAGCACTGTTGAAAAGACTGTTCTTTTCATTTAAATGGTCTTGGCATCCTCGTCAACAAATAGTTAGCCCTCGATGTATGGGTTTATTTCTGGACTCTCACTTTTATTCCTTTTGTCTATATGTCTGTTCTTATGCCAGTACCACACTATTTTGATTACCAAAGTTTTATATTAAGTTTTGAAATTGGGAGGTATGATTCTTCCAACTTTGTTCTTTTTCAAGATTGATTTATTTGGGGCTTCTTTCAATTTCATATGAATTCGAGGATTGGCTTCCCCATTTCTGCAGTTCATGGTTCTTTATTGCTGCATAATGTTGTATTCTATGAATTTACAGGTTGGTTTATCCAGTCACCTATGGAGTATATTCTTCTGTTGATGGAGAATGGATAAACGTGTATTCTCTTCTTAAATCTATGTTTTCTTTCTCACAAGAACTTGACTCTTAGGGCTTTTGTTTTTGTCAGGCTTTACCATGAATAAATTTATTCTTCAAAAGTATTTGTTGCTAAGGAACCAGTGGCCTTTTGGTGGCATTTTTTAAAGAATTTAAAGCATTCTTTAAAAAATGCTGTGTTTTCATGGTATAATATGCTCTGTTCATAGTTTATGCATGGTTTATTAAGAAAAATCACTCTTTGAAACTGTTTTGCAAATAATTTATCCTCTATCTTTGCAGGTGCCCTTTTTATCTCCTTTAGAAGGTCATATTTATTTAAAAATAAAATGTCAAGTGAATTCCAGTGTTGAAGAAAGAGGTTTTCTAGTAAGTAACGTCACTTAATCTCTATTTTCTTTTTATGAAATGCAGTCTTGGTTTCCCATGGGAATGAAATCCTATGTGATTAAATGATAAGTTGGTTCACTAAAGACTTGTTGCATATCCCATACGTGCCAATCACTGTGCTGGTGTCAGAATGTTATAGGCCACAAAAAATTTTTCCACTCATGAGCTTTTAGTTTATTTGGGAGAAATGCAAGTGACCAGGCAAGTACAATGCAGTACTATAAGAGGAGAAACCATGGGTGCCTAGGTGTAAATTGGTGGGATACCAGGTCTTGACGATGGGTAGGGAGGGCTAAAGGATGCTACTAGGAGAAGTAACTTCTAGACTGCTGAGTAAGTTAGCCAGGGAGAAAGGGGAGAAGTGCTTCAAATAAGGGGAGTATGTACAGTGGCCTGCAGGGCCCTCCTCTCTCACTCCTACCCAAAGAAAAGAAGTGTGACATACTTAGACAGTGGCAAGTATCTCAGGATAGCTGGAATTTAGAGTGAATGTGTGTGTTTGGTGGTGGTCAGGGAGTGGTGGTGGTGAGGAGAGTGACTGGGGAGGAAAATGTGGTTAGGGGAAATGGGCCAAGTGTTACAGAGTTTTTAAAGAATTTGGACTTCATCCTGGGGCCAATGGGTGGATCTCATAGGATTCTAAGCTGAGGAAATCAACAAATTTGGGATTTAGAAAAATCATTCCGACTGACATGTGAAAGTGGATTGGAGAATTACAACCTTGAAGAACACTAGTTTAGGAGACTGAGTTACTCCATGTAAGAGATGTTGGGGACTGGCAGCTGGGCTGGAGAGAAGGACCTGTCATGGGGACATGGAGAAGGGAGGAAGGGCAGACCCTAGTGATTTGGCTCCGGGGAGCGGAAAAGCAGAAGTCAGGATGGCACCCAGATTCCTGCTGTGCACAACCTGTTGGTGGCAGGGATGCTACTGAGATAAGGGACCTTGTGAGAAGAGCAAATCATTCCCATGCTTCGGGTGGGAGCTTGTGTTATCTTCCCCCAATATTTTATTGTGAAAAATGGCAAACATAAAGCAAGTTGATAGAATTTTACAATGAACACCCATCTACCCACCATCTGGTTTTTACCTGTCATACTTTTTACTCTTCTTGCTTTATTACGTATCTACTTGTAGCCATTCTTCAACCCACTGCTTGATCTATCTTATCTTTTTGATAATTTCAAAGTATACTGTAGACATTAGCCACTTTTCCCTAAATCATAAGTGCACATCCCCTGACCTTTGACAAATGTATACACCTTGGGTAACCCAAATTTCTATTAAGATTTAGAAGAACACTGCCATCATCCAGAAAGTTCTTTCATGCCCCTTCCCAGTCAATTCCCACCCAAGCTGGGAAGTTTTAGTGAGTTAAGTTTTAAACAACTCATTATAGATGCCTAGAGACATGTTTCAAAGATCTGGGTTTAGAGCTAAAGCAATTTTAGATGAGGTAAAGATTTGGGTATCTGTAGCATGGAAATGGTGATCAAAGCCCAGGGCAAAGGAGTAAAGCAGAACTGTGAGGGCAGCAGCATTTATAGGACAGACAGGAGAGGGAAGCCCTTAGGGGGACTGCAGGAAGGGAAATGTAGAATCTAGTATCATGGTTGCCAAGCGAAGAGAGCATTAGGAGGAGTGAGTGGCCAAGTCACATCAGGCTCAGGATCTGTTATGACCGTTGGACTTCATTACCAGGTGGTCATTCCAGCCCTGGTGAGAACCGAAGCTAAATTGCAAATGGTTCTAGAGTGAGTGGGAGGTGAGGACTGAGGGCAGGAGCAACTCTTGGAAACAGTTTGGCAGCAAGAGGGGTAAAGAGAGAATAGTGTGGTACTTGCAGAAGTATGTAGAGGGAAAGAAGGATATTGTTGGCATTTTATTAAGATGGGAGAAAGTTGGGTGACTTTAAATGCAAGTGGGCAGTTTCTAATAGGGCCAAAGAGGTTGAAGATGGAGGCCATGAGGAACCTGAACTAGGATTAATGGGGTAATTCATGGAGCAATGTCGTGAGAGTGGGGAGAAATATGCCCAAGCCACAGTTCATGGGATTGTTTTTATACAGAATTATACCTTTCCCATTGTTGGAGAGAAGTATGTGTGTAGAATACATAGAAGATTGTGAATGTGGTGCAAGTAGAGAAAATCTAATCGCTTCAGTTTTGCTATGAAGCAAGAATTTGAATGATACAAGGGATGCTACAAATCAGTTTGCACCTGCTGTCAAAGGTGCAGAAAGAAGAGCTAGATTGTAAGGAAAGCCCATGTGGCCTAGTGAACTAACTGTGGAACAGACTTCCCAAGGATACTGTTAACAAAGGTTTTTCTTCCTCTTTAGCTTTTTTCACATGTAAATCCAGCAGGTGGCACTAGATAGATACTCTTGGAAAAGCATTTTTACAAATTTCTGACTTGAAGGCAGTGTTTACCTCTATTGATCTTTTCTTTTAATGTAAATATTTTTATATTTTATTTTAGACACCTGTAGCAACTGATAGGCTCTGTTATGGTAGCTGATTCATTTGCATATGATATCTGACCTATTTAATTTTTCAACTGGGCTCTTAACTGGTTAGATTCTTTACTGTGTCTTGAATCCTACAACCCATTTTTATCACATCTACACTTATAGAAATATAGTAAGCAAGAGCTCAGGACTTGCCAACGTAACTTCCTCTGCCTAAACAGTGCATTTTAATTACCTCTGCCCTCTATAAAAATAGAGGTAGTGATTGAAATGAAAGCTGCTCAATTCAGTTTCCCTTCCTGATGTGCCAGGGCAACTAGAAGGAGGGAGACTACAACCAAAGAGACCGGTAAGTGGTTCTGAAGTGGTGCTGGTCCAGCTCTGCCTCGACTGGTGAGCAGCAAGAGGTGGACATTCTAGACTGGCAGCTAGAAAGTTTCAGTTCTGCTTTGTGAGTGTGTGTCATTTAATTTCTCTGGCCCTCAGTTTCCTCAGCTATAAAAATGAAAAGGCTGTTCTTTTCTTATTCCTCCCTGATCGTAGTAGCTATAATAATAGCTGGTGTTATTCTTGTCTGTCAAAATTTTCCTTTTCTATATATTACTTTTATGATATAAAAGATGAACGTAAACACAGGAGGGAGCTGGTGAGTCATTTGTTGTAACTTTTATACTTGAGATTGAAATAATAAGATTCCTTTTCATCTTCCTTGGGTGGCTGTGAGCAGTGTTGTCCAGAAAAAGTACACTTTGGAGAGGAAAGAGGATGGACTAGGGGAGGAGAAAAAAGGTAGGGCAGGAGGGAATGTGGTTGTAGTGAGCTAAGTAAATTGAGGTTTCCCTCTATCATGGAAACGTTTCCTCTCACACAAAGTAACTTTCCTCAGTGGCCAGAAATTGCCTTCCTTATTCAAGCCACCTTTTGGGAAATTCACATAAATTAGTGAATTGAGAAGACTGTGTATCCTACTATCATAGGGTTGGTGTAAGGATTGAGATAATGACTGACAATTTTTGGATGTCTGCAACATAGAGATGGTGACATACTTAGGAATGGTGCCTCACAGCAAGAACCAAATAATATTAGTTGTTTATTACTAGCTATCACAGAAAGGTAAGGTTGTGATTTCAAGGTGGAAAAGCCCTAATGCATTCTGAAATCAAACACAAAGATGCCTTTGGATTATTGGTATCAGAAGGCAACATAGTAGGGTCCACTGCCCGTTTTTATACACTTTTATCGAAACATAGGCTCATCTGTTTACTTACTGTCTGTGGCTCCTTTTGTTCTACAACAGCAGAGCTGAATAGTTGTGACAGAGACCATGTGGCCCACAAAGTCTGTAGTCTTTACTCTCTGGCCCTTTATAGAAAAAGTTTATCAACCCTTGATCTACAGCATTGTTATGTTTTTACCTTGCTTTGTTCTTTAACATAAAAGCTTCTAAAGGAATTTCTGAAAAATTAAAAGTGGGGACTTTCATACAGATTAGGGCTCTGTTATGACTACAACTAAAAAATAGTTGGGTTAGGGACTCAGCGTCTACTTACACTGTTTAAGTGGAAGTGCTTCTGTAAAAATGTCATTAGCTACTTATTACGGAGTCCTGTCCATAACCAACACTACTGCTTCACCTACCTTTAGAATATAACTTGCATTCCTAAGGCAGGAGCTGGCCAAACACCTGCCTGCAGGGTGCTTGATAGTTGAGCAGCGGGCTTGGAGTCCTGATGTTTATCCCAGGAATCCATCAAGGTTTAGAATCACAAACTCCTTTTTTTCTAATCCTGTTAGAACAAGGACATTTGTTCTCTTGAATAAAAATTAAATGCCGGTCTTCCATATTAAGATAGGTTTAACATAATATCCTATCATTGATTATTTTTATCATAATATTCTAATATCATTTTACTCTTCAACATTTGAGGCACTTCTCTTGTTTAAGGAACCCTTGGTTAGGGACACTGCCCTTGAAAAAAATCTAAAATTAGGTAGACATATTTATTTGGGGTTAATATATGAATGTTTTTAAATGCTTGTAGATGTTAAAGTAAATTTCTGATATGAATGATCAACGATTTTCATTGCTAAGGTAAAAAACATGATAAAAATACAAATGAAATAGATTTTGAGGTATGAAATATGTCAACATATGGAAGTATAACATATAGAATTAGCATTTCATTGTTAGGACACTCTTCAAGTTTCTAAAGCCAGCATTTCAATTGACTTTTCCAGACCATATTTGAAGATGTTAGTGGTTTTGGTGCCTGGCATCGAAGATGGTGTGTTCTTTCTGGAAATTGTATCTCTTATTGGACTTATCCAGATGATGAAAAACGAAAGGTAATTTAAATAGTGCTGGTTCATTGGTGAAAGTCCTGCTTGACTTTCATGTAGTGTTTTATGTAAGTGTTCCCTCTGGCCCCTACCACCCACTCACAAATTCTTCTTTGTGTGTGCTAAGCCATTACAAATGTCTTTGTTACAGACCAGAGTGTGTGTATTGTATATTTGTGTGAAAATTTTATATCCTATCCATTCCCTATGGTTTGACCACTCATAAAATACCTTAAGGTGTATATTTTTCCTTTTCTACTAGAATGTTTCAAAATTTTTTTGTTGACATTTTCAGTTGGAAATATATTAAATCCAATTTTGTATTTTATTAGCTAGTTGACTTATCTATATCTGGGATAAAACAGCAATGGGAAACTACCTACAGGAACAATGATTTGGCTTTGTTTCTAAAATTTAATAATAGGATTTTGTGAAGTAAAATTATTAAGTTAATATCATTGTCCAAGTAAGATCATTTATTATTCAAACACTGGAATATAGAAATAACAGAATGAAAAAGGAAAATCAAATCATCCATAACAGAGATAACTATTATTTATATTTTGGTTGTATATTCTTCTAAACTTTTAAAATGTATAATGTATAATAATAATTATGCATTCATTTATGAATCTTTTTAAAACAAAAGGCAGCATGTTTTTTTATAACATGATTTATACTTGATAATACATTCTGACATCTTTCCACATCAATGAAGATAATCTATAATGTTGTGTTTGATAGCTAAATATATTGTAATCATTAAAATTATTAGTGTTTTTAAAATTTATTGTGAAATGTTCAAGACATTCAAAAGGGCTTTAAAAAATTCAGTCAACCTCTGTGTTATCAGTCCAGTTGAAGCTCCCTATGTAATTCTCTCTCTCCCACAGAGATAGCCCCTAACCTAAAATTGTTTATTGTTCCTGTGCATTTCTCTGAGTTTTTGTTATACAGGTTGAGTATTTCTTATCTGAAATGCTGGGTTCCAGAAGTGTTTCAGAATCAGGATTTTTTAATATTTGCAGTATACTTGCCAGTTGAATGTCCCCTAATCTGAGAATCCAAAATCTGAGATGCTCCAATGATCATTTCCTTTTAGCATCATGTCAGTGCTCAAAAAGTTTTGGATTTTGAAGCATTTTGGTTTTAAGATTTTTGGATTTGAGATACTCAACCTATATATGTATATAAGCAATATATATTATTATATTTGCATGTTATCTATTCTACTATTTATGGATACTTAGTTTATTTCCAAATTGTTGCTATTACAAACAATGCAGCTGTGATTTTGTTTCTCATATAGGTGGATGAGAGTTCTTTCTTGGGTTTTACTTAGTAGCAGAATTGCTGAGTTGTAGGGTTTGTACATCTTCAACTTGACACTAGATTTTGTCAAATGATTCTTGAGAATGGTTGTACAATTTTCCTTTCCCATCAGGAGTATCTGAGAGTTCTCAGTTTTTCATCCCCACCAACACTTCATATGTCAGCCTTCTAAACTTCTGTCAGTATGATAGATGTAAAATGTTATCTCATTTTGTTTTTATTTTGTATCTCTTTGATTACTGGAGTAAGCATCTTTTCTTGTGTGTATGGCCATTTATATTTTCTCTCCTATGAATTTATTTTCTATATTTTATCCATTTTTAAAATCTTCAGTAGATTGCAGTTATATTTCTTTAGTCTTAGGCTTGGCATGTGTTTTATCTTTATAGAGTCTTTTCATGAACAGAATTTTCTAACGTTGAGGTAATCAGATCTGTCAATCCATTGCTTCGTTCCTGCTTTATTGAGTCTTATTTAATAAACTGCGCTGCTGTCATAAAGATTTCTCTTATACCTCCTTCTAAAGTTACAGAATTTTATACTTCACATTTAATTTACTTAGAGTTGATTTTCTTTTCCGGCTGGATAACCAGTGATGCCAGCATCATTGAATGGTCAGTCCTTTCCACATTGATCCACAAAGCCATTTCTGGCATGTATCAAGGTATCATTGTATGGGTAGGTTTATTTTTAGGCTTTCTATTCTCTTTCCTTTGTTTTTTTCTGTCCTAATTTCAATGACCATAGCTTTAAAATAAATCCTAATATCTGGTAAGGCAAGTCTCCTTACTTGTTCTTATTTAGTAATGTATAGTATTCCCGTCTCATCTGCACTGGATACGTACATTCTAAGACCCTCAGTGAATGCCTAAAACCATGGATGGTACTGAACCCAATTGCCATCATTCACAGCACATTTCTGTTCATGTCTTCCACCCACAAATTTAATGTCTTTTCCATCTTAACAAAGTACTTAACATGCACTGTAGCCATAATTTTTGCAGTTTGAGGTATGACAACAAAAGTAGCTTGAATTTCTTTTTCCTTCTTCACAATTTCGTGGATGGAGGATTTGTTTTTATTGTAGATCTCAGCAACCTCAGCATACAATTTTTTTTTTCTTATAAGTCAAGAACTTTCATCTTTTCACTTAAAGGAAGCACTTTATGGGTTCTCTTTGGCATATCCAAATTGCCACCATCACTACTCTTGCACTTTGGGGCATTTATTAAGTCAATGGTTACTTGAACACAAGGACTGCAATACTGCAACAGTCGATCTGATAACCAAGACAGCTATTAAGTGACTAACAAGTGGGTAGTGGGTACAGCATGGATATGTTGGACAAAGGGAGGATTCACATCCCAGGCTAGAAGATGTGAGATTTTCCCGTGCAATGTAGAACAGTGTGCAATTTAAAACTTATGAATTGTTTCTGGAATTTTCCTTTTAACATTTTCAAACTGTAGTTTACCTCAGGTGATTGAAACTGCAGAAAATGAGACCATGGATAAGTGGGGGACTACTATATTACTGTTCTTGGCTCTTGCTTTTTCCATACGCACACACGTGCATGGAAATATTACTTTTTATAACTGAAAATTTCAAATGTACACAAAACAGAAATCGTGTAATGAACTCCTAGCTTCATTAATTATTATTTTTCATGTTTTATTTATCTTTCCACAACATGCATACCTTTTTGTTCTTGTTGCTTTGCTACTAGGGTACTTTAAAGCAAATACTAGAATTTATATCATGTCATTTCACCTGTGTGAGTCTAGGCTGTAAGTTTGTAGTGTTGACAAAGCCCCAAAGGAAGCCAGGGTTTTAGGTTAGCTTACTATTCTGCGTTCTCTCTTCCTCATTGATTTTGGCCTTTGAAGTCTTTTACTTTCTTGTGAGTTCAATTATCTAACATTTGCAGAGTTATCTAATGGGAAGACTTTCAGACTATTTAGTGTGCTATATTTGCTGGAAACATAATACCATGATTTATTTAAATAGCCCCCTATTGTTGTCATCGAATTTGTTTCAAATTTTTCACTATTAGGAAAAAAACAGTGACGACTCATGTAAAAATCTTTGTGTATTTATTTATGTATTTTCTTAGGCTAAATTTCTTTTAGGTGGAATTGTAGGCTCAGAAGATGCTCAATGTCTTATGCCTTCTGATTGCTATTATCAAATTGCCAGCCAGTAATAGACCATTTTATACTTTCAGTAGTCATATATAAGAATTTCTATTACTCACAGTGACCCCAACCAATCAACAGAGGTTGTTACTGTTCTTTCCAGACTTACACAATCTAACATTTTTAAATGGTGTATTTCATTGTAATTTCTTTTTTAAAATTTCTAATAGAGTTCACACTTTTGTTGTCTGTTTATTCATTGTTTGTGCCCAAATGTGTCCCTTTTCCCATTTGCAGAACCATTTGGTCTCACGAATTTTTATCTCCACTTGTCTCTTATACCATAGGAATGATAATGGCTTCCAACAATTCAAGGCAATTGTTTGGCCTTGCCTGTTGTAGATACATAAAAAATATTTATACATGAAATATATCTAGGTTTTCTTTATAGAAAGGGGAAAAGTAATGTTATAAATAAAAGGTGGTTGAATATGTGTTTCTAATTGTTGAAGATTGTTGAGGCACATGGATGTTCATTATATTGTTCCTTTTATTTTCTTTTTGAATTTTTCTATCATAAAGAGTTTTGTAGGATAATTGGCAAGAACTATCAGTTGAGTTCCAATTTTTATATTCAGCAAGAAACAATAATAAATACTGAATATGTTTCTATAAGTCTAGTATAACTAAATTTTAATTTTTAAATTTTAATTTGTACTAACATAAACACTGCTTAATGCTTAATGACTCAAATAGTTTTATTTTCTACCTAATATTTTTAAAATTTATTTTTAAAGAATCCCATAGGAAGGATAAATCTGGCCAATTGTACCAGTCGTCAGATAGAACCTGCTAACAGAGAATTTTGTGCAAGACGCAACACCTTTGAATTAATTACCGTCCGACCACAAAGAGAAGATGACCGAGAGACTCTTGTCAGCCAATGCAGGGATACGCTCTGTGTCACCAAGTATGTATTGGTCTATAAATATTTCTATCAACTAAATAATTGATTGCCCACTATGTTCTTACCATTGTAAGAAATGTCAGAGATGGTCCTTACCTTCGAAAAGTGTATAGTGTTAGTGAGAAAACAAATATCACAGCAATAAGAATAATCTATAACAACTAGAATAATATAGTTAAGAAAAGTATAATATTCAGGTTATATCTTAGGTAATCATGGTTTCTAATATACTCACAGTGTTGGCATTTTCAAGGCAGTTAGCTAATAATCGTTGGGTTAAGTTTAAAGACTTTATGTGTAGTTGAGGCCAGGCTCAGTGGCTCATGCCTGTAATCCTAGCACTTTGGGAGGCTGAGGGGGGAGGATTGCTTTGAGGCCAGGAGTTTGAGACCAGACTGAACAACATAGTGAAACTTCATCTTCACAAAAAATTTAAAAATTAGCCAGGTGTGGTTGTTATGTGCCTATAGTTCCAGCTACTTGGGAGGCTGAGGCAGGAGGATCGCTTGAGCCCAGGACTTTGAGGTTGTAGCGAGTAATGATGATGCCACTGCACTCTAGCCAGGGTGATAGAGCGAGACTCTGTGTCAATAAATAAATAGATAGATAGACAGACAGACAGACTTCATGTGTAGTTGAGAAGTTAAGCGTTATTCAAAGAGACTTTACACATCCTTTCTTTTCCATTCCTCAAATACCTTCGTTTAATCAGGTGACATATGAAAACAATGTCATTCCGTCCTGCATATTTCTCGTTGGAGATTAACAGAATAAAACTCTTGGGAGTGTCACTTTTTCTTTATTAACCCTGAGCTTAAGTATAAGATGGAAAAGCTTATTGCTAAGAGTATAAGATACGTTCTTTTGCTTGGGTGCCCAAGAGAAATTTGAAGACCGCCTTCAGTGTACAAAGTTGTGATTAGGTGACAAAAGTTAGAATTTGACAAAATCTTTAGTAATCTGGATATTGCTGGATATTGTAGACTGGGAGATGGGTAGAACTAGCTTCATAAGTTTCTAATGTGAAACTATTAGAAAGCTACAGCCAAGAAACACTATACTAAAATAGAACAAAGTTGCCAAGAGACTGCCAATTTGTTTTAAAACAGCTAGATAGAGGACATATTCTTTGGAAATTCTTGATGAATAGATTTCTTCCAGATTAATTCATTTTAACTCATCCATTCCTTTCCTTCAAGAACCTTCTACGTAGCAGTGGTATCAGACAGGGCAGAAGAGGCAAAATGGATTTATAACTGTTTTGTTTGATGAGTACTCTGTCCATGGCCACAGTCAGTGGGGAGCCAACCAAGTGCAGTATCCAAATAGTTCCTGGCCACAGCAGCCCACTTCAGCCCTGTTAAACATTACTCACATTTTTCAGATAACTTTTTTTACTGGCTGCATAAACTCTCTTAGACTTCTCTATAGACCTTTCCCTGTGGTAGAAACAGCTAGATCATATGATGCTGTGATTACTCTGTACCTTATTTACTTGTAGTTTTTCTCATTATAGCATTATCATAACTCAGATGGGTGCTCTTGTGCCCAAGCATGTGAGAGTGGTAGATTCTCAGTTCAGTCTTCACTGAGTCCTAAGCTTTGCTTGGTGGCCTAAAACTTATTTCACTTTTTTAATCATCATAATAATAAACATTCTGCAGTTCTGTGTTCTCTGTTATATTGATCTGTTTCCTTACATGGCCTTTTTGATCAATACCTTTTATCTGAATTTAAGGTATCTCATTTTCATTTCTACCCTTCTTCAATGTAAAAGATTTATTTTCTGATCAATATTGCCTACTTCAAAATAGAGACTACACATTTGAACTATAAATGCTTTATTACATGGGGAGGCAATATTTTGCAGTGGAGCTTGGAGTCAACAGACCTAAGTTTTTAGATTTCTACTCAGTGGCTTACCAAATGTAACCATGGCAGGCCACTTTGCTGGTTCTTTGAATCTCCTATGTCAAAAGGGAAAAGCAAACTGCACAGAGTGACAATAGGCATTAACGGGTAGACATACTTAGCACAGTGTTGAGCATATGGAATGAGTTAAACAAATGGTCACAATTATTATTTTAAGTATAGTATTCTCTCCTTTGATTACTAGGAGATGATCAACTCACCATTTAGTTATACCATTTCTAGTACCAATGGGGAGAAATTGTAAAGATGTAGAATGAGTACAATGTGATGGTCTGGCTGCGAGTTAGGGAATTCCCTCCTTCCCTAGCCCTGCCTGCCTCATCAACTAGTTATTCATTCAACTTGTAACTAAATATGAATGCAAGGAAGAGATTCTTGATAGAGACAGAGAGGTTAGGACACACGAAGTCTTAGGATCTTTATTTCGATAATTTATTGTAAATACCATGTTCTACTAAAATAGTAGGACAAAAATAATGGAAGGCAGTGCAAAATATTATTACCTGTAAAGCCAGATGAAGGTCCTGTGATTCCAGTAACCAAACTGGGGATAATTTCACTCTTTTGGGCTTGAGAGGCACCTTATTATGTGGCCCTGATTATCATCCATAAGAGATGGTAAACAGCAACCCATTTTACTGGTTTGTTTAGTCATTTTTTTTTCCTAGCAAGAGTGCTTGCAGGTAGGGAATGAGGGGAAGAGAATTCTGACATCTTGTTCTCCGTTCCTGTAGGAACTGGCTGTCTGCAGATACTAAAGAAGAGCGGGATCTCTGGATGCAAAAACTCAATCAAGTTCTTGTTGATATTCGCCTTTGGCAACCTGATGCTTGCTACAAACCCATCGGAAAGCCTTGAATTGTGAGAAATTTCCATGCCGTGTATAAGTTTTTTGAGCTCTTTCATAAACGTATCTTAAGAAACACACTGAAGAGCATCAGATTTGCTGATTGCATTTTATGCTTTAAATACAGAAGGGTTTGTGCCAATATTCACTACATAATATGCAGTATTTATATCTTTTGTATGTAAAACTTTAACTGATTTCTCTTCTGACATTCATAAATGATTGGAAGTAAATTGATTATAGATGATATTGCTAAATCTTAATTTAAAAGGCTTATTTTCCTAGAAATCTAATTTTTCTGTTATTCATGACAAAATATTTTTTTAGAAGTAGAAAATTCTGAGTTTTCTTCTTGGAGAAGAAGGTCTTGAAGTAGCAACGTCTTCCAGGGATTAGAGACAAAACCCTCAGATTTGATGATCTCTAGCCTCAGGAGTTTTTTCTAAAGGTTGTCATCATTTATTGGTCATTTGTTACCAGAGTACTAAAAAATAAAATGTCTAAGGCCTTTACAGAAACATTTTAATAATGGAGAGGAGAACTTTTTCAAATAGCAAATGTGTGTTGGTTTAAAGCTTGAAGCTGCCCTCAAAAAAGCCATGTAGACTTAGGGGATAGTGTGAGATTTGGGAGTTGAGTATTTTATATAGAAGAGTTAATAGTCACATGGTTTACATTTACTCCGTTACTATATGCAGTGTGGTGCACATTTTCATAGAATTCAGGCTTTATTAAGATAATTATTTTTGCTGTATAGCTTACAGACTTCTGAAATACAATTAGCATGTTAGTTTAGTTTTTCTGCTCTTGTAACAAGAACAAATGTAAATTGAAAAATCTTTATATAAAAAACTTTTACCAAGCTGCTATGGATTAATATTTGGCTTGCCAAAGTTCTTGATTTTTTTTTTTTTAATGTCCACATAAAGATCTAGAAACCCGTTTTGAAATCATTTGAAAACTATTAAGTCACATATCACCTTTAAAAGCCTAATGCCTTTTTTTATTATTATAAAATATTGTAAAGCATGGTCTCAACTTTTAAATACACTTTGAATTTTTTCTGAATTATTAAAGTTATTGAAGATCTCATTTATAAACACTAAATTCTGTCACCTCCTGTCATGTTATTTTTTATTCTTTCAAATGTGTTTTTTCTTATGTATATGTAAAAATATATTTTATGACCTCTTACCCTAATAAATACTTGTAAATGGCTAAAGGAATCAGTTACTAAAGAAATAATAGAGTTTAAATGTGTGGTGTGGCTGCTCCACCTCCCTGGGCTGCGGGGCTTCTTGGGTTTATTCCAGAGGAGCATCTCATTCCTCTTTTTATCTCTAGCCCAGTTCACCTTATTGTGCGTTCTTAGGGTTGCCATTGAATACACAGGTGGATGAGGGATCTATTTCTGAGACATTTCCACCAAATATGGTAATTGGATGGGCATATCCCAAGTCCTTAGCAGAGACTAATGGATGAGTGATATGAGTCAAAACAGGGAATAGGGTTGATGGGACTGAGAAGGTCCCTTGTATTTATTTGCAGACTTGCATTTATTTTTGAGTTGGCATTCAAAAAGCACAAAAGCAAGGTACAAAATTCAAAAGACACAAAGGAGTTAAAGTTAAAAATTCAGTCTACTCCCGTTGTCATACTCACTTTTACCAGTTTTTGTGTGTCCTTCCAAAGGATACTATTGCATAGAATGTTTATAGTCTTTTGTTCATAAAAATGATTCCATACATATTATTGGTTATAAGTTAACGGAAAAAAACTACAACAGTATCCCTTAGATATAATTCCATCTTAATATATAGAAATGTCTATAAAGATCAATTTTGGAGGAAATTTATTTTAAGGTGATTATGGGATATCAAGTTAGAAATACCCTGTAAATAGTAGAAAATACTGCTGTGAAGATTTCAGTGTCATCTGCCTAGGGAGGATTGTTGACACCATTAGAGTGAATAAGATCACCCAGGTAGTATGATGTGGGAAGAGAAGAATAAAAGGAGCACCATTCTTCAGGGGAAAGGTGAAAAAGGATGGATGATGATTGTCTTCTGTGACAGAAAAACAAGAGTGGTGTCTGGTGAGACCAAAAAAGAAACTTAAAAAATTCTGACCACAGAATCAAAGCAGATTAAAGAAAATGTGAACTGATATTTGGAGCTGTCAGTTCAATAAAATGTTTCAGATAAAATATTATTATTAGGTTACAATAAAGCCCATACAGGAAAACAACAGATTTGATTGCATTAAAAAATTCTGTCTGATAAATGTCTATAAACAAAGTTCAAATACAAGCAACAGACAAGGGGAAAATGTTTATAACATTTAATAATCAAAGAATTAATATGCAAAAATACAAAGAGCTCCTACGACTGGCTGTCACTGAGCATTTGCTATATAGCAGGCATTATTCTCGGTGTTTTTTGCATGCATTATTTCATATCTTCACATGACCCTATGAAATAGGCATTGAAACTAAAAGTTTGGTAACTTTTCTGAGGCCACACACTTAGCAAGTGGCAGACCAGGATTTGAAACCTGCTTGGGACTTCACGGAGGGAAATTGTGAAGCAGAACAGGAAAAAAAAAGAGAAGAGATCTACAGGATTAAACCCAGAGAGGCTCAGAGCAGAGTGACAGGGTCGGGGGGAATCCTGTTTCCCCTTCCCGCACACCTTTGATCATCAGTGGGCTACTGACTTGTTTAGAAGCTTTTTCACCCTTGCGAGCCCGGGTGCTGCTGCAACCACCGAATTGTGTGGAGAACTGGTGTGATCATGGAGCTTGGACATTCCATGCAGGCTTCCCTCCAGGGGAGGGGGACTGGAGGAACCGGAGATCTGACTCTTTTCCATCCAGACTCTTTTCCTCCCCCGCCTCTCCCCTGCCCATTGCAGCCGGGAGGGCAGACTGAGAATTTCCGGAGTAGCTGCCCCTCTTCAGCTGTGGCATCCTCCAGTCTGGGGTTTCCACAGAGAGTGGGGCCCATACCTTCTTCCTTGGCGACCTGTGGTGGACCCAGGGGTGCCTGGTCGGGGAGTTCCCTGCCTGCTGGCCCTCTCCAGAGGTGCACACCAGCAGGTCAGATCCTGTGCCCCCAGGACTTGAGTGGATTGTTAGGGGGGACAAGGGAGAGATTTGAGAGCTTGACTTGGGAGGTGAGGGAGCCCACGTGGGCAGAACTGACAGGAGAATACAGTGGGAATCTGAGCCACAGGAAAGTTGAGCTGCGCCATTGCTGCGGAGTGCAGTGCATTTGGGCACCCGTTTGCAAACAGACACTGAGGGACCTCTAGGGACAGGAATAGCAAGAGAGGGGCAGAGCTCACTGCTAGAACCAGTCGGTGAATTACAGACGGCCCCTCCTCCACAAGCAGTCCTAACAGTTTTGAGAGACTGATTTATCCCCTCTCCTATCAGCTTTTCTCAGAGGCCTGAGATATGACCTTTGAGCCCTGCTGAGACTTTGCGGAGCCTTCTAGGCTCACCCAAGTTAACCTTGCCCAGCCTCACTCCTCCACTCACCTCTGTTGTGGTGGAGAACAAGCCATCCCCTGGGAGCTACCCTGCCCCTCCCACTGCCTGGGGCGTTCAAGTGCTTCTCCTGAGGGGCTAAAGCCTATGATAGGCACAAAAGAACATCTCTGCAGTTGGCTCTTTCCTGCAAGTATCAACCACTGACACGGAGAACAATTATATAGCTCATTACAGCATCTACTGAATCAAACAGGGCCTGGCCAATTCTTACCAGCACCACCCACCAACTCAGATTAAGCTGGGGGTTCCAGTATAACCCACACCATTGGGAAGAGGGGAAGACAGCATAATAGAAGCAACCCAAGAGAGCACTGCTTTTTAGGAGAAGAATAAAAGTTACAGGCAGCTTGAGCTGTGCGGGGTCTCCTTCATCCACTGCAGACCTCTAGTCTGACCTGGGAGCTGGTCAGTTTCTGTGCAGAGAACAGGTGCAACAGAGATCTGGTGACTGTCATTCCTGGGTCTCTGCAATAGATGTCATCCTGATCGCTCTGGTGCACAGAGCTAGGTCTGCTTGGGACCCAGCCGTCCAGCAGTTGCCTTTGCATCACCCCTGGGCCAGCTGGGCCAGTGAGGGAGCAGACAGAACAGAAGCTCCCCCATATTGTGACCTGTGATTGGGGGCTGAGCATGCCTCGCCCCCGTCCCTGCCACTGTGTGGGACCTGAGCAGAGGAGGAGACACAGATGCCACAGGCACCACCTGTGAATCCCTGAATGACAGCCTCAGCAGGTCCAAGAACCTTGGCCAATCAGCTCTGGACTGCCTATGAGGTCCGTGGACTGCTGACACAAACCCCTGCCTATGCAATTGGGCATCAGTAGTCTCCATGCTAGCAGAACAGCCCTTCATATTATGCAGCTGTGCCTCTGTAAGCCCCAGAGCCAGCTCTGAAACTCTTGCTGTGCCCAAGCCTCTGCTCTTGTAGCTCCAGGGCCCAGGGCGAAACCATCCACGAGATTCCAGAGTTGAGCCTAGACCCCAAGACACTACCCTTGAGTCTCCACCACTGCTGCTAGGCTGGCAGAACCTCCCCAAGGTCCAATGCTTCACCCAGGACCCCCCCAGCCCTGAGGAGACATTACTCCTGGACCTGGTTCATGAAAAAGCCCACAGCCTGGTCATCCACGACCAATGCCTAAATAGACTCACCCAGCTGCCACTGCCACCTCAACTGGGTGACCCCAACCAGAGCAATCCCCCACAATAACAGCCATGGTGGAGAGGGTCACATTCAGCCCCAAGTGCAAACTTCCAACAATGAGCTGGGGAACAACCCTCGACACCACACAATCATCCAGCACTGGCTTGAACTGAGACAGTCACAGGGGAATGGGTTAAAACAGAACAACTGTTCTATAGGCTCTCACTGCACCCTCCTGTCCCCTGATGGGTCAACATTCCAGAATAGGTCACAAAAGCTCCACCTAGGGTCCTCCCATTCCCCTAACTAAACAGGAGAGTTGCCAGCAAAGGAGAACAAGTGCACTGCAATTGTATTAACCCAGAACTGAGAGAAGAGGAGCGATATGAGAAGAAACTAGCAAAGGAACCCTGGCAACATGAAAAAACAAAATAGCTTGATACTCCCAAGGGATCACACAATGGAGCTACAATAATGGGCTCCAACCACAAGGAAATTGTTGAAATGACAGAAGTGGAATTCAGAATGAGGATGGCAAATAAGATGAATGGAATTGAAGAGAAAGTTAAAAGCCAACAAAAAGAAGCCAAAAAATTTCAGGAAATTAATGAAAAAGTCACTAATAGAGCTAGACAAAATAAGAAAGGATGTAATAGAACGTAAATGAAAGAGTCATTTAGGGAACTTCAAAACACAGTAGAAAGCATCAAGCAACAGACTAAACCAAAAAGAATCTCAGAGCTTGAAGACAAGGCTCTCGAGCTAACCCAGTCATGCAAAGAAGCAGAGAGAGTATTAAAAAGTCTGAGCAATCAATGAGAGAGATACAGGACTATGTGAAGTGAACTAACTAACATTCAAATTATAGGCATTCCTGAGGGAGAAGAAGAAAGAGCTAAAAGCATGGAAAACCTATTTGTGGGAATTATTGAGGAAAACGTCCCTGGTATTGCCAGAGATTCAGAAATTCAGGTACAAGGTGGATATCAAATACCGGGAAGATTCATAGCAAATAGGACATCTCCAAGACACATTATAATCAACCTGACCAAGGTCAAAATGAAAGAGAAAATTCTATAAGCAGCTAGACATAGGCAACAACTGACCTGCAAAGGAAAACCCATCAGGCTAATAGCAGACTTCTCAGTGGAAACCTTACAAGCCACAAGGGAGTGGGGCCCCATCTTCAATCCTTTTTAATTTATTTTTTATTTCTTTATTTTATTTTTAAATTTTTTTTTTTTTGAGACAGAGTCTCACTCTGTTGCCTGGGCTAGAATGAGTGCCGTGGCATCAGCCTCGCTCACAGCAACCTCAAACTCCTGGGCTCAAGCGATCCTCCTGCCTCAGCCTCCTGAGTAGCTGGGACTACAGGCATGCACCACCATGCCTGGCTAATTTTTCTATATATATTTTTAGCTGTCCAGATCATTTCTTTCTATTTTTAGTAGAGACAGGGTCTCACTCTTGCTCAGGCTGGTCTCGAACTCCTGAGCTCAAACAATCTGCCCTCCTCGGCCTCCCAGAGTGCTAGGATTACAGGCATGAGCCACCGCGCCCGGCCCCCCATCTTCAATCTTAAACAGAAAAACTGCCAGTCTAGAATCTTGTATCCTGAAAAAGTAAGTTTCACAACTGATGGAGAAATTAAGTCTTTTCCAGACAAGCAGACACTGATGGAATTTTTCATGACCAGACCTGCCCTGCAGGAAATACTCAGAAATGCATTATACACAAATCAACACAGCAGATATCCACTAATGCAAAATCTCCCAGAAAAACTAAAGCTTACAACTCTTATAAAACAATAGCACAATAGGGGAAACAAAGCAACGAGGAGTACCTTGATGAACAGAACAGCATCCCACATATCAATTCTATCAATTAACGTTAACAGACTAAATGCTCCTCTCAAAAGACATAGGCTGGCTGAATGGATGAAAAAACACAACCCAAGTATCTGCTGTCTCCAGAAAACATCTAAATCACAAGGATACATGCAGACTCAACATGAAAGGATGGAAAAAATTATTACAAGAAATGGAAACCAAAAGACAGCTGGTATAGCCATTCTCATAGCGGATGAAATTTACTTTAAGTCAACAGAAGTAAAGAAAGACAAAGAAAGTCATTATATAATGATAAAGGGAGCAATTCAACAAGAAGACATAACAATCCTAAATATATATGCACCTAACACAGCAGCTCCCAGATGCATAAAGCAAATTTTACTAGAGCTAAGCAAATAAATAAATAGCAGATCATGATAGCCAGGGACTTCAACACCCCACTGTCAGAGCTGGACAAATTTTCAAAGCAGAAAATAAATAAAGAAGCACTGGACCTAAACCAGACTCTAAATCAAATGGACCTAATAGATATGTACAGAACATTCTGCCCCCCCAAAATACTGAATATACATTCTTCTCAATAGCACATGGGACATTCTCCAAGATTGATCATATCTTAGGCCACAAAACAGGTCTCAACAAATTCAAAAAAATCAAAATCATACCATGTATCTTCTCAGATCACAGTGGAATAAAACTAGAAATTAATCACAAAAGAAACACTCAAACCTACACAAAGTCATGGAAATTAAACAACTGGCTTCTGAATGATTATTGGGTCAATAATGAAATTAAGATGGAAATCAAAAGATTCTTTGAACTGAATGACAAAGGGGACACAAGCTATCAAAATCTAGGGACTCAACAAAAGCATTCCTCAGGGAAAAATTCATATCCTTAAATGCCTACATCAAAAATACAAAAGATCACAAATTAACAACTTAATGTCACATCTCAAAGAACTAGAAAAGGAAGAGCAAACCAAACCCAAAGCCAGCAGAAGAAAAGAAATAACAAAGCTCAGAGCAGAACTAAATGAAATAAAAAAAAATACAGAAGATCAATGAAACAAAAAGTTGTTTCTTTGAAAAGATAAAATTGACAGACCACTTGCTAGATTAACCAGGAATATAAGAGAAAGGACCCAGATAACCTCAATCAGAAATGAAAAAGGAGACATTACAACCGATACCACAGAAATAGTAATACAAAACATCATCTATGAATACTATGAAAATCTCTATGCACATAAACTAAAAAAACATAGAGGAAATGGACAAATTTCTGGAAATAGATAACCTCCCAAGACTCAATCAGGAAGAAATGGAATTCCTGAACAGACCAATAACAAACAACAAAGTCCAAGAAGTAGTAAATAATCTTCCATCAAAAAAAGGCCCTGGACAAGATGGATTCACGGCTGAATTCTACAAGACCTTCAAAGAAGAGCTGGTACCTCTACTACAGAAATTATTCTATAACATAGAAAAGGAGGGACTTCTCCCCAACTAACCCTATAAAGCCAGTATCACCTTGATACCAAAGCCAGGAAAGGATGCAACAACAAAAGAAAACTACATACCAATATGCCTTATGAATATATATGCAAAAATACCCAATAAAATACTAGCAAATTGAATTGAACAGCACATCAAAAAAATAACACACTCTGCCCAAGTGGGCTTTATCAGAGGGATGCAAGGATGGTTCAACATATGCAAATCAATGTGATTTACCACATAAACAGAAGCAAAAACAAAGACCATGGGATCATCTTAATAGATGCAGAAAATGCATTCAACAAAATCCAACACTCCCTCATGATAAAAACCCTCAACAAACTAGGCATAGAAGGAACATATCTAAGAATAATAAAAGCCATATATGACAAACCCACAGCCGACATCATATTGCTTATTGATGCCAGTTTGCTTCTACACACTGGGAAAGTTTAGCTAGCCTGGAATTTATCTACTTCTTGAAGATTTTAAAAACTTGCTCCTACAACAACCTAGGCTTGGCACCTTTTTTGGGGATAATTTCTGTATTAGTTATCTATTGATGGGTAACAAATTACCCTAAAACTGAGTGGCCTAAAATGACAACAACATCTTCTATCTCACAATTACTGTGGGTCAGGAATCTGGACATGGCTTATCTGGATGCTCTGGCTCAGAGTCCATCACAGGGCCATGGTCAATGTGTCAGTCCTGGGTCTACAGTCCATTGCAAGGCTCGACTAGGGAAGGGTCTGCTTCCAGCTCATGCATCTGGCTGTTGGAAGGAAGGATTCAGTTCCTTGGACCATGTTCAATGAGGGACTCAGTTCCTCACTGGCTCTTGGCCAGAGGCTGCCTTCAATTTCTTAACACATGGGCCTCTCCATTGGACAGCTCACCATGCAGCAGCTTCAACAGAGTGAGCAAGAGAGAAGAGCCTGACAGAGAACAAGCAAGACGGAAGTCTCCGTCTTTTGCAGCTTATTCTTGGAAATAGCATCCATTTGCTATATTCTGTTTATTAGAATCAAATCACTAGATCAAGCCACATGCAAGAGGAGGGAGTCACTGAGATTCATTTCAGAGGCTGCCTACCAATTTGATTATAATTTTTCAACTTCTGTGTTTTTAGGCCAATATAATATTTCTACTTCTTAAAGGGATTTGGTAATTGATCCCTCTCTAGAAACTCATTGACACTTTTAAGCTTTTAAATGTAAAACTGTATATTCTATTTTCAGATAATTTTTTGAAATATATTTTTGGTTATAATCCTTTCTCCTGTGTGTTTTTGGGTTCTCTCAGTTTTATTAAGCTTTTCAAAGAACCTATACTTCGGAAAATTTTTGTATCTCTCAGTTTTTAACCCATTATTTTTCCTTTTATCTTTATTAAGTCCTTTCTTCTCTCCTTTCCTTGAGTTTCATTTCTTGTTCTTCTAACTCACTTAATGCACAGTTTATAACTTAATTATTTCTTATTTAATAATAAAGCATTTAATCTAGGAATTTCATATGTGTACAAATTTACTCACTCCTATATAATGTTTTCATTGTTGTTTTTGAAATAGTCTATAATTGTAATTTTGATATGTTTTGACCCAGGATTATTTGGAAAAGTACCCACCATCACCATAACAGCTCATTTTTTCCTGTGGTTTAAAATAATATGGTTTTTACTATAGAATTTTGTTTAAAAGTTACCAGAAGGCCAACAATTTTTATCTACTTGCTTAATCCTTGAGAAACAATATATTTTGAGGCATCATTTATATTAGCAGAAGCCAAGTTGCATTGCAGCAAGTTTTGTGGCTTTTTCACATATTCACTCATTTTACACATTACTATTCATCACATCAGTCTGGTACGTAGATGACTAGCTGTTATTTTTTTTTTTAAGATCTAATAGTTTATTTTGAACTTCAAGTTACATTTTAATAGTGGCATGACTTGGCCGGGCGCGGTGGCTCACGCCTGTAATCCTAGCACTTGGGAGGCCGAGGTGGGAGGATCGTTTGAGCTCAGGAGTTCGAGACCAGCCTGAGCAAGAGTGAGACTCCATCTCTACTAAAAAAAATAGAAAGAAATTACCTGTATAACTAAAAATATATAGAAAAATTAGCCGGGCATGGTGGCGCACGCCTGTAGTCCCAGCTACTCGGGAAGCTGAGGCAGTAGGATTGCTCAAGCCCAGGAGTTTGAGGTTGCTGTGAGCTAGGCTGATGCCATGGCACTCCAGCCCGGGCAACAGAGTGAGACTCTGTCTCAAAAAAAAAAACAGTGGCATGACGTTGTAAACTAAAAATAAAATCCCAAGCACCACACCAACTAAATAGACCCTTTCTTGGCCAAAGGAACCCCAGAAAAACCTTAAAAACTGAGTTCCTGGCCATGACAGGAAGGAAACTTCCTCCCTTTTGGAGTTTAAACATTACAACTGACCAGTATTAATGTTAAAATAGAAAGCATAAGACTGACAAAACAGACTCTTTGTGACAATAAAATATCAAATTATAAACAAGACCTAAGCCAGTGCAAGGCAGGAATTAAGTCACACCTGTAGCTATCAGTCTTGCTAAACAGGTCTTTTTGACCTGTTTGACCTCCCCAGCCTAATTCTAGCATGGCATCACATGACAGATAACAGACACCCTTTATCTTAAGCATTGCTTTCTACTGACTTCAAGTTTTTAGACAAAGCTAAACTCTTTCAACTGATTGCCAACTAAAGACTCCTTAAACTATGACTTGTAAGCACCTGCTTCAAGATGTCCTGCCTTTTTGAGCCAAACCTATGTAGACTTCCCATGTATTAATTTGTGATTTTACCTACAATTCCTGTCTCCCTGTGTAAAGCCAAACTGTAACCCAGCTGCCTTGGGTACACTTTCTTAGGACCTCCTGAGACTGTGTTTCCCTGGGTCACTCATAATTGGCTCAGAATGAACCTCTTTAAAATATTTTACAGTTTGGTTTTTCCATTAACAGCTTTTTACATTTATTGAAGGAGAGCTTACATTTAAAGAGGCTGAGAAACCCCACTCTAGGGGCATTTAAATGGTATTTTTATTGCTTTCTAATGCAAAGAACCCCATTGTGAAGAGAGATATGAATGACAAAATGGTGAGAGGAATGCCTCACTTTAGACAACAAAGACTGTTCTTCCATTCAATTTGTTGGAAGTAGTTGACTTGGTGGACCTAAGAAGTCAAAATCTATTTTTGTCTTTAGTTTTCAGAAGTTTGATTATGATATATCTTGGTATGAATTTCTTTAGGTTTATTCTGTTTGGAGTTCACTCAGCTTCTTGACTCTGTAGACTTATGCTTTTTGCCAAATTTGGGAAATGTTAGCCATTATTTCTTCAAATGCATTTCAGGTCCAATCTCTTTCTTCTCTCCTTTCTGGACTCCAATGACATGCATGTTAGATCTTTTGTTATGATCCTGTAGGTTCCTGATGCTCTGTTTATTTTTTTCCCCAGTCTATATTATCCCTGTTGTTTAGACTGAGTAATTTCTTTTGTTCTATCTTACAGTTTACTACTGCTTTCTTCTATTCTCTCCGTTCTGCTGTTAAGCCATCTATAGAGTTTTTAATGTTGATAATTATATTTTTAGTTCAAAATTTTCCACTTTATTCTTCTTTATAATTTCTATTTCTTTGCTGAGACTTCCTATTTTTTCATTTATTTCAAGCATGTTCATAGTTGCTCACTGAAGTACTTTTACAATGACTGCTTTAAAATCCTCCTCAGATAATTTCAACAGCTGTGTGATTTCTATGTTGGCATCTGTTGTCTTTTCTCATGCAAGCTGGGATTTTTCTGGTCTTGGTATAAGTGATTTTTAAATTGTATTATGGACATTTAGAGTGCTATGTTATGAGACTCTGGATTTTATTTAAACCCTGTGTTGTAGCAGGTCTCCTCTGACATCATGTCAAGTGGGAGGTGAAAGTCCATGTTCCTCATTCACCTTCCATTGACACTGGGGAGGAGTGAGACCCCTTGTTAGTGCTGGGTAGGGGTAGGAGTCTAGGCCCCTATAGGCCTCCATTATATCTCCCTGGCTGGGAGGGGGGCACCTTGTTACTGTTCCCCAAGTAATCTTCACTGCCACCAACTGAATGGTTCTTAGAATATCAACACACACATGAGAGAGGGAGAGAGAGAATTTGAACAGAAATTTCACAATATAAAAAGGTTCAAAGGAAGAAAAAGGCACTTTCCTCCACTTAATCAGAAATTAGCTTCCTAGAATTGGCTTCTTTCATGCCCTCTCTTTCCCCCCTCACAAACTCATTCCAGCATTGTCAAATTCCACAGCTTCTGCATGCCTAAGCCAACCTAGAGAGGACTCTCTGGGACTATTTGTGATGAGCTGCAGCCATCTCCTATGGCAATTGGATGCACTTCTTCCCAACTCCACATCCGATGATGTCAACTGGCATTTTAAAATCCACCATGGTAGGAGTATTTACACCAGGGACGTTGGAAAACACTACAAATCAGGAAATCAGTTCCTCTCTTCCCCTCAGGATTTACCAGCACACCACTGGACACATCTCTACTCTCAATGGTAGTCATTTAAGTTTGCTGTGCCTTCCCACAAAATTGATTTTGTTGCTACTGTGGAAGACTGAACACCCCAGTACTCATGATCAGGCCAGAAGGAAAATTTCTTAGTTGTCTCTTAGGTTCTCTCTCTCTTTCTTAACTAAATACTTTTTATATGGAAGAAATGAATACATATATTAAAAGATGTGAATAACAGAGAAGGTGTCTTAGTCTGTTTTGCTGCTATAACAGAATACCTGAGACTAGTTTATTTATAAAGAACAGAAATTTATCTCTTCCAGTTCTGGAGGCTGGAAAGTCCAAGATCAAGTCACTGCCATCAGGCAAAGGACATCTTTCTGCATCCTCATATGGCAGAAAATGGAAGGGCAAAAAGGAGACAACTGCTGTGTCCTCCCATGTCAGAAGATCAGAAGAGAATGAACCCTTTTTATAATAGCATTAATCCATTCATGAGGGCTCTACCTCCCAACACTGTTGCTTTGCTGATTAAGTTTCCAACACATAAATCTTGGGGGACACATTCAGACCATCGCAGAAAGATATCAACTATCAAATGAAGAGTAAGAAGTTTCCCATATTTGGGGAAATATGAAAATGGAGAGGATATTCGGTGATATTATGGAATTATTGTTAATTTTCTTAAGTGTTATTAATATAATGATATCATAGTTACATAGGAGATGGTCCTTATTCTTAGGAAACCCATGCTACGGTGTTTCGGGCTGACGTACCAAGATGTGTGGCAGTTACTTTCAGCTAGCTCAGCTATTTATAAAACATATGCATTTATTTGAATATTTGAATATTTTGAAGTTGAATACTTGAAAAATTTATTTCTCAGTAAGTTGGGTTATATATGAACAGAGGTTACAACTGATTCAGAAAGGAATCATCACTTATGTCTATGATCTTACATAAGCTCAGCATGTACCCTGCACACATAAATTTTGGGGTTGGATTTATCCCCGAGCATGTGGCATGTCATTGTCCAGTTGAAATGGCAGCCTCTGTGTGTTCTTTGATTTCCTCAAAGCTGTGAGGGAGAGGTGGTGCTGATAAAGACCTTCCTTTGACCACATTTAAGTCAGGCTCCTCTGAGTCCTTTTGATGAGGGCCTGATGTTGGGCTTCGCTCTCTGTCCTTGTAGAATTCAGTTTGAGTGTGAATCTTTCTAAGTCAGTTTAGCAAAAATCCCCACCCTTGGTATTTACCCATCCTTCATATTGTTTCACACTGGCCTGCCTTCAGCAAGCATTCTGTTGTGTCTAGCAAGAATCTCCTTTATTCTTTTTTTTTTTTTTTTGAGACAGAGTCTTGCTTTGTTGCCCGGGCTAGAGTGAGTGCCGTGGCGTCAGCCTAGCTCACAGCAACCTCAAACTCCTACTGCCTCAGCCTCCCGAGTAGCTGGGACTACAGGCATGCGCCACCATGCCCGGCTAATTTTTCCTATATATATATATACATTTTTTTTAGTTGGCCAGATAATTTCTTTTCTATTTTTAGTAGAGATGGGGTCTTGCTCTTGCTCAGGCTGGTCTCGAACTCCTGAGCTCAAACAATCCGCCCGCCTCGGCCTCCCAAGTGCTAGGATTACAGGCGTGAGCCACCGCGCCCGGCCCCTCTCCTTTATTTTTGATGTTTCCATCCACTGACCCCCACCCTGCTCCTTGGTTATAAATCCCCACTTATCCTTCCTGGGGTAGGAGTCAAGCCTAATCTCTCTCTCCCACTGCAAGACCCCCTTGCAATGGTCCCTACACCTACTGCCATAATCCTCTCTTGAATAGAGTCTTCTTCACTGTCCTTGACAAGTGTCATGCATATATTTTCCTCCAACAGTACAAATCCAAGGTTATTCCTTTATCCCTACATCTTGGCATGATATCCATGGATCTGGGAGGTTGCTGTTCCAGATGCAGGTGAATGTTTTGAACAGATTACCAAAGCTAGCATTATGAATGATGTTCAATAAGTATCCTCTGGACTTCATGACAGAAGTGAGGTAGAAGCCTAACCTGCTGGTAAATAATGTTGCTGAAGACCTGTGCACATGATAAGGCAGAAAGTATGTTGATTGTTGGAAAACCCAGCAATTATTTGGTCAGTTTGACCTATTGGTTTTCGGCACCACAGATGTAGACGTTATGGTGAGTCACTTTCCTGCCTAACTGAAGTGCAGCCTCATCGCTGGACACGTGGTGACCTGCCAAGCCATCTTTCTACTCTGCACGACTCAAAATGGTGGCACAAGTTGTGCTGTTTCTCCTTTTCTACATCAGGCCCTGCAACCAGTATAAGTGGCAAGGTTTAACCTTTTATGATGATTTATGTAGATTTCCTGGGACTTCCCTGAGAGGTGACTCAAACATGATTCCTTAGACACACATGGCCACCCTGGGGCCTGTTCCTTACAGTACACCCTTCCTGTTCCATCTGTTTATACCAGTAGCAAATATTGTTATGATCTGAACTCCATGCCTTGTTGAGCATAGCTTGGGATATAGTTTTTCTTTAGGACTCCACAGTCCTCTGTTGAAATTTCCTCTTAAAATTTGTCTTTTGTCATTCCCCCTACCCACCCACTGTTGGGAAGCAGTTTCCCATGGTTCTCTTGCATTTCCACGATTTGCATGTATGCTGTGGCACTGAATACTTCTGTTCTAGACTATGTTTTCAAAGATGTTTGTATGGTGAACAGTCTTGAAAGATACAGAAAGTATCTGCCTCTGAAGAAAAGAGCAGATTTGTTTACAACCTTGGAAGACAGAGCTAATGCCTTTCTTGAGAGCAAAAGGCAGGCATATTGTGCAATATGAAGGATTCTGGTTCCTTAAGCTCAGTGTTCTTCTACTGTAATGCAGCCCAGAGTATGTACAGATACCATCTGGTCCTCTTTGCATTGCCCCATGGGAATTGGAGTCAGGGAACCAGCACAAATGCTGATAATTCTGACTCCTCTTACTGCTTGTTATGTATAATATAGTCCTTTGTCTCTAACCCAGGAGGCTTCTGTCTTCTGTTGCATCCATGAAACTGGCAGACCAACTTGTTATCCTGAAATTAGGGTAAAATCTTGGACCCTTTACCTACCTGCAGATGCCTCATGCTTCTGAACCCCAGTGTTAGAGATGCCCCTCAACTTGGGGTAAATATGGAGATAGAAGGGGAAGAAGTCTGGGCTATGGAGAAGCAATGTTCACTGAGGATGGCTGAAGGACATGCATTTCTAAATGTTACCCTTGGTGCATGCACTTTTGGCTCTGGGACTTGTGCTAAATTGTGCTTCTATTTTTTACCATCTGCCGATTTTGATGGATATGATAAGAAAGAGCAATGTAAAATTTACGGTGGTATATATCGTTGGGATCTTTTCAAGGACACTGACGACAGCATTATGCAGTGTCCTCTTTATGAGGGCCCATGGGAGAAATTTATCTCAGGTATTAGGAAAAGCTGCATTTCTGTTGAACAGCTGTGGTGTTTTTGTCCTATGGACACTATAAATCTTGTAGCTGATTGTGTATCTTTATTGTCTCAGCATCTTGGAAGAATAGAGCCAGCTATTGTGGTCCAGCTCTTAGAATTAATCAAGGCCAGACAGTATACATTTGGGAGTACTAAGTTTACCCTAGGTTGTTTTTCTTCATTGGATTTTCTCATTTATTTATTTTTACATTTTTACAATATGTGTATTTTTCCATTTTTATTTTAATCAAATTTCAGGAGGCTGAGATTTCTACCAAGTTTATTATAAGATCAGCTCTTCCTTGCTACCCACTCTCCTCCCGATACCTCTTCTGTCATGTATCTTCCTCTCCAATGGTTTAAGTCCTTGTTTTGGTGGAACATCTGAGACAGATACTGGAAGACACATTTCATGAGAACTAACATGTCTGAAAAGGTCATTTTTCTACCACCACATTTAATTGATAATTTGGTCAGTGGTAGAATTCTAGGATAGAAATAGGTTTTCCTTAGACTTTTAAAGACTTTGCTCCATTAGCTTCTAGTTTCCAGCACCTGAGTTGTGAATTCGAAGGCTATTTGGATTCTTAATCCTTTGGTGTGACTTTTTTTTTTTTTTTTCCTGGAAGCTTTGTTGGGTCTTCTCTCTGTTTTCAAAGTTCTTAAATTTCAAGAAAATAATATACTTTTGTGGGGTCTTTTTACATCCCTCCTGTTGGGTGCTTGTAATCTGGGAACTTAAGTCCTTCAAATGCAGGCTATTTTTCTCTGGTCGTTTCTTTGATAATCTCCTCCTGGTATTTTCTGAATTCTCTGTTTTTTTTGAACGACGTTATTTAGGTTTTGGGCCTTTTGGGTTAGTCCTCTCACCACATCTCTTGACTCTGAATTTCCTTTTTTTATTCTTAAGTTCTTGAAGGATCTCCTTGTATTACTTTTCTATCACTGCCATAAAACATTACTACAAAATTTGAGGCTTAAAGCAGCACCCATTCATTATCTCAGAGTGTCTGTGAGCCAGAAGTCTGGGCATGGTGTGGCTCAGGTGGGTCCTCTGTTTTGGGGTCTCCAGGATGGAAGCCAAGGTATTGGCTGGCTGTGCTCTTATCTGAAGGCTCTGGGAAGAACCTGCTTCCAAGTTCATTCAGGTTGTTGGAAGCATCTAGTTACTTGCAGTAGTAGGATGAAAGTCCCCATTTCCTTGCTGGCTGTCAGCCAGGGGCTAGTCTTTTGCTCCTGGAGACTGCCTGGATTCTTCCTAGGTAGTGTCCTCCTTGCCTGTGGCCCCTACATTGTAGAGTCCTCCCACACCCCAAATCTCTCTTAATCTTTCACATTCCTCTTCTGTAATTAAGGGCTCATGTGATTTCACTGGGCCCCACCTGATAACCTAGGATAATTTCTCTCTTTTAAGGTCAGTTGATTAATAATCTTAACTCCACCTGTAAAATCCCTTCACAGTCACACCTAGCTGGATGTTTGAATAGGCAGGGGACAAGAATCTTGTGGGGACATTTTTGGAAGTCTACTTACCACACTCCTCACTGTATATTGCAACTTTCTGTTTTGTGAACATTCTTTTTTTACAGTCTTCTGTTCTTGGGGCATGTGTACAATATTTTCTCTTCCTTTGAGGATCTTAGTGAGATTTTTAAAAAATGTTTTCTTCCCCCTATATTTTCTATTTTATCCAAGTTTTTGCCTTCTGTTTGTTTGTTTCAGGCTCTTTTTTCATGTTAGATCTTTTTGTAAGTGTTCAGTGTCAATACATGGCTATGGGTACATATTTATGAATGAGCAACTAAAAGCCGACTGCAGACTCCAGATGTGGCAGGTTCCACTGAGGTATCATGCAGGTGGGACATTTCATGTGGGGGAACTACCATGTCAGCACTATGGTTTGAATGTGCCCCCTCCAATTCCAGGTGTTGCCAATGTTGTGATGGTATTATTGGGAGGTGGGTTCTTTAAGAGGTATTTAGGCCATGAGGGCTCCTCCCTCATGAATGGGATTAAAACCCTTATATAAGAGGTCTCACGTTGTGTCTGGCTAGCTTGCCCTGACGCCTTTTTGGGGAGCAAAGAGCAGCATTCACCAGACAATTGAACCTGCTGGTGCCTTGATCTTGGATTTTCAAGCCTCCAGAACTGTGAGAAAATACATTTCTCTCCTTTATAAATCACCTAGTCACAGGTACTTTGTTATATACAGCAGCACAAGTGGAGTAAGACAGTCAGTATATGTGGGATTTTTTTTTTTCCTGAGATGGGTTAGAATCTCAGAGAAGAATGTCCCAGTCTTGCCTGGAGGCCAGCTGCCAGAGCAGTGAAGGAGGGGGGCACTTCTGGGTTCGATGACAGCCCTTCCCGAAACCTGTTTCTAGTGTGCTAGCTTAACCCTCAACTCCGCCTGGTGTTCTGGGAGCAGAGTCCCTCGGGCTTACTGTTTTCTCAAAATAAACCTACACCATTTTGGTGAGATTGGGAAGGGGATCCGTGGGATCTACTACTTCTTAATGTATTTTCAAGCCATGCTCCTGTTTTCACTTTAATTTTATCTGCAGTTTCAGAGGTACCTGTGGCTGGCAATTTCTGAGATTTTATGAAATTCTGGTTGCATCTAGGCTTCCTTTCTGCTGCTTTGGCTCTTGGCTGTCTTGGGTTGGCCAAGTCAGCCGCTAATTACTACTTTGTACGTGCAGTTTCCTCTCCCATCCACTTTGTGCCACTCTCTGTCTCTTTAAAACAACTCCATTGCTGGAGTTTCAGTTGGGCTTTGGGAGAGAGCCCATGTGGATACATGTGTCCAGTACATCACCATTCATCAGAAATGTCATCATTATATGTAGGGTTTTATTTTTGAACAAAAACCCTTAAATCTCTTTTGGAATGTGGTGAGGAGAAACCAATTTATTAAATTAATTAATATTGCATCTGTGATTCTGGGAAGTTACTTAACTTCTGAAATGAATTTCATTTTGTCATTTGTAAACATCCTCATAGGTTTGCTATAAAGATACAATGTGTCAATATTTGAAAGTACTTAGGACAGTGCCTGACACCCAGCAGACATTCAATATATGCTGTTGAATGAAGAAATGAAATGCATTCACCCGAAACTAAATGAAGAAAAGAATAGGAAGTAGATGCCCTAAGCCGACGTTTGAACTGGACACGGGGGCTCAGGCCAGCTAGGAGTATGGCACTCCCCAGCCAGCATGATTTCCATGCTTGCTCAATATTTATTTAGTTGGCCATTAACAAGAAGAAACGGATTTTTCTCTTTTAAAATTGTGCATCTCTTTTCTTCCAATTAAGGGCTTATTATTTAGACTAAATGTGACATATATTTTAACTTCCTTAGAAATGTCTTTCATTTCACAGTTTTCCCATCACTCTGACTTTATGGCATTACTCATCTCACTCATGATCAAGGATGACAAATGAATATAGTTGTAAAATTTTGTTACAATATGTTGAATTTTCTTTTTCTGACTATCACAGTGAATTTCATTTTTTTGGTAGATCTTGTATTTCTTTAGTTTTATTTTTTTTCTGGACCAGGCATAAGAAAGGTTACGGTTTGTTCAGTAGAGGGAGCCCTCATTCTTTGTGAACAGCACCGCATCAGACGTTACCAGGCACCAGGACTGCAGCTGACGTTATTCTCTTTGTAGAGCTGTCAGCCTATTCCTCTTTTATTGCTGATGGAGGTGCCAGAAGTGGCACTGTGCAAGGGGCATGTGGAAGGCTTGCTTTTCAAATGTTGACTTCTACTTTGAGGAAATCAGTGAACACAGGACCAATTATCATTTCCCAATAATGTAAGAAGCTGCATGTAGGAATCTGAGCTAACTGGCACACTATTTCTTCCTATTCCAGTGATATCGTGGTCCCGATTCTCGGTTGGCACCCTGGGCAGCCACCAGACTGGGTTTCCCCTTGACCTTGTTGTGCCCTCAGCCTCTACACGTGCACCTTCCTTCCTGGTGCCTGGTGGCCTGGTATTCTCTAGCCTGAACCCTGAGAAACAGCTCGCGGTGATTCATTCCCACGCATGTGCAAGTGTATGATAACAGCATAAAGACACATTAATCAGAATGTTTTCAACTTTAGGAAAGGCGCAAACTTCCAGCCACACGAATGGCCTTTGTAGGGTTGATTTTTAGTTGTCGGCCCAGAGAAGAGCATCTGGCCCCAGCAAATATTCCTCATTATCTCTAAAATGCACCCCACACTGCGGATGCCCTCTCCCAAGTTTCTTGCCCTGCGTCTCTCCTTTAAGCAGCACCATTTGCTCAGGAAACACCTCAGACCACACGGCGGTAAGCTCCAGAGCGCATGTGCCATTTAACACCGTGAGTCACCTTCTCTGAGCACTTCCTAACTGCTTAATCTGCTCTCAGCCAGCCTTCCCAAATCCTGTTTTGGATACTGTTTCTTCCATTTTCATCGTGGCTCCCCTTTGGGTTCAGTACTTGACCCTATTTGGCTGCTTTGGGCAGTCGTTTTGGCTCTCTGTGGGGGCTGAGCTCCGCAGGTGAGCATCCTTTCTAGTGTCACTTGACCTTCTCCCTTGGCTTTTCTAGGCCCTGTGGGGGGGGCCTGGGCGGTGTGTGACGCTGAGGCAAGATGTGGGTAGAGAGGCCCAGGCTTGTAGGACACATCACATGCTAGGGGTAAAGTACAATCCTACAAAGGGCAACACACTAAAACTTTAGTTAGAATAAAGCATGATTGCAGGCTGGGGAGCGTAGGAAGCAGATTCTGGTGATTCCTGTTGAATGTATCTTCTGCTCCAATTTGATTAGGTTGCTGTTGAAGTTACCTAAGATGCAAAGGCTGCTGCTCTCTTGTTTAAGCTAAAACAAAATCAAAACCCAAAAAACTCACAGGCAGAAATTTGAAGAGCCTGAAGTTGCACATTTACCTCCGTAGAGCTACTGTACATCCTGCTTCTTTGGGACAGACTTTTCTGAGGATGAAGAAGCCAGTTCTAAGCTGTAGTTCTCGAATTCAAAACCTCTGAGGAATCCCATTCCCAGCGTCTCTTCACTCAAACCAGCAGCTGTTGTTACAGAGGCTTCAGAGCCGGCAATAAATTCTTACTTGGGGACAAGGAAAATCACTGGCACTCACTGCCCCGCACCGTGCCCTAGCTTGATCTTCTCAACAACCCTGCGAAGCAGGCACTGCTATTATCCCCACTTCACAGATGAGGGTGCTGAGTCTCACATTGCTTACGTGATTTGTTGGGGACCGAACAGCTGGGTAGTAAATGACAGAATCTAGTTCCAAAATCGGTTGTCATTCCATCAAGTTTCTTCTTCTTTCCACCAGACACATGGTGACTAAGTATCATTTTCAAAAAGACAAAATCATGACTCGCACGTAAATACAAAATGAATACATGTCAAAGATTTTCTGCATCTCACTAATCAGTGAGGGGATTGGTAAGAGACTAAAACCAGTTTAAAGAGCACTAGAGAAGGCAGGCATTTGGAGGCAGTGTTTGGATAAGGTTGCTGCATTAGACACAAAACTGGTTAATGTCCAACCGGGTCACGAACTATAACGTTTTGGGGTTATTTCTTTTACTGTACACAAACTACTTACATATTTACTGGACAAAAGTCTACAAATTAACCTCTGCCCCCAAAGATTTTTAAAATAGCCTAGTCAATAGGAAGTCACGACTAGAACAGTAGTGTGAGAACACTCTATAATCATTTTCGCCTATTTCCAAGTTTCAAATAATTTCAGATAGTTTTTTGGACATGACTTTTGGTTCAATCTGACAGACCTAAGGAGAAAGCTCACATTTTCTTCCTGAAGGAAGAAGGTGCAGGTGCTGATACCATTTGCTTTATTAGTTTCCTTTCTTATGCTGTGTGTGCTACATTACTATTGTTGACAAGTAAATCTCTAGTAATGCACATGCTAGTTCAAAACCTTCAGGAAATCTGTCACCACCTTTCTTATGTGAAGATAAAGCTGTGAAAAGCCTTCAAATTCTGTAAGAAAAATGACTTTTTTTTAATTAAATTTTTTTTCTTTTGTACCCCAACAAAGCAAAGGCAAAGAAAAATGGCTCTTGAAACACTATGTGGTCACTACCCCAGAAGTCTTATGTTCTTATAGTAACTCACTGAATTTCTTTTTTTCTTATTTCTTTCCCTCCCTCCCTCTCTCCTCCCTTCCTCCCTTCTTTCCCTCCTTCCCGTAGGGTCTCACTCTGTTGCCCAGACTGGAGTGCAGTGGCATAATCATAGCTCAAGCTTGTAGCTTTGAACTCCTGGGCTCAAGTGATCCTCCTGCCTCAGCCTTCTGAGGAGCTGGGACTGTAGGTGCACATCATCACGCCTGGCTAATTATTTTTTAAAATTTTTCTGTAGAGACAGGGTCTCAATATGTTGCCCAGACTGGTCTCAAACTCCTGTCCTCAAGTAATCCTCCTGCCTCAGCCTCCCAAAGTGCTGGGATTACAGGCATGAGCCACTGCACCCAGCCTTCTCACTGAATTTCTAATTAATTAAAATTCCAAGGACAAAAAGTGGCTATTTCATTATATTAGACAGATTGTATTTGTCTAATTTGTTTTCTCTGCTATAGGGAAAAGACAGACTTGAGTTAGGATCTCTGACTACTGCTAGTTATGGCAACTTATTTGAACCTTAGTTTCATTATCTGTGATATTAATGCTAGAGTTTATGCATTCTTCAGTTTAAAAGCATTAAGTCTCTCTTAATCTCTGTTCCACATGTACCAAAATATGTAGCCAAAATATTACTGGATCCTTTGTTTTATTTAATAAAACTAAGACCCATTTTGGTATTTTGATTAATCTAAACTCTGTGCAGGAATAAATATCCAAATTTGGAAATGATGCAAAATGAGGATTGTATGAATTTTTAACTATGCTATTTTCTGATAAGATTCTTGTGGTGGATGTAACTTGCTTTGATCAACTAGCTGCAGCTGATGAGGGCCCATTCTTTTAACTGCCACATAAAATTAGAGGTTTACTTATAGAAAGCTGATATGGGTGTGTGTGTGTGCATGTGTGTGTGTGTGTGTGCTTTGACCTGATAGAAGATAACTCCAAATATGGTTCTATTGCTCTATAGAAAGTTAATCAGTTTTACATATAGCTTGACATTCTCATTTCTGCATTAATTTTCCCACTATTATATTCCCATTTCTCAAATGTTCTTCTTTTCAGCTCTTTGGTCTTTCTGTTAGTTAAATAGTTAAGTAAAACTTTGCCTCATGTTCTCTATTTGTAAGAAGAGTAGGTTTTCATCAGTTTGAAATTTGAAGCTTTTAACAAATGAATGCCAACATAAAAAACCCAAACTCTATAAAATAATTTAAAGAGGTTTATTCTGAGCCAAATATGTGTGACGGTGGCCCAGGAGCCATACCCAACAAGTGTTGAGTAAGTGGTCCTGAGGGGGTCAGGTTGCAGGTTGGTTTTATACACTTTAGGGAGACAGGGATTGCAGGTAAAATCATAAACATGAAAGACATACCTTGGTTTGGCCTGAAAAGTTGGGACATCTCAAAGCAGAGGCGTATGGGTTATAGGTGGGTTTAAAGATTCTTTGATTTGCAATTGGTTAAAGAAATAAAGCTTTTTCTAAAGGCCTGGAGAAAGTAGAAAGCAATATTTTAATTATAAGGAAATCTGTTAATCATTGATCAAGCTACGATATACTCAAAGTGATCTGTTAAGTGAATTGATGGCCTTCAGGTGTGACTTAACTTTTGCCTTGTACGGCCTTAGGTACAGTTTGCAATTAGTCTAAACTCCGAAAGGCAGGGGGTATAATGAGGTGTATCTCACCTCCCTTCCCTTCATGGCTGGGAACTCAGGTTTTTCTGGGCCAAAAGGGGGGCCATTCAGTCAGCAGGGGCTTAGGATTTTATTTTTAGTTTACACCAAACAGAAACAAAGAAAAAGCAGCCACCCAAACCTGATTCCTAAGTCTTTGAAGAGCTATGCCAATTTTTACTGAATATTCCCAGAGATATAGTGGATGGAATTATCATGCCAAACTGCCAAAATGTGCCCTGTAAATTTCTCTGTCTCCCCGAAGTCCCACACACTTACATAACTGCCTAAATTCTCTGTCTCTCTCCCGACTCACTGTCCCTCAGTCCCCACCAGTGCCAGGCTCTGCTCCTCCTCTCCTGCGGCAGACACACCTTCGGGCGACCCCCACTGAGTTACACCCTCGTAGAGTCCCCTCCCCAGGTGGTGTGGGAGGAGCCTGTGACATGACCAATAGAATTTGGCAAAGGATGTCAGTCCCTTGGTCAGATATTATGACAGAAGTGGTGGGAGGTCAATCATGATTATCAAGACTCTGAGACATCTAAGACTCCACGTTAGCATGTTGGAGGGGGAGACTCTCCTACCGGCCTCAGAGCCGCAAGCTGCTATCGTGTGAACTGCCTATGGCATGGGCCGCAGCGCAGAATACTGCAGGAGTGCCCTAGGAGCTGAGGACCCTCAATCCTACAACCATAAGTAATTGAATTCTGCCAACACCGTGTGAGCTTGGACAAGAATCCTAAATTCCAGAAAAGAACATAACCCAGCTGACCCCTCCCTTGCAGCCTCGTGAGACCCTGAGCAGAGGACTCAGCGAAGCTGGATTCTTGGCCCACTGGAACAGTGAGATACCAAATGGGTGTGGTTTGAAGCTGCTTAGTTTGGGTTAATTTGTTATACAGCAAAACCCTCTATTGCTCTTGGCTTCTTTCATTTGCATCGTCATTAACCTTCAGCTAAACTAAAGGATAAACTAAGGTGTACATTCCCGAGAACCCAGGGAGTTTGTGCATGAGCATGTGCACACACACGTACATCATAAACAGAGCATTTAAGTGTCACTTAACCATATGAATATATTAATTTTCTCATTCTCTTGGCAGAACCCACTGGCTGGCAACCACCAGAGGTCAGGAGACGGGAGACTGCTCTCTAACAAGCATGTGCATTTCTGCTTCCACAAGCAAATGTCAGAGAGTCAACAGTGTTTGTTCCCGAACCTGATCCTACCAGTTGTAAATGACCTATTGTAAATGGCATAGTAAATATTACATACACGGAAAGTATGAAAAGGGAAATTTTTTCTATAATAACTACGAGAGATTCTATACAGAAACTGTGGCCATATTAAGTATAAAAGGGGAAAATAGAAATCTAGAAGAACGCTCATCTGAGATTACTTTACAAATGCCTTTACATTTAGTTCTCTTTTGAGTGCTGAACATTGGTTGTTTACATTAGGAAGAGTTTGTGTCACTCATTAGGCAGACTCTTGCTCACAGAAAAGGGCTGTCCTTACAATACATGTGGTGAATAAAAAGGAATATTTGAGATGTGTGTGCAATCTCTTATTATGCTTTCCTACTTTATTTGACTTTTTTAATTAATTGGTTGTGTTAGATAAAAAGGCTCTTTCTGAATTTTAATTTTAACGTTTTCCCCGTCACAATAATATTGCATACAAGAAATTCTGTTTTTAAGAAAAGGAATATTTTGAGCTCACTGCCTGGAAGTATTTTGGGAAAATCTCTAAGGCTATGGTCTCCAAGCCCTGGGCCAAGGACTGGTACTGGTCCGTGCATGGCCTGTTAGGGACTGGACCACAGAGCTCTGCAGGCACACTGTCCCCCAACCCTGCTCCGTGGAAAAATTGTCTTTCCTGAAACTTAGGAACTGGAGGCTGCACAGCAGGAGTTATGTGGCAGAGGCAAGCAGTGGGTCAGCCAGAGAAGCTTCATCTGTATTTGCAGCTGTTCCCCATGGCTCGCATCACCGCCTGGGCTCCGCCTACCACACCACAACACCACCACCCCCACCCCCACCTCCCCTGTCTGTCCATGGAAAAATTGTCTTCCATGAAACTGGTCCCTGGTGCCAAAAAGGTTGGGGACTGTTGCTCTAAGGCTTTGTCATAAAGCTAACTCTTGCATTCTACTGTTTGTCTCAGAGCAGCAGCAAGAATAGCTAAACAGTTTAATGTAAGTTTGACAACAAAATAGGCAAGCCATCTCCAGGTGGCTCTTGACATGTTTTCGAATGAATAACATAACAGGGTTGGACGATGCTGTCATTGCGGACCTTGACTAAAGAATTACTAGTTAGTGGGAATTAACTTATAAAAGGTAAAATAACAAAGAACTCTCAGATAAGACTGACCCTCCCTCCCTCCCTTCCTTCTTCCCTCTTTTAAGTAGATAGTTTATAACCCACATTTGTCTTTTTTTTTATTTATTTTTTTATTTCAGCTTACTATGGGGGTACAAAATTTCTGGTTAGATATATTGCCCATGTCCCTCCCATTCCCCCGAGTCTGAGCCTCAAGCGTGTCCATTTCCCAGACAGTGCACAACGCACTCTTCTTGTAGGTATACACCCATCCCCTCCCCCACCCCCATCCCCTCAAGTCAGAACTTCAAGCGTGTCCATTCCCCAGACAGTGCGCATCGCACTCATC
>CM052437.1:110273320-110393088 GCA_028533085.1 Varecia variegata | reverse complement strand
ATACACCCCCCTCACACATACCACACACACACACCCCCAGGCCCACATACACAAACACACACACACACCATACACACCATACACACATACTACACCCCCCCCCCCCACACACACACAAACACTTATTTACACTTAAAACCAGGATGGAGTCAGAGGCTGCCTGTCAAACTGGCCAGTTTTCCGGGAAGGGTTGGATCATCTCTCACACAAAGCAGTCAGTGTCTTTTAAGATAGAGGCTGTTTTTCCTGCCATTTCTCAGCAAAGGAGGCTGCCTCCAGGTCTGTGGAAAATTACTGGCTCTTCGTTTTTGTTTTATTGGCTTTCAACCTGATACACCTAAGCTGTCTTTCTAACAGCTTTGTGGTACCCAGGCATTTATTACCCTATCCATGTTAATAAGGGAGGAGACAGGCGTGAGGTAAGAAGAGGAGAATGAAAATGAAAGAGCTCAGATTTGAGCATGTGGTAACTGTTTGGTTTGAAGGCAATTAGTTGCCTGTCACTATGATAGAGATTAAAATCTTTATGAGTGGGCATTGCTAAAATATTGGGTCTGAAATGAGAGAGGCATGGTTATCGCTAAACAAGAGACTTGTGATAAAATGATCCACTATAATCATTCATTCATGCTACAAATATTTACTGAGCACCTACTGTGGGCTTGTACAACACTCTCTGTTGTGACTCCCATGACACCGTGCACAGGGCAAGGCACAGCTATCCTGTCCTCTCTTTATTCCAAATTAGTTGATTTTTGAACACCGATATTCTTTTGTGCTTCTCTACTCACAGTTAAATATATTAAAGCAGAAGCTATTTATTCTAGAAAAATTGAAAAAGACAATTAAGCAAAAAGAAAACCAGAATAACGTTATCTATAATTATAATAGAGGTAGCTTCTGTTGACATCGCTGTGGAGTCTTTCTGATTTCACATCTGAATACATACACACACACACACACACACACACGTGCAAATTGGATCCTCTGTGAATATCATTTTATGATCTGCTTTTCTTGAAGTCTAATTTACACAAGTCAAATTAACTCTCTTTGGTAAACAGTTTTATGAGTGTTAACAAATGCATACAGTTGTGTCATCACCCCTACAATCTGCAGTCTGCTCTTATTTACTTTCCTCTATATTACAAACATACTTCTCTGTCACTAAAGGTCGATCGTATCATTGTTTTTATTCGACGCATGGTGTGCCATCAGATGGGTGCAGCTAATTCATTTTACCGGTGGAAACTTTGGTCATACATCCCCCAGCCCCAACATTTGTCCTCTGGACAAGGGATGAGGACACCTTCCTCCTCCCAGTGCACACAATGCCAGCAGCACATGGAATGGAATCTAGTCCAGTCCAGAAGAATGCTTGGGAATGGAGTATTCTGGTTAATTAGAATCTTTTGGTTAACAGAGTTAGGTCCTTCCAGGTTTCTTCCTTTGCAGTTAAACATCTTGCAGAGTCCACTTTCTTGTTAAATTGCATATAAACATATCCAATTCACAACACAATAAAGCCAGAGGCGGTTTCTGAGTTCACTAAGTTAGCGCCTTGCATGTCTAGCATGATGCTTTATGTAATTGCTTCAGGATTTGCAATTGTGCTAAGAGTCTGTCGATTGGTCTGTGACCAGCTACTCTCCCACTTCTTTCTTCTTCTTCTTTTTAATAAAGAAATGTGATGAACAAGTCCAGTATACACAACAGATAAAAGTGGAGCTTTTCTGGTTGAGGCCATGGCTACCCACCATTGCCCACTTTATCACCTGCTACCAGTGTGTGAACAAACCTTGCAGGATTAGCATAAGATTATGGCACATGTTGATCTTCAGCTTTTGACTTGGTTTTCTATTAGCAGATATAGGTGAAGTTGTTTGAGTACAAGATAGGTCTCCAATTTGATGGAGCTTGAACCCTAATATTATTTTGAGTCAGGGACAAGATGGTCACTTGATAGATCAAATATGTCCTGAGGGATACAACAAAGCCATCTTTGACCCTCTTGTTAGTTTGTTACTGATTGACACCTTACCTGACCATCTTTTCAATATCTCCATTCTCTCCAGAATCAGAAGAACAAAATTCTGCTATGTGCAGGGAATGATAAGTCCCAGAAACAAGGGCTGCACATTAACTCTTCTAAAACCAAAGACATCATTTTTTGAGGGGTTCAATCAGCATCTAACCAGTAATTCTCTTAGATCAACTCATCCAATTGATACACAAGAGAGTGAGATATTCTGAGATGCTTTACTCAGATTTTTTTTTGTGTGTGTGGCTATTTAAACCAGTGAAGTGGGCATTTCACACTCACCTTAAAATTGGCCCAGCATTTGGGAGAACCCACTGTTTATTCTTCTGTTAGGGAGTGGCACCCTCCTTTCCTTTTTCTTTTTGAGGAGATTCTTGACCCTGCCCCTGGGCGGTCGCTGAGCCCAGAGCTGGGGACAGGTGGGCTGTGCTTCCATTCAGGCTCCTAAGGGGCCGACCAGCCCTCCTTGTTGCCTGGCTGACCACTGAGACCCAGGCCACCAGGGAGCACCCCCCAGCAGTGCTTCTCATGTTTGCAGCCTTGTCATCGCCACACCCCACTCACCAAAGCGCAGGACGAATGCAGCTCAGGACGATTGCCTGAGAGCAGGCGGCCCACCCTCCCTGCAGAGGAAGGGCCCGCTTTCGAAGTTTTGAAAGTGGCAGAACTACTCCCCCATTTCTTTCTTCTTCTTCTTTTTAATAAAGAAATGTCAGAGCAAGTCCAGTATACACAACAGATGAAAGTGGAGCTTGTCTGGTTGAAGCCCGGATAATGGGATGGGGTGGAGTTGGGAGGGAGGGAGCTCCACCCTCCAGCTCCTGGGGTGCGGTGTGAAGGGCAGAGGACAGCCGCTTTACAGAACTGTGCTCTGGAATCCTCAACGAGAAACAGCCTTCACTGCAGAATGCTGTAAGGACACTGTCCTCTTCTCTTACAGCTTTTTTCTAGAAAGATCCATAGAAGGAATTTCTCACGCATCTCACTTTCGAGAATTCTTGTGATTTTCTTTTATTGGGGGAAGTGCTTGACTTAATTATTTATTTTTCAAATCTTAACGAGGCTATGACTTACGCCCCCTTAGCATGGGCTGCTGGAAAACACAGAGCTGATTTTGTAGGCCCCCTCGGGTGGTTTCCTAGGACTGCCCTGCACACGTTTTATGAACTGTAGAAATGGTCAGGAATCTAGGTATAATTTTTACCTTATTTTCCTTTTGTCCTGATTTTTACTTTATTTTTATTAAATTTATCTTACACATGTGTGTACATTACCTCAAATCTTTTCTGGAACAAAACAGGATAAAAATAAACATGAGTGCATAAGTACGATAAAAAACCAAACAGCCTTCTGCGGCATGCTGAGACTGTGCTCACCTCGTTGGGGTGGAATCCGTCCACAGGTTCAATGAGCTCCCAGGGCTGCCCGCCTCTCTTCAGCCACTCCTGTACGACTGTAGGGCACACAACCACAGGGTTACACACAAGCAGTCGTCGATGCCCGAGGGCAAGGACGTGAGAAAGTTCATCGAGCTGCCCACAGCACTCCCGGGCTCACGCCCACCCAGCCATAGCCCCCTCTGAGCTGTTCTCTTGGGCTGGGGGCTTTCTGAACAGAAGTGATCTTGTCATTGTGTGATTTTTCTCCCCCCCCCCAACTCAGGAAGGGAATACGTGAGAGTGTTGGATGAATGTGGTTTATGTATTGGGGAGGGCAATGGGGAAAGCTAAGCTCTAAAATATTCAACACCGATTTAAGTACATCTCATTTTTCAGTGGTGCGGTGGGGCAGTACTGCGGGAGGGGAAAATTAAACATTTTGTTAACATCTCCTTCTGTGGTTTGCCATTTGCAGACACTGCCTGCATGTGTCAAGCACCCACCTTTCAAAATCATACAGTTCTTCAGGAATATAATTACATAAAATTATCTCAGCATCACGTTTAGAGAGAGTGTGGCTGCAGAGAAAATATTATGAGCCCAGGCGTGATGAGAAGCTATAAAGTTGTCCTTCAACAGCGGTGAGAGACCAAGAATGTCAGTTGCTCCCAGGAAACAGCACAATTAACTCTAGGTTGTTCCATCACACAGTCAATAAGAACTCCTCGAGGAAGTTTCAAGTCCCCCCGAGAGCCTCCAGAGAGAAGCCTCTGAGACAGCTGCTCCCTGCGTAGCTGCGTCCTCACTTCCCCCGCGTCCAGCGAGGGGAGCAGGCACAGCTAAGGTTCCTCCAGTTCTTTGCTCTTCACCTCCTAGAAAACTCAAGGACAGAGGTCTGTGCCCTCTCTCTCCCCTTCTCATCCCAAAGGAGGAATGGAGATTCCATCAGGGGCTTTGATTGGACAAGGAACTCTGGACTTCTCCAGGGTTGAATCAATACTGTGCTGCTTTTGCAATTAGTCCGAATGTCCCAGCATGCCATCGCCACTTATGAGGCAACCCCTGTCCCCGAGGGGCTGCAATAAACACTGCCCTTCTCAGAGCTCAGGAAAAGATTCATGCTGGTGCTCTGGAGTCCGACACACTGAACCACCAGTCCCTGTTAGCTTATCCCTGGCAGAATGACTGCCCCTGAACCTCTCTTGGTATCCTGCTTCTGGGTTTTATTGGGGGTTGTTGGAAGCAGCAGCTTTTGGTAAATGGGCTTTGTGTTACTTGAAAACTCAAATTGAGGACATTGCCCGCTGTGTCACAGTGTCACGTGGTGTCCCCTACATGGCGTCTCAAGGGAGAAGTTGCTTTGTGCTGGTAGAGAGTACCTCTCTCTGAAGGAATGGTATGTATTAAATATCTGCTTGTCCTATAGGAAGCTCAGAGCGGCACTGAGGAGTAGACTGCACACATTCTTGTGAAGGCTTATTTGTTCTGCCAAACCAGCACGCAGCCTTCAACAATTTCTTTTGTGCCCTTGGCTGTCGTGTCCTGTAAGGACAGAGCCTCGGGGAAGCTTGCCTGGCTCAGTCTTCAGTTTGCCTGGCCTGTTCTGCTTGTTTTTTGGGGCATGACCTTGGAATCTGACCTTCTGCTTCAGGTTCACTTCTGGCTGCTCTCCCTTTCCCTCCGGACTTGACACTCTGAAGCTCCGTGGGTCCCAGACCGCCATCCTGGCCACGATGCCGGCTCTGTGCACTCTGTGATGCCATCCTGCCCATCCCTTGTGCTGCTTTCGGGCTCTTTGTCCCCCCCCGCCCCTATTCACTTGCCACGTTTTGCAAGGGAGCAGGGGTGTGGGGGGCAGTGGGAAAAGTCCATGTTTTCTTACCACCATACTCTGGCAATTCTAAGTGATGTCAATGATCACATATTCTTCCCTGCCAGGAAGCTCATTCCTCCTACCACTCACTCCTCCTCTATGTTAGTAGGCTACTCCACGGTAGTCCAGCCTTTAAAACTGGCTTGCCACATAAAATAATACAATAGGTATTAAAAGAAAATGCCCCAAGGTTACCAAGGCTACAATCAGTCTATTTACAGTGGAAAATGTCATCATCTTCTCACATGATTATTGTGTCTGCGAGAGCTGCTGGTCATCCCATGTATGTAGACATCAGGAGGGTAAAACTTAAAGGAAGCCTCAGTAACTCACAGGCAAGACTTTACGGTTTTATCTGTATTGTGACTAGTGCTAGACAGAACGACTCTTTGTTTATCTCAGGATGAAATTCTGCTCTCTCAGGAGAAAAGGGATACTAGACACTGGTCATTATTTTTTCCTTGATTGATTTTAGAGTGGGAGGTCCAATCAAAGGTAACATGGTGAGTTGATCAGTTTCCTTTCTACCTGGGGCCACAACTGAAAGTAGGCAAATGAATTTCTATTTGATTTCAGAAGCCCTGGATTAAATTTCTTGAATGACCATGAACAATCTGTTGGGATTTGGTGCATAACATCTTTTCTTTTCTTTTTTAAAATGTATTTTTTTTTAACCTGTAAAGTGAAAGAAACTTTGCTAATCGCTGGTTTTCCAAGATGCCAATAGGATAGTGGAGGAAGACTCATAAAATACTTGGTAGCTCTTTGATGAATAGCAACACTAGTGGATATTTATTTTAAAAAGAAATTTTCATTCTGCTCAGCACCATAAGGTCCTTGGTCATCTTCACAAATGTATACATGGGGGGTGGGGGGCGGCTAAGAGCAAAATTTACTCCAATTGAGCTGTCTTGGAAGCTGAGGGCAGCTGGAGGTATATTTAAACTGTCAGAGTAAAAATGGCTTTGTCAGCCAAGTGGCATTTTCTTTCCTCTGTTAGAGAGGTGTGGCACAGACAAAGAAAAAGAACATCACCTGTTCAAGTTGCCATTTCCTGAAGGGAGGAAAAATCGCTGCCTCTGTTTAGTTGATAACCAGTTGGAAAATGAGTCAGCAAGAGACAAGAAGAGGCTTTGGAGGTGAGCAGTCATCTTTCAGTGCCAGATTGGAGCTGTCAGAGTGGAGGACAGATAGGTCTCGTGCATACCCTCAAGTGACAGGGATCCTCGACTGCAATTTGCTCTGCCACAAGGATGTGAAGTTGTGAATTTCAGTAACGTGAAAAATGAGGATATTTGTGATGCAATGGTCAGCTCCAATACAATGCTGAAATGAGAGATTTTCAAGTGACTGTTAGGGCTGCAAATTTAGTAAGTGACTCTACGGGGTTTTTATTTCTGATAGAAGAAGATCCCTTTTCTCCTTGCTAATGAGCTGCATTTTTAGCATATCATCTTCGAAGGAACTCAAAGGACTCCACAGGCCTGACTGACTGGGGCTGGGAGGAGGGTTGGACATCAGAAGTGAAGGAGCCACGTTGATGATGGTGGCGTGGAGGATGCCTGCTAAGAGTTATTGAGTCCTTACTACTTTACAAGCTTTGTTTCACTTAATCCTTACATAAACCCCATGGTCTAGTTATTTCTACCCTACCTACAAGGAAAAAAAGACTGAGAGGTTATTTAATTTGCTTGAGGTTACACAGCTGAGTTGGAATAGGAACACAGTTGGAACTCCTGGGTTCTGTCCACAGTAGCACATGGTACCCACATGGGGTTGGTTTCCAGAAGGTCCAGCTGCCCAGGCACAGGAGGTTATGCATGGAGGTAGCTCTAGGTGTGCATGATCCCTCCACCTACTCTGGAAAAGGCTAAAATTTCAAGTTAAAAATCTCCTTTGCCTAACTTTGGGCACAAGCTAATAGATTACCACAGTTCCTGAAATTCCAGTTCTTTCAGAAGTGGACATGGTGGCAGATAGACATTGAATGCAGGATGCTGTATCAGACGTTCGTGTAGGCAGGTCCCAGGGCGCTGTTCCTCCGTCTCCACTCTCCCTGTCACTCACTGTGTCCATGCGTCTTCCCTTGCGGGGGCCCCCACTAACTTCCTTGCATCAAAATGGGATCTTCAAGTTTATTTAAAAAAATGGCTGAAAATTACAAAATCAGAAATTCCTTGAACTGTTGATGGGAATTGCCAAGGAAGGAGAAATACCTAGGAGGTTTCTGCAAAGTTGATGTAGAATGTTTGGTTCAATTTAACTGAACTTTTTGCTTTTTTACTGCATTTGTTGTTGCTGTGAGGGTAAGAAAGGGCCAAGGAGGCTCTGCTTCCAAGCATGTTAGTTGACCAGTGGAATGCTGGCTGGTATTGGGTCAAGGATAAAGCTCTCCTCTCGGTACCCTCCATAGAGTTAAGGACTCCTCTGTTGTGTTGATAATTATATTCCCAGCACCTACACAGCTCCTGGCACATAGCAAGACTTAGTAAAAATCTGATGACTGACTGACGAAGCTCAGTCTTGGAGCATTATAAAACTCCATTTATTAAGCTTTAATGGGCATGGAGAGGACCTGTGGATTGTGTTTAAATGCAGATTCTGATCAGGTAGGTCTGGAGTGGGGCCTGGGATTCTGCATTTATAACTAGCTCCCAGACAGTGTTGACTTTGCTTTTCCAGAATCACACACTGCGTAGCAAGGGTCCAAGGGAATGGTACTCTTTCCTGGGTGCTGGCTATGCACTAGGCACAGCACTTAGGAGGATGACGCATTATTTTGTATAATCATTACAAGATTTGCTAGGTAGATATGGTATCCCCATTTCCAGGTCTGGAAAGGGGAGTTTAGAAATGCTCAGAGAATTGCCTACAGTCCCAGAGATAATAAATGACAGGGCTAGAGATCACTCTGAAAAATAAGAAAGTCCCATGTGAATGTTAGACATTATTATATTTTTAATAACTTTATCTATATTCAGGGTTGATGATGATCAAAGATCACTTGGTGGTGCATTTGTTTACACCAGGAATTCATTAATGAATCTTTCGCTCTGCATTTTAATGAGAGGTTATTTATCAAAATGTCTCCTGCCATGAAAGAAGTGTGTATCACCTAGGCAGAAAATCTGGTTCTGTTGAAATCGGTCTTGTTGAAAAGATGTTCAGAATTGAACTACTAGAGTCTGTGATGCAAAACGTGTCAGCTAATGTAATATTTGATAATTCATGATGGCCATCTGCTGCATCCCAGATGCCTGAGCTGGGGGGTTGGTGGGGGGGACAGAGATGATGAACTCTGAATGAGAAATTGTCCATTCTTCACCTGCACCATAAAGCTTTTCATTAGCTTCATTGCAGCTGGCAATCAACAGGGGCTTTCCTCTTGCATAAAAATTGCTTAGCAATGAAAATGAAGCTGGAAGAATTACAGTCAACAAACAATAATTTTTCAGAGTCAAGATGGAAAGGATAAATCAGTAGCTACGATAATCACATGTGTTTTTGTGTGGCCTCTCAGCAGTGACACCAGTGTTTGGACAGAATGCTAGAAAAGAAACTTGGTAACATTCTTTTCAGAAAGCTGGGACATGAGTTTTTCACTTTGTCACAGACAAGTCCTTTGGTCCCCCCCTTAGGGATTGGGATTGGGCTCATCCTGTGTGGGGTCTGGGAAACTGCCCTGCTACTGAGTCCCTGGGTAATTCAGTGCCACTATGAGAGGCACCACCTTACCCCTCATTTCTGTCACATCCTTTTGTAGCCCATAGGTAAGCAGGGCGTTGCTAACCTGGCAAGAACAGGTTAGCGATTCCATTAGCCTGCAGGTTCCCAGCCCAAATCTCTTTCCAGCTGGTCACTGGCTCTATCGCTGCAGAGATTCTAAATGACGGTGAAGTAAGGAGGTGACGCTGAGCCCTAAGCTGCCCGGAGAGAGTCACATGTTCCCTTTTTCCACACCGAGAGCAATCAGTGTGTCAGAGCAGGCAGGAGTAACCCTGCCCAGTCTGCCGCCTGCTGGCTCACGGACCCGTTGCCCAGGCAGGCTCTAGACGGTAGCTGCTGCTTTGTCTTCTGTCAATACCTCTAAACCAAGCCACTTACTTTCTTGGAAGGCAAAATCCATGTAGAAAAGATCGAAGTTTGTAAATTTCTCGCTGGTTGCAATTTTTTTCAGTGTATTGGAGAGTTGTTCTGCTCTCTGAATACAAGGGAAATGGAGAATTCCATGAAACCCCGACTTTGACTTTAGTGAGATAATTCAGGCAGAACAAAGAAATCAATCAATCAATCAATCTTCCCCACCCCACTCCACTTTCATTTCTCCAAGCTATCAGCAGAGACCAGCTCTGCACATTAAGTTCTATTCATTTTTTCATATGTTTATTGCCATTTGTCTATCTTTTTTTTGAAAAGCTTCTGTTCATGTCTTTTGCCCACTTTTTAATGGGTTTTTTTTTTCTTGCTGATTTGCTTGAGTTCTTTGTAGATTCTGGATATTAGCCCTTTATTGGCTCTATGGCTTGTGAATATTTTCTCCCATTCTGTAGATTCTCTATTTGCTCTGATGATTACTTCCTTAGCCATGCAGAGCTTTTTAGTTTAATCAAATCCCATTTGTTTGTGTTGTTGCTGTATAGCCATGACTCAAGCATTACAACAGCCATCCATGTAACCAAAAACATTTGCACCCCCTTAATACTTTGAAATAAATAAAAAAGTTCTATTCACGCACAAATGGTCAATGAACATATGACAAATGTTAAAGTTCATTAGAAATCAAAGTGGTGCAAATTAAAGTAATAAGATACTACTTTTCCACCCTGGGGATTGGCAAAGATAAGATAACAATGACATCAGGTGTTGTTATGGGTAGGTGAATGAGAATGTGATTATTTTAACCTTACTAGAGAACAATTTGGCAATATGGATCAAATCTTTAAACATGGGCATGGCATACCTTTTGACCCAAAAATTTTTCTAGGAATTTGTCATGGAAATAGAGATGTACCCAAAGACGTACGGCTTCTTCATCACAATACTATTTATCATAGTGAAAAGTTGGGAACAACCTATATGTCCAACACCGAAGGATGAAATAAATCATATGTTCAGAATGTGTATGCTTTAAAATGGTTACAACATGAGGATGTGGAGAAACATTTATGAACGTTGAAAGAGTGTATATTCTTATACTGTATAGGCAAAAATCAAACATATTTACCTATGGAAGTGTAAATGGAAAGACATACACACATGCGGACTTTGGCTGGTGGAATTTTTGGTGATCTCTATTATTGTTTGTGCTTTTTTGTGTTCTCAAAGTTTTTTTAAAATTGGAATGTACTTTTGTAAAAAAATTGAATAAATCTTTTACAAAGAGACCATTCACCATCTGTGAAAGACGTGCAACCCATTTTGCCTGAGCAATGGATTCCCTCAGAGAAGGGAGGAAAGTCCTTATTTCCTCAGAAGAGCTCCAGACAGACACAGGGCTAACCTCGCTCAGTTCTCTCCACCAGAACAACTATGCTTACGACCAGCTTATAAGTTGTGTGTACACACATGTGCACGCATGAGAGAAACACTCACACACAGAGACAGTGACTGAGAGACGCAGTAAAAAGGACAGACCCACAGAGAGGCCGAAGAGACAGGGCACGCCAGGTTCTCTGGGCTCCTCAAGCACCCTGGCAGTTTGGTCTTGTTATTCACCAGCTTGGAGAGCAACCCATTCCCAGTGAAAGCCCTGCAGCAAACACAGGGGAGGAACGATCAAAGGTGGTATAAAAGGCCCGTGACAGTCATACCTCTGAAGTGAGAGTCCGGAGCGTCTTGTTGGAAGACATCCAGCCGTGGCAGGGGCTGGCCTGAGAGCAGGAAAACACTTTGATTAAAGAGGAACAGTGATGGGTACCTGGGCCTTGGAGCAAGTCAGTGATTGCTCACCTGAAGGCAGTTCAGGAAGGAGTACATTTGTGCATAGGTCACGTCTTTATTTAGCTGACCTGGAAAACAGAGAGGTCTGGTATGTCACGTGCACTTAGCTGTAGCAACATTTAGAGACACTTGGGGGTGACCCTGCCTCCCTTGCAGGAGGTTGCCACTTCCAGGGGACCACCTTGATTTTTCATTCAGCATTGCTCTCGAGAACGCCTGTGCCGCCCTTCTTTCTGAGCGCCTAGAAATTCAGACTCAGGGTTGGGGAGAGGCCCTAAGGAGTTTAGTCCCATGTAGAGTTCCTGGCATGGGCTAGGACAGGGCTGGAGGAGCTGGCTTCATCTGGACTCCAGGGAAAGGAATACAAGTATCCTACAGCTCAACATGGACCAGAATGCCTTGGACAAAGCGCTCTGCAGAGCAGTGACTGTCTCCTGGCAATGGCCTGAAATGTCAAGTTCCCATGGAGCACAGGGAGCATTTAAGGTGGCAGTTCACCAAATGCTCCTTTCCAAGTTTACGAAACACCCAGGTCTGACCCAATTGTCCCATGCTGAGGACCTGGCAGGACTTTCTAAGTATCTGAAGTTCTGCAGTGCCCTGAAGTTTGGGGAACTGATGGCTTCCAAAAATGCCCAGAGGATGGGGGAGGCTGGCCCTGGATTAGAGGCTGCCCAGTGGATGTCTTATCCGAGCCCTAATTAGTGGATGTGTCTCACACTTAGTTTTGGCGCAGCTTATAGAGGTACAGAAGAATGAGGAGGGGGTTCATCCAGTCTTTCCAAACATCACCTGTAGACCCAGATTCTGCGGGGATTATTTCTTTTCTCTTCCAACACTCCTCTCCCACTGTCCTCCTGCACGTCCACCCCCAGAGGCAATTCAGCTCTCAAGCTGTGCCCGACACACACAATCCAGGTCTCCCCGAATCTCAGGGGGGAATGACTGACGCTGTGTCCATTAACACTTCTCACACTCTGAAAAAATAAAGGAAGATAATAGGCCCTATCTCAGAGATTGAAGGTGACGGGACACAGTCTTATTTTTCACTTATACCTCAGATCACTTAGACCGAAAGATAGATTCAATTTTCTTGTCATACAGGAAAAACATATTATCTCTCTGTGTGGGTGAGTAAATCGCAGAACTGGAAAGCCACAGGCCTATTACTGCCATTGAAGTCGCAGTGACCCGCCAGGCTGTCTTCCGCACAGGACTCTGCATCTTCGTGCTGTAGCTGAATCCCAAACCCCTGGCTCCGTCCTTGCTTTCCCGTTATGGGCCCAACATGGAGCCCCGAGCACCATCTTTCCCCAAGTTCCTACTTCGACCCACTGAGGCTTTGGTCCCTCTTTTTTTATTTTGTGCTTTTGTAATTTACCCCCTTCCTGAATGTGTTTCTGCTCATCTCAGCCCACTGCAGTGACTGACACCATCAACCTCTACTCCCCAGCCTCCCTCCCCCATGTGCCCGGATGACTTGGCTCCTTCTCTCGGAGGGACAGCCGCTGAGCCACCGAGTCGCAGCCTCCCCTCTAAGCATCCTCTGTGAGGTCTGGCCTTCCCCTTGGTGCCTGGCGGCCACCTTACCTCTTTGCTGGGACTGAGCCTCATAATGGAACTGAATTAGCCTGCTAGGGCCCTGCCACCCTGCTGGGCCCGACGTGTCCCCGCACCCTGAGGGGCAGCCTTTCTCTCTTTACCCTGCTCGGTGGTTGCAGCCTCTTCAACCTGGAAGGAGGTGGATCCTCCTTTCTGACCACAAGTAACACACCTGCACCCTCCCCTCCCACCTTCCAGCCTGGATTGCTGTGCCGTCGGAGGGGTTGGGATACTGGGAGTTTAACAGCTGGCCGCTCCTCAGAGTGAGGCCATCTCAGCCTTTGTGCATCCTGCTGTACTCCCTCTTCTGCTGTCCTCCTGTGAGGGCCAGCACACCTCAGAAGGGGACCATGAGACGCATTCTCCTTCCAGACCCTCTCCCATCCCTTCCCCTGTTCCCCCCGCGTCTCTCTGCCATCTGACACTGGCTGCAGTTGGACCCATTGGTAAAGGAAAAATCCTCAGTGTGAGGTGCTAGGTCTGCTGAGCAGGATGAGGGCACATTAGGTGTAGTTAGACGGTAACTGCAAAAGGTGTAATGAGGTGGTCTCCCTTCTCTTGGTATTTCTGCCTGTTAGAGGGAGGGCGACTCTGCTCACGGGCAAGATGGTTAGGAGCACCGGTGATGGGCTTAAAGAAAGGGAAGTGGGAAGGTGGTTCTTATGCCTTCTCCCCTCATTGGCACTATCAGTTGATCACTCACTCTTTCTTTTTTAGGCATTACCTTTTATCCCTAATTGTTCTGACATAATTTTTGTACATTGAGGAGCCCTGGCATAAAGACTGATCCCACCAGTTTGGGGTACATGCAAAGAGGTGTGTCTGTGACTACCTGGTCAGAAAGTCAATCTGGTTAAGAAAGCTGATCAAGAATGCCCAGGGGCAGGTCAGGAGGACTGTCCCATAGTGGCCAGGAATTGTCAAGGGCTGACGAGCAATCTGTGTGTGTGCATGCACATGTGTGCACACGTGTGTGTGGTTAGGGGCCAGTGGGCTGACCCAGTGGATGCCATGAGCTCTCTCTGCAGATTAAAGGTCACATTCTTCCCCAGCTGGCTGGAGTGGCAGTTTGTGTCTCAGTAATCTATAAGTTCTTTAGGGCAGGGTCTTTGGTATTTATTCAATTCTGGGAACACAATTGAAATCTTAGGTACCATGAAAGCTTATACCAACAAAAATCAGTCACACCTCCAGGAAATACTATCTGAATGCATTAAAACCACACTAATTCAGATGGGGAGAAAGCCAGTAATAAAATATAAACTACGAGGTATTTTAAAAAGACATTTGGTTTCAAGTTTAAGAGCAATTGGGGCAAAATTAAGTTGCTGCTGCTGTTGTTGTTGTTGCTGTTGTTGTTGTTTTGTGGCAGGGATCCTTCAAGGAGGGCTGACTTGCAGACTCATTTGTAGTCAGCAATCTCTGACTCCCTAAACACAGTCTACCCTTTGGACAGCTCCCAGAATGCCTATGGCTTGCGTCATCGTCATTGCCACTTGTCAGGCTCTGTGTGCTATTTTCTTCTGTGGAGTTGTCTTTGTCTCTTTACTATGAGGACAGGGACTCCCTCTTATATCATCTTTACCCACAAGCAGAGAACAGGCATTTCAGACATACTCCTGGAATGACTGCCTTCCTCACAGACTACGGCTGAGAGGACTCATGGCTGGCCGAGCTTGACTTTTCTCAAAAGATCTACGTAAGTAGAATCCTAATGCATGAGGCTTGCTCTCTGGTAATTCCTCCAAAAGACAAGAAACTCTCCCCAGGAATTTTAATGACTGGCAGAGATTGTGGGGTGTCCCAGCCCTTGGCAGCCAGTCAGTGACTGGGTAGTGACTCACAAACACAGCTGAAGAGCAGAGATGCTGGGGGCTGGGTGGAGTTCATCACTCCCCCCTCCCTGGCGGGCATGAGACGGGCACCTGTGCTCATCCTGGGCCTCCATTACCTGCTGATTTCACACTGTGGCATTGAGCCTTTCCTTTGCTGAATGGTCAGGCTGACTTCCTGCCTGTCCTGCCGAGGGGCAAGGGAGGCAGCAGAGAATGTATCACTGACCAGGAGCTTCCCCCCAACCCCTCTGCTGCTGGAACTCTTTCCTAGTCCTTAAGAGGTGGCCACAGTCTAGAGGTTACCATCACCATGCGTCTAGGCTCAAATGCAGAAATAAAGGGAACTCCCCCCACTGCCCAGCTGTTTTCTTTGTTTGCAAAACCCTCAGCTCAGAGATCTACTCTAACCTAGACAGAGCAACTGAATCCTGGAGGCTGGCCCAGCATTGACCTTGCTTCCCTAGAAGTTCACGTCTGCTGGGAATGAAGGTGCAAGGATGGGGTCTGGAGTGGGAGCAGTAGAAGAGAGACAGCGCGAGGCAGCGGCCCTCTCTGCGAGTCTCTCCTCCTGGGTGAGCTGTGAGCCCTGCCAACGGAGAAATGGGGAAGCTGGAAAGATCCCTCCTACTTCCCCAGTCTTTCTAGGAAGGACCCTGATGCTTTGTTGAGAAATTCATAATTTATTTCCCTTGGCAACCAGGCAGCAGGGATAATTTGGGATGTGAATAATTACTTTAAAAATATTAAACGAATTTTTAGATAGTTTCAACTTTCTCCCTGATTGGATTTTTTTCAAAACTAGGGTTGCTTATACAGAACAAACTTGTTCCACCTTTGCCTTCTTCCTCTTTTGTGCTGTTAAATGCTAGTATGTGATTTTTGGCCAGGGAGAGGCCACTTGGGGAGGACAAGGCAAAGACTAGAGCAGAGTTTCTCCATCTCGGCACTACTGGCATTCTTGATTGTGGGGCTGTCCTGTGTACTGTAGAATGTTTAGCGACATCTGTGGCCTCTACCCACTAGATGCTAGTTGCACCATCCCCCAGCCCCAGGTGTGATAACAGGGCATAGCGGTGTGGGTTGCCCTCAACTGAGAACCACTGACCTACAGAATCCAGAAAAGTAGATGATGAGTCCCCAGAACACCTTCTTTCCTTCCCTCACTCCTTTCCAAATCGCATGGAATCATTATTATATACCAACGGTCAAATCAAGTGAATTGCATGGCCTCTCAGAAAGAATTTATGGAGGCTGTCTAACCAGAGTTCACGAAAAGAGAATGGGATTTGAAATCAAAACACTCAAAGTCAAGTCCCTGTTGGTGTGATGAAGTAAATTGGGAGCACACGGTCCCTGCCCCCAACTCCCCCCAAGCATTTCTTAGCATGGGAGAAATTTAGCAATCTGGAAGAATCTGTTGGGACAGATGTATCCAATGGCTCAAAGAGACATTCTTAGCCCAAGTTGTCTTTTATACTTGCAAGGCAGCTCAGAATGGAGCGGAGTTCTCTTGTGTGTGATTATATTGAATATTGTTTCTCAGGGGCACAGTCAAAGCTGCATGAACAGGAAGAATATGCTTTCCTCAGGTGAGGCTGGACAGTTTTGCTTGGATAATAATATTTGTAATACACTTTAGTAACTCAAGGGGAAAATGACTTCAGCCTCATTGATGAGAAGCCTGGAACCTGGGCATCTATCATCACCCCCCACCCTCCGCCACCCAGTGAAGAGATCAGAGCCCCCTGAGAGCTGGTTGAAGGGCCCCTACTCTTTTCTCATGTGGGGAGGGGTGGATTTTCTGAGGGAGAAGCCAGGGGGTTGACTTACCCAGGGACTGCAGTCAAGGGAAATTTGAAAAGATACTCACCAGGTTATTTATGCAAGGGAAAGCTCTTGATGGCATTGAGTGTGACATCTGGCTCTCCGCCCACACCCTCGAAGGGTACTAAGGAATAAGTTTCAGATCTTCCCCTTTGAATTGCTCACCTGACTCCTAAGAAGGTGCTTGGACCTCCCAGCACATTTTAGCTTGGGTTGGTCTCAGGAGGTGGTAGGGTAATTCCAGGGAGAGGGCAGCCCCTTCTTCATGACTGACTGGCGCAGGTGACATCACTACGGGGCTGAGGGAAGGGTGCCCAGGCCTCTCCTGGTAGAGGCTCATCAGCGAGGCCTGAGGCCGGCACTCCCTGTTCTTCTCTGCCTAATTTTCTCCTGTGACACTTATCACCCTCTAACATACTTTTGAGTCTCTCTCCTACTGGAATATAAACATTATGTGGGCAGAAATTTAGGACTACTGTGTTCACCGCTGGTTTTCCTGGGCCTACAACAGTGCCTGGCACATAGTAGGTGCTTAATAAATATAGTCTCTTCTGAAATACAGGAAGCAGAGTTGTGCTACACCCAGCTTGAATATATAATGAGTGATGCAACATTTGGCAAGCTACCTAACCTCTCTGAGTCTTAGCTTTTTCATCTATGAAATGGAATTACCATAGTTAATGAAACCATCTATCTCACAGGGCAGTTTTAAGGATCAGTGCAGCCCTTCCTAAGGTGAATTACTGCCACTTTGCCATTGTTTGCATGGTATCTGGAATGTTAGTACTTCCATTAGAAGTTTCTGGGGACCTTTAAAGCCTTTTAGAGCAAGGTACCCCAAGACCAGTGTAGAAGCAGAAAGTGAGCAGCCTGGAGGACTGTGTTCTAGAGAATTCTCACCAGCTAACGGGAGGCTACTCACCACTGAGGTTGGGAGAAACCCCTCCCTTTGACGCTCCCTGTTTCCTGTTTGGGCTTCCTTAGCACATTCTGCAATTCACCGTCTGCTAAAGGAGTTTTCTGATTTAAACTCTTATCTTTCAATTTTCCCTAATTCTTAATTAAATACTTCTGCCCTTTTTGCCTTTGGATCTGATTCTGCCATCCTCTGAATAATGACCTTCAGATACTACACCTGACACTTCCCTTCACCAGCTCCGACACATGTTCTGTGATAGCATTTTAGGCATATTTCTACGTGGTTTGAACTATGAATACATTGAACTATATACACATTGACATTGTTAAAGAATAAAATATCTTCAAACTGATACCGAGAGGATGATATCTGTTGTGCAAATTATCCCAGAGAAAGGTTCCATCTGGCAAGCCATAAAAGACAACGTGGCTGCCATTGGGCAGGTGGGCGTTGAGGTATTTCAGAGTCTCCATGACATTGGAGTACAATTTCTCAGGAGTGGTCATGGCCGGAACTGGATCAGCCTTCCTGTTGGTAGAAGAAAAAGAAAATATCTTAGTTGATTGTAAAGACAGATGAATACAGCTGCATGCAAATATAAGCTACACCTCCACTCCCCACACGCACACACAGACAGTGTGGTAGTTATTGGTGCTATCTGCAAAACATTCCTGGCTTTCCACCTTTCTGGCACATGGTCAAACTCTACTTCCTGACTCCTTTGCTGTTGGGTGGACCATGTGACTGGTTCTGGCCAATGAGCTGTGAGCAGAAGTGACATGTGTCATGTTTGGTGGTGACAGAAGCTTTAGAATGTTCTTTTTCTTTGCCATGGGTACAGGCAATGTTCTATATAGCTGCTTCACCAATCTGAGTCCGGGAACATAGTCCTATGCTGATGCTTGATGGACAAATAGTGTGAGCCAGAAGTAAACATTTGTTGCCTTTTAGTGCTAAGATTTTAGAAGCTGTTTGTTCCTGTACATAACCTTCCTATCCTGACGTACACACAGTTCATGAAAACAAAGGGGTTCAGTATCGCTTACAGTTATTTGACACTTTAAGATCTGTAACTTGGTCTTTATAGCTTTTGCCACATATTACAGTTGGGGAAACAGAATCTCACTGAGAAATAAAGTTATATTATGTGTCCACACTATATCTTTTTTTTTTTATCCTTCAGTTTCTACACTGAATTTGGACTTTCATGCATTTCCTGATAGACTACTATTCCAGGCTACACCCCGCAACAGCATTTGCCAACAAACAATTCCATTTGGCATCACTGTCTTTATGTAGTAGCACTTGTGCTCTATAGAAGATACTCGAATTTTTAAGTTATAGTTTCTCTTATTTCATAAAAGTCAATAGAACAGAAAAAGAAAGTGCTGAAAGTAATTATAAGAAGGACAGGCCTAAACTCAAAGCATTTTAAGACAAAAGTGGAAATGATAAGTGAACTGAAAGTAGCAAACCTTTAGCCTTCATCAGACATTCATTGAATTTAAGGTGATTGACTTCTTTTCATTTGGTTTGGAAAAGAACAGAAGTAAGAAATGTGCAAAATACTAGCAATACATCATTTGACGTTATGTTAAAAATTTATTTTATTTATTTAAAGTTATGTTTAAAAGGCAAGGTGTAAACAGGGATGCTAGAATATTTTTTGGTGTTAATATATGTCTATTATTGTTCATTTTTTGCACAACTGACTTTTGTACATGCTTTCAGGATCATACCAAATTTGAATTAGGATCCTAACCTGCATTAACCTGGGAGTAGAATACCGAATTCTCTAAGGTTTCCATCTACTCTGTAGGCTCTAAACTGCCTGCTGTCAACCTCAATGGAATAATGCTATAGAGCTGTTTTCTATTTTGTGTACTTAAAATTACAAATTTACCTAATGATCATATAGCAGGTTGAATAGTGTCCCTCAGAATGTGACATTATTTGAAAATAGGGTCTTTGCTGATGTAATTAGTTAAGATAAGGTCATAATGGATTAGGGTGAGCCTTAAATTCAATGACTAGTGTCCTTATAAGAAGGGGAGGTGACACACAGACACTCGAAGAAGACGGCCATGCACAGATGGAGGCAGTGATCAGATCACACTGCCATAAGCTACGAATGCTGAAGATGGCCCGAGCTACCAGAAGCTGAAAGAGAAAAGGAAGGATTTTCCTCTGGGGCTCAGAGGCAGCAGGGCCCTGCTGACACCTTGATTTTGGACTCCTTGCCTCCAGAACTGTGAGAGAATAAATTTCTGTGTTTCAAGCCACCCAGTTTGTGGTACTTGGTTATGCCAGCCCTAGGGAACTGAATATAGTTTGCAAACCAGGAACAGTAAGTCCATCACCCAGAGGCAGGACCCAGGGCATAAGTGATACGGGAAGAGGGGACAGAAAGAGGCTCCTGGGGATATCCACTATTCTCCCTTTTAAGGGAGCTCCTAAATGGACATTGGCACTGTCTTTTTGGAAGGCAATTTTTCAAAATATATCAAAATTTCAAGTTGGCTTAACTTTTGACCTTTAAATTTCACTTTCAGGAAGTTATCTTGTAGTAACATTTCCACAAATCTGCAAAAATGTAGATACAAATATTGTGATATTGCTTGGAATAGTGTGAAACTGGAAAAAGCTAAAAAGCCTAGATATACACATAAAGGCAAGATGGAGCAAAGTTTCCCAAACTCCCCATTGAATGATTACTTTTTTGGTTAGAGACACAATCCTGAAGATAAAGAATCTGAGCTAATTTGTACCTGTGAAAGGGCACCCACCAATTAAGCAAGCATAATCAAACTGGCTAATTGCTAGGTGAAATCCAAATGGAAGCCTTGGTGTTGCTACTGGAACATTCTCCAGTCATCTTTGTTCCATCTTGCATGGCTACATCATTTGCACATGTGCATTGTCAGTTAAATCCTTTACTGTGCATAGCAAAATCAACCAATTCTTAAATCAGGCAAAGGCCAAAGGATCTATGTGACAGGTGGTGGGTCACCCTTTCCAGATGCCATGGAAGGTGCCTTCTAACTTCTATCCCTGAAAAATTCTCAATGCCATTTTGATCTGTGTACTGTTTCTCCTCTGCTGAGTTTTGGGAGGACTTAGTGTTAATATTTTGGGGACCAAAGAACCCTAATCATTTGGGAACTATCTCCTAGGTCTCTCTAGTGTCTTCCAAAGGTGGAATGGCTGAGATGAAGGCACTTTACCCTTTTCAACTCAGGTGTTTGGGCCACCTGCCTCCTTGGGTTTGCCTGCCCGCCCTGGGGCCCTGGGATCCCTCCTCACACACTGGCAAGCTCACCCCAGACACCCAGATGGGTGGGTGAGGGGTCGGTGGGTGAGTGCCTAGCTAACAGAGAAGAAATGTGAAAACCAGCCTGGGGACGCGCTGGTCACACCAGGGAAAGTCATGAGAGAGAAGTCGGAGCCCGCTGACATGCTCTTGCACATGTCAGGAACACATGGCTGGGCTCGGAACAGATGAAGAGCCTCGCGCCTGAGGGTGGCTCCAAAGCCTGTCCCATCCTAATGAATTGTGTCTGATCATGCAAAATAAGCTCTTTACTTGGGTGCAGGGCTGGCCGGGAACATTTCATTACCCTGGCAGGTAGGCCAGCCAGATTTTACCTGGCTGATGCCAGAGAGAGGTGCTCCCTCTCATGGAAGAAGGGGAACAGCCTCGGCAGGAAAATCAGCTGCCCAGAACCAGAGCTAAAGCCCAGAGACCTGCTGTGATTGAGCGCTCAGACCTCAGTCACAGCCAGCTTTCATGTTTTTGAAACATCCAGGTAAGAGGGTGAAAGCCCTTCTCTTCATGTCATTTAGTTGGGCTCACATCACTGGGCTCCCATCCATCCTCTCAAAGAGGCATCTTGATGCAGACTGGGAATGGGGTGGGGCCTCCCATATTAGTTCATGCATAGAGATACATTAAAAGTCCCTTAAAAGTGAGTGTGTCCGGGGACATGCTGGCTGGTTGGAAATTCCTTAGCATTCCCTTTGCTACCCCTGCCTCTGACTGAGGGGGCTGGGAGAGAAGATTCCTCTGGGCCGCAGTTCTGTCCATTCCCTTCCCTGCTGGTTTTTCTATCACCTGAATGGGTAGCACGGATTGTTTCCCACTGGTCCAGGCTCCTTGGGGGCTGTGACCCGTCAGCACCATGGCTGGCTTCCTCCTAATGCCGTGCTGGTCAGCTGCTTTGGCGTAACCTGAAGCATCAGCATTGCAGGACAAGAAGGGCTGGGGGCAGGGAGGCGGCCACAGACAACATGTATGGGTGGTCCTGGCTCTCTCCACTAGATGAAAAACATTCAGTTAATAATTTCTATATCTATTGTAAAAACTGGAACCATGTCAATTAATGTGGCTAGTGTTAGATGCTTGTATAATTCTATCACATTTGCAGCAATTACAATGCTCTTTTCAAGGATGTCACGGTGGGATGTTGGGGAAGGATTGTCATGGGCCTTTATGATTTGATGTCCTGAGGCCATTCCCAGTTCCCACCTTTGTCCCTGATACCTAAAGGTTCTGCTGCCGTAGCTCACCCACATCTGCTCTGTTTCCAGGAATTTTTCTCCTTCTATGGCACTCACATTATATAGCTTTTGAGGGCATTGTGAGAGGAAAAGCCCGAGGAAGCTGAGTTAGCTTAAATAACATCAAGTAGGTTACAATGAGACAGTTAGGTTCTCTGTATGACTTTTCTTCTTGAATTCCTGATGCTAAAAGCTATCTTCTGACTGTGACCTTCATTCATGTAACAAGTATTTATTGAGTAACTACTTGAGTTTAGAGATGTGAGAAGAAGCACATCAATGCATTATTTCAGTAAGAGCTAGCATCATCATAAAAAAAAAAGGAAAGAAAAAAGTCAAGCAGATATCCTAAAACTTGTTCCAGGACAGACTTATGTAACTCCTTGCTGGCTTGAGCTTTTTATAAAATCTCTTTGCTCATTTTGGGATTTCTACTCCACCTTGACATTCTGGCAGATGGGGAGGTAGAGTGGCCATCTGTCTTTATTTTTTTAACCCCTCCACAGGACATCGCAAAGTGGGCACCACAGGGACATCCCACGCAGCCAGCTCTGTTCTTTCACCCAAATGCTTGCTGCTTCTCTGCCCAGTTCCCTGGCAGGGGAGAGGCTGGCACAGGTCTCTGGCTGACGTGTGCCTGCCCTTTGGTTCTTTGGAAATGGAAAAGTAGGACAGGGCTGGAGGGCCTCTGGGTAAGCAGGTTGTGCTGGAAAAACACAGTGTCAGGGATTTTGGATTTTGGAGTCACAGCCTCTTTCTGCACATGTTCTTTACTCTGTATAACCAGTTTGCTATCTGTCCCCCTCTGAAGGATGTGACCCGGAGGCTGGAGGAGCACTGGCTGGTCTGATCATAGGTTTCCTCTGTTTCATGGGGGAGAGGGGCACAGTCTGGGAGCCTCGGGGCTGAAGCATGATGCTCCTCCTTCCATAGGCTCTTTGAGGTCAGGGACTGTGGCCTCTTTGCCATTGTATCCCAGAGCCTGGCATGTGCTTGGCATATCATGGGTGCTCAATACATACTTTTTAAAAAGTGAATAAGTAAAAGAAAGCACATAAGGCTAGTGTGGACTGTAGAAAGAGCATGGAATTTAGTCAGAGAACCTGGCTTGGCTCTCAGCCTTGCTACTCAAGAGCAGTATAAGCAAGTTTAGTTTCCTCATCTGTGAAATGGACACAATAATACTTGCCTCTCAGGGCTGCTCTGGGGATGCAATGATATAGCGAGTGATGTAGCTCTTGGCTCATGGCAGGCCTTGAGAGGTGTTTGCTATTTACTGGCGGTGCCTAGGTGGCTCGTCACAGAGGTGGGGGCCTGGGTCCCTAGCATGTAGCCTTGTCCGACTTAGGGTTCTGGGCAGAGCAGTAACGCAGCCTGAGGATGGCAAGGCAGTGCCTGACGCATCAGTATCTCTGGATCACAGCGTGGCTGGCATCTCTTTCCCTGAACTCGCTCCACCGATTATGTCTACATCCCCTGCACATCAGAGTCCTGTATGCAAGGGCAAACACATTTTGATACCATTGAACTTTGTTTTCAGCACAGACTTGGAAAGCTTGGGGAGCGAAGCACAGGGAAGCAAAGGCTGGGCGGTGAGCAGGATGCTCACTTCCAGCACCACTTGGGTTGTGTCCAGCCCTGCCACCAATCAGGCCTGGTGCCTGGGGCAAGTCATGGAATCTCTCTTGGCCTGACTTTCCTGCTTCCTAAAGTACTGGGTGGGTGGCTCCTGGGGAGTTGCTCTAGATTCTGTTTCACCTTTTTTTTTTTTTTTTTTTGACACAATGACAGGACAGATGGCATCCATACATGCATTATATTCTTAGGGATAGACACAGATTTTGAGACACCTCCCCAAATGTTGTAGGGGAACTAAGGCATTTAACATTTTGAAATCACTACTAATATTACCAGTTCAGCAAAACTATTCTCTTGCTATGGGCCATGGGCATAAATAGGATTGGATGTGAGTTATGTGCAGTTTCTTTGCAAATACTGCAAGTCTATGCTTCTATGCTGTCTCTTCCACACAACAAAGTAGAGTAGATCAGAATATGAGATAAGTGTCCTTATGGGGTAACTGCGCTTTTGTCTTATTTTATTTAAGAAGTTGTGATTCGCAATCTTTGATTCTTGGTTGGTAGCAGCATATTCCGTGTGATACAATTCATAACTGTGATATAACTCATGACACACCCATTTGTTGTGACCTCAGAATTGAGAATTAATGGATCAGATATTTTCAAAAGGGGATTTCAGCTTCACAGTTTGGTTCTGTGGATTTCACATGTGTCCAGGACTTGCTTCCAAGATAGAGACATCCAATTCAACAGCAGGCTACTATTGTGGGGTGGGGTTGGTGTGGAGTGGGGTGGGGAAGAGTAGGGAAGCCACAGCCAAAGAATTCTGAAAGTCTTCTTTCTCAATAACTCACCCATTGCAGACATCGTTTCCAATCATGGCATATATCACGATGGCTGGATGGTCCAACAGTTGGTTCCTAGACAAGCTGAGAAGCCACAGATGGAATCCAAATGTCAGACACTTGGAAATGGAGCTTTGTGACCAGTGACACAGGCTAGGCCTGTGAAGATAATCTCTGTACAACCACCCCCTTGGTAACTTTTTGCTATTTTTCTTTTATTCAGGTATAGCTGATTACCATTCTCATTTCCCCTATTCTTTTCTATAATCATTATCCCACATAAATGCATGGAACTAAAAAGAGTACACGGAAGTCCCAGGTAAAGAGACACACTACCATCTTGGCCTCTTTCACAGCATTTGTCATCAATAAACACAAGTGGGGTATTGGGTGAGTTATGTGCTCATTTGTAGGATGTCCTGACAGCTGTGGACCTGCAGTAAACTTTGAAAACGCAAGGGCTTGCTTAGGCTTCCATTCAAGGCACCCAGAGCCTTGATTCTGAATTTTCAGCCCCAAATAAGCACAAAATATTTTCTCATTCATAAAGCAGGAATATGACATAATCCTATTGTCTTTTCAGTTACTTCTGCCAGACCTAAGTTTTACGCACTTTGTATGCATTTTTAAAATCCTTCTTTGAGGACATATGCAAATTAATCACTTCCTATGCTCACTGGTCCAAGGAGCGATAAATATCCTAGTGTTTGGAGAGTGACTAACAAGCTATTTATGCTCCGTAGAAATGATTATGGGGAAACAACAGAAAGTTTTCATTCCTTTTTTAAAATGAGAAACCAAATTTAAAAACAAGTTCTTATATCCATCTTCCACTTACCTTTCTAGAAATTGCTTCAGGTTTTTGGAAGATGCACCTGAATAATTAAAATTAAGAGAACAATTAAAGTCAGTGAGTCCAATTTCACACTATCGATGTGAGGGTCTGACTGACTGAATTCATGAAAGAAGCATTATCATACAGTCAAACGTTGTCCAGACCATAGTGTTGATGGCAATAACTTGCTTCTGGTGAATTTCGATAGTGTTTAATTGTGGAACTCTCCTTAATGCGCTTTCTGTTTACGTGGCATTATATTAACATAACCAAAATTTCCTTGGATTCATGGGTCTCAAGACTTTTCCTAAGTATGAATGAGTAAACTCCCTAGTAGATGTGAGAAACATGTATATATCTACCACCAGAGACAAACTACCTAAACTATTAAAGAATGAGTTGAAGGATCAGAGAAATAGTGAAAAGGATTCTTTAAGAACTACCTATCTCCCTAAAGAGCCCCATTTGGTTTCTTCTTTGTATTTCTGCTCACTCCTGAGGCTCTTTCATGCTGTCTGGTCAGTGCGAGGTTCAGATTATAGGGTTGATATATTTCTATATTCTCCCCCAGTCCCTGTTACCACCTATAATATATCTCATATGAAAATCAATCATATTTATTGAATACTTATTTTAGAAACTGTTAAACACTGATAAGCTCATTTACGCCTTAGTACAAGTGTGTGGGGTAGGCACTGTCGTATTCCCGTTTTCTAGATGAGGAAACTGAGGCTCACTTAAGTGGCTTGCCTGAAGCCTAACAACTACTAATTTGAAGAACTGCAGTTCAGACCAGTCCCTTCCATCAGCAACGCTGAGCTCTGGCTCCCTGTGGGACACTGCTCCTCCAGGCTGGAGTCTACAGAGAGTGAACCCAAACAGGTTTACTGCCGTTTTGACCCTAGAAGGCTGGTCTGCTAGTAATAAGTGACTAGTCCTCAGGTGGGTGGTGCAACTCAGTGGATGAGAGTTGGAGAAACAACATCCGGTTGCACCATTGCATAGGAAGATTCTCCTATAACTTCCAGCCTTGGAAGCCTGGGGCAGGTACATTTTATGAAAGAACCAACGTGTGTTCTTCCAGTTCCCCATGGGGAAAAGGGCACGCTGGCCCATGTTCCGCTAAAGCTGTGTGGCCATGCAGCAAATGACTCTGCCACATGCAAGTTGCAAGCTGTATGGGCAGCTTTGGTGTTCTCTTGGCTTATTCAGGAAGGTTAGCCCATTAAATGAAATTGCTTTATTTCCCCTTTTATCATGGTAAAATATACATCTCATAAAATTTATCATTTTTACCCTTTTTGAGTGTACAATTCAGTGGCAGTAAGTACAGTTACATTGTTATGCAACCATCACCACCATTTATCTTCCGAATTTTCCATCATCTCAAACTGAAGCTCTAAATCCAGTAAAGAATAGCTCTCCATTAGCTCATCCTTCCAGTCCCTGCCAACCACCATTCTATTTTCTGTCTCTATGAGTTTAACTATTCCAGGTACCTCATGTAGATGGCTTGTGCAATTGGTGTCTGGCTTATTTTTCTCAGCATAATGTCCTCAAGATTAATCCATGTTGTAGCACATATCAGAATTTCCTTTTTAAGGTTATGTTAAAGGGTAACTAATATTCCATTGTATGCATATGCCACATTTTGTTTATCCAGTCATCCATCAATGGCCACTGGGTTGTTTCTACCTTTTGGTTGTTGTGACTAGTTCTGCTATGCACTGTTCAGGGAGTGCAATATCAGTTTAAGTTCCTGCTTTCAATTCTTTTGGGTATTCAGTATACCTAACTGAAAGTGCTGGACCATATGGTAATTCTATGTTTAATCTTTTTTTGAGAAACTGCCATATTATTTTCTTTATTTCCTTTTTGTAGTGAGGCAGGGCATGATTAAAAATGCACACAGCCATACAAATCAAGGGCCATCAGCCCACCTCAGCACGCAGCCACCCCTTCACCCACTGCATTCGTTACTGGGTCCCAGCCTTGTCACAGGAGATTGACAGATGAGTTGGACATAGCCTTTATATCTAGTATCTGTGGGGGTAGACACACAGTTGAGTGCTGGGAACAATTCTGAAAGGTTAGTGTAAATCCAACCCCGATGCTAGAAAACAGGAAAGCCCAGTGTGATTTGAGTCCTATTAACCCTGCTCAGGGAAGGTGCCTGATTTAATGACACTGAGTCTTAAATATAGAGACTACAAAGTCTTTCTGGATATGAGCTTGCTCCCTCTTGCTCTGCAGAGGGGCGGGGAGGAGAGCACCCCTCATGCTGACGCGGGTCCTGTGGGGGGGGGGTCCCGTGCTGCTCGGTCGCCAGCTGCACCCTTCATTCTGTTCCTGTCCCATGACACTCGACTTCTCATTTTCAGAAAGATAATAAACCAAGAGGTGTTTAATTCTCACTCTTTGATTTTTCTCTTAATGAGAAATGAAAACTAATGAAATCTCAACCCATGAGTGGGGAAAAAAATTAAAGGACCAGGTTAGACCAATAATTTTCCTTATTGTTCCTGGGAATTCGAGTTTCAGAGCACCCACAGGGCACCCACAGAGCTTGAGGAAAATAAAAATGAAAACCTGTCACGGCATGCCACGTGGGCAGCTGTCCCCATGCCCAATACCACCTTTGCTACAGGGAATAAGGATGACAAACCAACGGCAACTGGTTGTGGTGAATTTAAAAAAAGCAATCACACACAGCCACCCAAGGAGCAAGGAATTGCCTGTTCTTTTACCCAAATGTCTCTTTTTCCTACAAGCCAGAGTTCTCTTTGTTCCGAAGTTCTTGCACTTTCCACCGTTTCCAAATGGAAATCTCAGTTTTATGAAATTATATAATTAGTTTATGTAATTCCCATATCACTCTTTCTTCTTAATTTCCCCTTTCTGTTGTTACGCTATCCTTTTGCTAGACTCATTAACATCTTGTGTCTGTCTCCTTCCCAACCCCTATTGTCTTTCTCCTGTATACAGACTTCTCCCCAGTCGCTGTTACTGCTACAGTTAGAGAAAACAGTTACTGTAGCAATTGGAACTGGAAGATGTGAGCAGGAGAGACAGCTCCTGGCCTGTGGGGTGTGACAAAACAAGGCAAGAGTTACTTGAGTACAGCACTGTGATCCTGAGACAGTTGATCTGATAACCAAGATGACTGCTAAGTGACTAACAGGCAGGAGGTGTCTGTAGTGTGAATACGCAGGACAAAGGGAGGACCCACGTTCTGGGACGAACGGTGTGGAATGGCATGGAATTAAGACTTAAGAATTGTTTATTTCTGGAATTTTCTACTTAATATTATTGGACTGCAATTGACACGGGTGACTGAAACCCCAGAAAGCAAAACCAAGGACAAAGAGGTACTACTGTACTTATTATGTGCCAGGCATTGATTGTCACAGGTGCTGGGACATAGCAGTAAGTAGAAAAGACGCTATTCCTGCTCTTAGGAAGCTTGTAGTTATTAAACAAGCAATTCAGAGAATCCCTCAGTCCTGAAAGAAAAGCAGGCGTTTTATTTCCTGAAGTCCTGAAATATGAACTTGTTATTTAATTTCCAATAAAACACCTGATGCTCTTTGCACGCCGCTCAGAAACAAATCCCTAGTTTAATGCCATAGTTGTTATAATTATCTGTATAGGACAGGGAAGGTCCAGATTTTGTGAGTTCTAAAGCTTATGTAATTTGGAGGATTCTCTTTAAGGAAAAGAACATAAAACAAAACAAGACCTGACATTAGAGGGAAGCCAGAGAAGAAAGAGACCGGGGTCTTAACCAGTTGCGGATAAATACGTTATGTTTGCAAATGTCACAAATGCATATGGTAACCCGGCCAGTGAGGGGCCTTCAAGCGTTAGCATCATTAGCTTCACAGCTCTTGGCACTCCTTAGAGCCACGGAGCATTGTGGAGCATCGGCCCGGGTGGGACGTTAAGAGCATCTGGCCAGGTAGCCTGTTTTACAGATGAAGCTCAGAAAGGGGGAGAGACTTGCTCAAGCTCTTATCGCTTGTTAAGCAGCATGTCATCTAGTATAATCCATTTCAGAGAGCAATTTAATAATTGTACTGCCTATTACTAATAAATATTAGTAGTGATTGAAAATAGATTTTTTCAGTTCTTATATGAGAATCTGTGAAAAGGACTGTGAGGTGCATTTTATCTATCGACCGCAAATCCACTCAAGCAAACCATGAAATAGCCTTAAGCAATTACATGGACCAGAGGTCACAAGCTCAGACACCTGCGGGGTCTGGCAGGTGAACTACACGATCATTCCAATCTAGAAAGAGCAGCTGCTCCTCAGCCCTGGCGGATTTGTGCCACTCAGAATGGGGAGCCAATGTTGTCAAACCTTTTGATTTCACAACAGAAGTTGGAAATCTGGGACTTTAAGTGAAATCTCCCAATTTTTCTCAATGTTGGCAACTAATCCAATAATTTAAAAAAATGCTTCATGTGCCAAACAAAACAAAGCTGTGGGGCATGTTTGGACTTGGTGTAGTTGCGCTCTCCCAGGGTGACAAAAAATCAACTGATTTTAAATTGCTTTGAATTTTTTTTTCCTAAAATTTTTGTTTATAGCAGAAGATACTAATTATTTAAAAATTTAAGATTAAAATAATTAACAGAAATTTACAACTTGTATTTGGTTCCAAATTAAAAAGCAACAGAATTGGGTGATTAACTTTGTGATGTCCTCCCTTCCTTCCTTCCTTTCTGACAAGTTGGGATGTGTGTGCGTGTGTATGGGTGTGTCTATGTGCGTGTGCGTGTGTGTGTGTGTGTGTGTGTGTGTGTGTATGTCCGCACACGTGAGCAACAGTAATACTTACCGTTTGGTCTGTGCCCTTTGATTCTAGACCATATTCTATTGGGTGTTTTGTTGTGTAAAGGCTTGTATTTTCTGGTTTATTTTTTGCTTATTTCATGTGTGTATGACAATACGTTTCTTGAAAGTAGGAATCTTTCCTACAGCACTAAGCACATGGTAGATGCTCATTAAATAGCTCTATTTGGCAGTGGTTTAGAGAGGAAAGTAGAGAAGAGAGGGACATTGATGACTGTTTCTTGCATTGTGAACCATTCTTTTTTGTTAACTTCTGATGGCATCATGCGTTCTTGGTTCTCCTATTAATTCTCTGACCAAAGACCATTCTTTTAATTCTCTTTCATGTTTTCTCTTCTTCCAAGGGTCTCACCTTTGGCTGCCTTTTTTCATTCTGCACATTATTCCTGGGTCAGACCATACAACTCTATGATTTCAATAGTTTGTGTGCTCATAATTTCCAATATTCTATCTGAGCCCAGATCTCTTCCTTGAGCCCAGATCCATGCTTCCCACTGTTTACGGAACATCTCTCCAAAGATGTCCCTCAGAGACCTCAAATAGAATATGGCCAAAACTGAACTCTATCTTCCCCACTCCCAACAAGCTCATCCTGCCCTATTCCCTATCTGGGTTAATATACAATGACTTCTAGGACACTAACTTATGGATACAAAAAAAAATACACAATGACTTGTCCAGTCTACTAAATGAGACATTGTGCGTTATTCTTAGCCCCTTATCATCTCTTGCCTCCATCATAATACAATTGGTCATGAAGTCCTCTTGGTTCTACTTCTTGATAAATCTTTATTGGCAGGAGACATTCTTTTTCATTCTTGCTGCCTTAGATTAGGCCTGCCTCACTCTGTCCAGGACTCTTGCCATGGCTGCTTCGGTAGTCTCCAGGGAACCAATTTCTTCCAATGTCTACACATCTGCCAGAGGGATCCTACCAACAAGCAAATATTGTGTCAGTTCTTGTTTATCTACCTCCATGGGAGTCCCACTACCAATAAGATAATGTCAAAATTGTTTAAAATTATCTATGAGACCTCTGTGTTTGTAGGATGTCTTTATTATCATTTTAATGTCCATGGGATCCATAGTGATTTTCCTTCTTTCATTCCTGATATTTCTAATTTGTGTCTTTTCCTTTTTTTATTATTAGTGTTGAGGTTTATACGTTTTATTGTTTTTTTTCCAAAGAACCAGATTTTAGTTTCACTGATTTTCTCTACTGTTTTTGTGTTTTCAATTTCATTGATTTCAGTTCTTATCTTTATTTCTTTCCTTTTGCTTTCTGTGGCTTTACATTTTTCTTCTTTTTCCAGGTTCTTGAGATATGAACTTAGATTGTTGATTTGAGGTCTTTATTTCTTTTTTAATATAAGCATTTTAAAGCTATAATTTCCCTTTAATCACAGCTTTAGTTGCATCCCACAAACTTGGAAATGTTATATTTTCATTTTAATTCAGTTGAAAATATTTCTAAATTCTTTTGATATTTCCTCTTAGACACATGGTTTATAAATAAATATGTCACTTAATTTCCAAATGATTGAAGACTTTCCGTAATTTTCTATAACTGAGATCTAGTTTAATTTCATTATAGTGAGAGAACAGACTTTCAATTCTTTAAATTTGTTAAGGTTTATATCATGACCCAGGTTATATTTTACCTTGGTGAATATTCCATCCGCAGTTGAAAAGAATGTGATTCTGTTGTTTGGTGATGTGATATATAAATGTCAGCTAGATCCAGGTGGTTAATAGTTCTATATCTTTACTGATTATCTGTTTTCTAGTTCTATAGACTACCAGTAGAGGAATGTTGAGGTCTCCAACTGTAATTGTGATTGTATCTATTTCTCCTTAAATTCTGTCAATTTTTGCCTCATGTGTTTTGAAGCTCTGTTGCTAAACATATACACATTTAGAATTATTATATCTTCTTGGTGAATTAAATTTTTTATTATGTGATGTCTCCCTCTTACTTGTGATTTTCTTTGATCTGAAGTCTAGTTTGTCTGATATTAATGTAGTCACTGAAGCTTATTTTGATTAGTGTTGGCTTGGTATATCTTTTTCAGTCCTTTTTTTTTTTTTTTTTGAGACAGAGTCTCGCTTTGTTGCCCGGGCTAGAGTGCTGTGGCGTCAGCCTAGCTCACAGCAACCTCAAACTCCTGGGCTCAAGCGATCCTACTGCCTCAGCCTCCCGAGTAGCTGGGACTACAGGCATGCGCCACCATGCCCGGCTAATTTTTTATATTATGTTTTTAGTTGGCCAGATAATTTCTTTCTATTTTTAGTAGAGACGAGGTCTCGCTCTTGCTCAGGCTGGTCTCGAACTTCTGAGCTCAAACAATCCGCCCGCCTCGGCCTACAGAGAGATAGGATTACAGGCGTGAGCCACCGCTCCCAGCCCAGTCCTTTTACCTTTAAGCCATGTATATTATTATATTTGAAGTGAGAATTTAGCTGAGTCATTATTTTTTAATCCATTCTGATAATCTCTCTTTTAATTGATATGTTTTGACTGTTTTTGTTTCCTGTAATTATTAATATGTTTGAATTTAGGTCTACCATTTCATTATTTGTTTTATGTTTGTTTCCTCTCTTTTGTTTCTCTCAGTTCTCTTTTCTGCCTTAATTTATTTGAAAAACTTTTAGTATTCTATTTAAACTTATCTATTGCTCTTTTCACTATGTCTTTACATTTTATAACTGCTGCTTTAAAGTTTTTTGTAAGATAGTTCCAACATCTGTATCATTTTGACATTGAAATCTGTTGATTTTCTTTTCCCACATGAGTTGAGAGTTTTCTGGTTCTTCATATGCTGAATAATTTTGAATTTTATCCTTGTCATTTTGGATATTATGTTATAAGACTCTAAGTCCTGTTTAAATACTATGGATATGTGAAAAATTTTCTCTTAGTAGGCAATCAGCCCTGTTAGGTTTAGGTATCAAGTTCTAATCAGCTTTCTGTGAGGTTGTGATTTCAGCATCAGTTCCATTTTCAGTATTATTTCGATTTGTCTCATGTGTGTGCCACTGAATGGCCAGTCTAGAACCTGGGCAGTGGTCAATCTCTAAGTTCAGTTCTCAGAGTCTTTGACATGCTATTTAGGATCAAATCCATGCATGTGCAGCTCAGGACTGACTGAGCCCAGGAATTCATAAAGAACTTTAGGGAGTTGCTTTTCAAAGACCCTCCCTCCCTATGATCTCCCTGGTACTTTCTGGTTCCTTGGGTGCTCCCCTCTTTGGTCCTATAGCCAGGCAGCTGGGGCTTTAGTTACCCCACTTTGCTGTGGTCTTCCTACACATTCACTCTTGGGGTACTGGGTAATGGCAGGACAGGGTAAGAAAAAGGCAATGGGGGGTTTGCCCCACCTTCCTGGGACCACAACTCTTCCAGACAAGGGGCAGTCTTCCCCCAAACCCATCAGAATTTTAGGCACCTGTATGTCCCCACTATTGTCACTGCCAGGAGACTCCTTTTCCGTGTCTAGAGTGAGCACTAGAGGTTTTCTTCTAAAGTGATCTCTTCCTGTGCCATTGCCCACTTGTGGGTTTTCAGCTGCCTTGAGAAGAGGTTGGGAGATACCAGAAGAAAACAAAACATTAACCTCACTGCCCGTTTGGTGGCAATCCCAGTTTTGGTTTTCTTCTTCAGTGGGCCTGCTATCTACTTTCCAGAGCTCTCCAATAGCTATTCCATACATTCTGTTCAGGTTTTATGGCTGTTTTCAGTGGGAGAGAGAGGGTGGGGTGTTTTTACTCCATTGTACCTGGAACCAGAAACCTGAATGCATTATAAAGAGTATGAAAAGTTCACAAAAAATATGATATCATACACTGACCTAAAAGAAATCTAATAATGTCATTTATCATGAATTAGATTTTTAAATATTGCAGACTTTGCTTGGATTTTTATAATTAAGAAAGCATTTTTAGGAGAATGATTTATACAGTCCAGTTAAAAAAATCCATCATGAGAAATTTAAATTCTTTCTTTTCTCTAAAAATGTTTGCTTCCAATAAACAGAAACATTCAGACTAATATACTAACCTTGAACTCAAAATAGTAGGCACTTAATAATTGTTGTGACAGTTTCTGCTGGTGTTTCTACTACTGAAAGTGCTTTCAAATTCACAAGTGTTGCTCTGAATTTCAGTGATAAACTATCTAAATGATTCCTTAAAACATGTATTTTTAAAAGAATGTAATAGCCTTCCCATTGTAGCTCTAATTTACTTCCAGTCTCAGAATTTGACCCACCTCCACAAATATCCTTCAGCCATGTTAAACTTCTCTCTCCCTCTTCCTCAAAGATATTTTGCCTTCAGAGCCTCCCAGCCGTGAGTCACCATCTCCCTATGCTTTCTGGAGTCCTGTCGATTTCTGCAGGGCTCTCTGTTCCCACTTTAACTTCTCTGTAAAATCTTCTTCTACTTCTCCAGGCAGAATTAAGCGCTTTTTGCCTCCAGAGGCCTCAACCTAACTTTATTTGAGTACCAGCTTATCAGAACCATAATCCCTTTCTTGTCTCTTTTTCCTGTTTGGTTATGATCTCCTTGAAGGGAGGCCTTTGTCTTGCTTATCTTTCTATTTCTAGCACCTATTGCGATATTGGAGGGGAAAGAGGGGAGGGGAGCAGTGGAGGAAAATCAAGTGGAAAATAAGAGGAAGGGAAGTGAAAGAGAAGAACAGGAAGCCCAGGGTAAAATGCACAGCCCAGGATGCTTTGGAGCTGATAGAAACGGCAGGTTCACTTTAGCTATCAGTACAGGTAGCAGGTAGCTTTCCCCTGATGCCCTTTATATCAAGCCCTAAACAAAAGGGACGTATTGAACTCCCTACCCCCTTGGGAGTTCTGGAGCTCTGGCCATTGGCAATTACATTTAAAAAAGCATAAGATACTTGCTTCTGAATTTTCCTTCTGAAGGTGTGCTTATTCACACAGTACAGGATGCAAATCTTGACAAAACAGAAGGCCCAAAAGCACACACTCTTCACATTACAATCATCACCACGTGCCCTGCTCCCACCGGCACAGGTTGCATGGATAAGTCTTAAGAAATAATCCCACTTGGATCAGAATGTCTCCACTGTTTAATGAGCCTTTGAATTCCCAAACCTTGAAAGCATTAAAAACAGGAATAATAAATAATAAATAAATGAATAATAAAAAGGTGATTTGTGTCCCTCTATATGAGATATGTCATGTTGAAATGTTTCTCTTCTAAAAGTTTTTGTTATAATTAAACACTGTATCTTGAAGCATTTTGTCCTTAGGGGAAATAGCAGGTTTTGATGCCTGTAGGCATTGAGTGTATCTATAAGCATTTGCCTTTTAGATGATGCATGTCAAAAATTGGCACTAAAATCTGTCTCCGACCACACTGTATCAAGGCTCTCCAAACAGAAATGTCCTCATTGTTTTGTTATAAATAATTTCTGTCGTATCCTCTCAAGGTTTTGGGTTGAGACCAACCCAACTCAATTGTTGAGCTCAACAAATATTTATTGAGGGCCTACTTTAGCTTGGCAAACGTGACCTCTTTGCTTTTTTCCAAATAGTCTCCTCTGTGGCTTTTAAAAAAATTGTTGTAGAATTTTCATTTTGAAATAATTTTCAATAAGTTGTAAAAATAGAGCAAAGGATTTGTACAAACCCTTCACCCAGATTTCCTAAATGTGAAATCTTTAATAATCACAGTACTTTGATCAAAATCGAGAAATCAACATTGTTTTTTTTTTTTACTTTTTTTTATTACTAGTGCCTAATCTATAGACTTTATTTAAATTTCACTAATTATTCCACTAATGACCATTTTCTGGGCTAGGATCTAATCCAGTATCATGTACTGTGTTTAGCTATCGCATCTCTTTAGTGTCCTTTAATCTGGACTGATTGCTAGGTCTTTCATGACCTGGACACTCTTGAGTAGCACTGGCCAATTTTTTGGGTAAAATGTCCCCTGATTTGAGCTTGCATTATGTTTCCTCATGATTAAACTCCGATTATGCAATTTGTGGTAAGAATACAATAGTAAAAGCTCAGTTTACTAGTTAAAGGTATAAAATCTATTTTTTTTTCTGAATAGAGAGCATCATGGGGGGCTGTTAATAAAAACAGTGAGTCCTTATATGTGTAATTGAATTCTGCTAAGCCTGCATTAATACTCATTTATAGTTTGTCTCTTCATCTTTCTTTTACTTTTCTTCTTGCCTCTATCTCTTTCTCAAAAGACCACGTTTGAAAGAGGACTGGCACCGAATGCTGGGTTAAGGGATCCAATTTTGACATTCAGCTGACTCCAGGACAGGGGTTGAGTGTCTGAGGCAGCAAGACGGTGACTTCAGAGGCCAGAACCCAATGGGGGACAGTATGGCATGGCTGGGCACATGGCCTTCGGTTGGAGACAGACGAAGTTTAAGTTTTATCACTGACAAGCTGATAGACCTTGGGCAAGTTACTTAGCCTTTCTGAGCCTCAGTTTCCTCATCTGTAAAATGGAGTTGCTTTGTGGATTAAATGAGGATAGAGTATGTAAAGTACTTAGCATAGTGTCTGGCTCAGAGAAGGTACTTAGTATTAGCTAAAATCCATAAATGTGATAATAACGATTGCAGCCTCAAACAACACTCCAGCTAAAGACACTCATCCTGCTAATGGATGGCCCTGGATAATTGGGCCCTGACCCATGGTCCCTGGGAATATTCCTGGGTAAAACATATGATTAACTGTAGGGCCCAAAAGGACATCAACCTGTTCTTTCAGGCTTGGAGTAAGCCCTGAACAGTGGTGTTTTTGTGCCCAGGGCAAGTTCCTTTGACAGTTCTCTTGCTTATGAAGGAAGTAAAATCCTTTCTGTCAGGTTTCTTTAAGTCTAACAGCAGGATGGACTGCTCACTGCTGTTTACTCTTGTTAGAACACCTCCCAGAAGCAATTTTTCTCCTTCTGTTGGACACTGTAGGGGAGGAAAATTTTTTTTCCTTTACCCAGCTTAGGCTCTCCAGTGGGGCTCTGCACACGAGACTGGCCAAAGACAGATTCACAAGAGAAAATAAATGGAAGTTTATCAACATGTGCATCACACATGTATAGACCGGAGCACCCAGCAATGAGTAACCCAAAAGAGTGGCTAGAACCTGGGCCCACATGCCATCTTAGGCTAAAGGAAAAGGACTTCGGGCTTCTGAGTGGGAGAGGCAAGTTATGGGAAGATGACCAGGAAAAGTATGATAATCAGCAGTTGTTAGTAAGGCTCAGTACACAGGTTTAGGTTTAAGATTATTCCCCACTGATAACAGTTGTTAAGAGTCCTTCCCTTCCTGGTACAAGAAGGAGACACCTATTACAAATGGAAATTTCTTTAATAAATGTAAATTTCCATTACCAAAGAAAAACTTCTCCTTTATCTGCTGGTTCTCAATGGCCTTTAGCTCAAAGCAATCGATATGCCAGAGAGGCCTGGGCAGCTCTCTGGAGCTATTCCGCACCCATGCAAGTCTTCCTGACTTACTGGGCACTGACGTCCTTGTCCTACTTTCTGGTGTGGTTCATTCTCAGAGCAGTGATGTGTTGAGAAAACACAGGCCAACAGTCATCAAATGGGAGCGAAGAGCTAGCCTGTGCTCACAACCTGTCATGGACACAGTTCCCCACATCACGTGCAAACCCCTTCACCTCTTCTGTGTTTTCCCTTCACTCCGGTTCTGCTCCAGGGCTCCCTCCCCAGCTCCCCTTAGAAATGCTTCCTTCACCCCTTCCCTGGCCAAGCCTGCCCCACCCCTGCCTTCCCAACACTTTCTTAAGTGAATGTGAAGTTCAGGTGCTCCTCTGGATTTTGCCCCTTTCCCTTAGTTTCTCCAGGTCTGGCAGATTCTCTCCGTTCTCCAGATGGTTTAACCAAAGCCCAGAGAAGGGAACTAGCAAGACGAAGTTTTTTTCAGAGTGTGGAGTGTGGGCGGTGGGTGTGGGTGGACAACTTAAGAGGTTCCAGACCAAATTTGGTTTGCAGCAAGGGGGTGAGGGGTGGGGATGGGCAGGTGAGGCTGCAAATACATGCACTTCAGCCAAGTGTTAAAATTCTCCATTTTTCATATCTTGATCCTTCCAGGGAGTCCCCTGCTCCCACTCTCCCCGTAAGTGGGTGCACAGAGAGGGGAGGCTTTTCACTGCATAGATAGAAGGTTGATCCCAGAAAAAAAACATGCTGTTAAGCACTTTCAAATTTCTGAAAACAAAACAACCCCAAAACAGGTGTTTATACAAAGGTTTTGCTAAACTTGCAAAAACAAAATGAGGGAGGCTGCCAGTGAAAAAGACACTATATTCCAAGTGAGTAAAGCCTTGTTTGGAAACTGGGAAGAGGGCCTGTGCGCACCCCGTAAACCCATCAGCGTGTCCTCCTCTGGCGGCCTGGGCAGCAGCAACACAGAGTCGGAACTGGGGTTGGTTTGTTTTTAAAATTGGATGAGTCTTATTTACTTTGAAAGTAGATGTCGTATAGATTTTTATTTACCTAAAAATATATTTTATACCACTTTAACATTTGTTTTTCTTCTACTTTTTATTTTATTTTTTGCCTTTTATCTATTTTTATATTTTATCATGTAAGAACACAACATGAGATCACAACTCTCAATGGATTTTTAAGTGCACAATACAGTATTGTCACCCATAGGCACCATGTTGTACAGTAGATCTCTAGGATTTATTCATCTTGCATAATTGAAATTTTACAGCTTTTGAACAACTCCCCATTTCCCCTGCCCCCAGTCCCTGGCAACCACCATTCTACTCTCTGCCTCTGTGAGTTTGACTAGATGACTCACGAGTGGGATCATGCAGTGTTTCTCCTTCGGACTGGCTTATTTCATTTAGCATAACGCCTTCAAGATTAATCCATGCTGTTGCACATGGCAGGATTTCCTCCTTTTTTAAGGCTTAATAGTGTTCCATTGTATACATATACTACATTTTCTTTCTCCATGCTTCTGCTGATGAACATTTAGGTTGTTTCTACCTTTGGGCTATTGTGAATAATGCGGCAATGAACATAAGAGTGCAAATAAATATCTCTTCCAGATTCTCTTCTGAATTCTTTTGGGTAAATACCCAGAAATGAGGTATAGTAGTTCAATTTTTAATTTTTTGAGGAACCTCCATCCTGTTTTCCATAGCAGCTATAACACTTTACATTCCCACCAACAATGCAGAAGGGTTCCAATTTCTCCATATCCTCACCAGCACTTCTTGTCTTTGGTTTTTTTTTTTTTTTTTTTTTTAATATATAATGACCATCCTAACAGGTGTGAGGTGACAGCTCATGGTGGTTCTTATTGTTTATTTTAAATAAAGCATAATCTTACCGATTTTGGTTTGTGCCTACCGTGGAGGTATTCACGTTGACAAGGGATTACTGTTTATGCTTTAGTTCTTTTCAAAGGTTAAATGTGACTCCTGAGAGTTATTTAGGTTAAGAAAATGTGTGTTGGATGGACAAGTCCCTACTGTGTGCAGCAGATGCTGAACTCAGTGCTGAGAATACCAATTTCAGCCTCACGTAGCTCTTGTTCCCTGTCACACTGGAAGTCAGACTTAGAGCGAATAACCTGACCGCAGCTGGGGAAAATGCAACAACAGAGGCATGAATAAAGGGCTCACCGGATGGAGTGGACAGAGTGGTTGGCCCAGACTGCTGGGCATGGGAATGAGGAGCATGAGATCAGGTGAGGACAGAGTTGAATAAAATCTAATATTTATTGAGTCCTCACTGAGCACAAGGCCCCAACGATTAACGCCCAGGTCCCAAGGAGTGGAGCAGGTAGCACAGGTGTAGGAGGTGGTTTAAGGGTCCATGTTTGCCCCGCCAGCCTCCCCAGCTGGATCCTGACTAGTGCCACCACTCTGATGGTCTAGTCCTTGAGGGGTGAGCATCTTTGTTGGGTCTGCTTTGCCTCCACCCCAGGCTTCGCCCAGCCTCAAGCACGTTCCGGAGCTTTCAGCCCAAGCAGCGAAGGTGTCTCTCCAGCCCCTTCCATCCCTTAGCCCCACCACCCTTAAGGGGCCCTCATCTGCCTGGCCCTCAGCGCTTACTCCTCTCCTCCTTAATCCCTGCCCTTGCCCCTCTAATTCCTCCCCAGTGGAGTCCTGAGCTGGCTTCCCAGGCTGCAGCCATCTCCCCCGACCCAGGGCTTGCTCTGCTGTACTGCTCATTCCCCTGCAGCCCTTGTCCTCACTGTCCTCTGGAATCCCAGTTTCCGCCATGCCCCACTCCTATCCCTCGCTCAGCATGTGCCTCCCAGAGGGAGCCCCTTCTTTCTGCCGGATACTCCAGGCCTGTCTAGCTGCCTCGACCCCTCCCCGCTACCATCCGCCTGCTGCTGTTCCCAGGCAACTGGACACCCAGTGGTCAATGATTTTCTGCTGCCCTCTGACTCTGGGAGCCACAGGCCTTCTTATCACTGACACGTGGTCTTCAGTTTATTTTTATTTTTTCAAATCTACTTGTTTCTTTTTGAAAACTTTTGACATTGATTACTGGGTATGAATATATACTTAGATAGAAGAAATAAGACCTGGTGTTCAATAGATCAGTAGGGTGACTACAGTTAACATTAATCTATTGTACATTTCAAAATAGCTGGAAGAGAATAATTTGAGTGTTCCCAGAGTAAAGAAAATATAAATGTTTAAGGTGATAGTTATCCCAATTGCCCTGATTTGATTATATGAATGTATCAAATTCTCACATGTATCCCAAAAATATGTACATCTATTATGTAGCAATAAAAAAGTAAACTTATTGCCAAAGAACCCCTACTTTTGACATTGAAAAAGTGACTGATTTTTTAAAATACTGAGTAAATAATGATAAAGGTGGTAGGTGGCATTAGCAACAATTGTTTCGGTGGTCTCCTAATTATGGGCATTTAGGAAGCCCTGTATTTTCTCACTGAACCTTACAGCAGCCCCATGAAGTTCAGGGAGGTGCTGTTATCGTATCTGTTGTGCAAGGTGGCCCCCATCTGGGTCAGTGGTGCACCAGGTTTTGTGACGAACTCTACAATATCATGTGGCATAGTTTAAGGAATTGGCTTTAGTGGAGAGAGACTGTGCAGAAGATGAGGAGGCAGCTGGCCCCCTCACCCCCTCATCCCGCCGAGTTTGGGTGCAGCCTCACCCCCAGGAGGATGGGGCGATGATGGCCCACTCACACTGGCTTATTTTCCAGGCAACCCAGAATGAGATGGGGTCGCCCTTGGCAATGTCGTCACTGAGCCACGATTCCCAATTTACAGATGCAGAAACAGAGGAAAGAGATGAAATGATTGGCCCAGTTGCATACCAATCCCAGAGCCTAAATTCAAAACCAGTTGATTTTATACTTCAAGGAAAGGAGAAGATTTTATGAGGCAACAAGGAGGGGACCTTGTTCTCCGGACATCAGTTTCTGTCTCTGAGAGGTGAAGTGACATTCTGCAAGGAGCCAGCCAACTGCATGGTGGTTGGGCCCTTCCCACTTCAGTGCACCTGCTGCCTCCAGGCCTGGGCCATTTTGGCATCTTGCAAGTTCCCAAAGCCACTGCAAGCCATCTCCTTTGCTGATCGTAAAGAAGACTTGGCAGGAGCCTCGCTGTTCTTAACTCCCACACCAGAGAATTATTCCCTGAATTAAAGATGACTTCTACATTCTGCATTTTAAAATGCTTTATAATCACTGACAGTGGTTCGTGATAGAGATAGGTATAGGAATGTTCGTGATCTCTTACATAAGGATCAAGATGAAAATAGGAGCTGTTTCTTTAATTCTTACTACACAATTTTTAAGAAACACTTTAATATTCCATTCAACTGTTTCTTCCTTTTATTCCTCTTTCTTTCTTGCTGGTTCTGAAAAATAAGTGTAGCCCCATAAGTATGCAGAATGTGGAAAGCTGACTTCTCCTATATCTAATAAAAACCTTGGGGAGTAATTGAAATAACTTGGCGTGGGCAGTCAGGTTCCATGCTGCGTAATATCAGAAGAAAATCCAAAGCAAGGAAATGCGACAGGAAATAGGAAGAGGGGCTGGAGGAGAACAAAACCAGAGCATTAAATAATGAGTAACTGAGAACCTAAAAAAAATCCTTTTAGAATCACATTCTTAGAAAAATAATCGAGAAGCATCTTCAAAGAAGGAATACCAGACAAAGTGTACATGCTATGCATTTCTAAGGATTGCAAATTCAAAGAAAAGGAAGGAAAGAGTCCCTCCTCCCCCGGCATCTGTTCATTAGACAAAAGAAGTCTGACAGGAGTCACAGGTTTCAATCAAATTTTGACACATGCGTTTTTTCATGATTAGGCTTTCCTCCCATCTCCCTTCGCTCTTTCCTCTCTGCAACCTGAATTTTAAAGGAATGTTGTCAAGACGGCAGATCACAAAAAGATAACCGTCTACTATCAAGTATCCTAGGTACTTTTTGTAGTATCTTACTCTGGTCTTTATGATTTTATAAGAGATCGCTGCATTCGTTGAGGGTAGAAAAGTGATGTTGACTCGGCACGTCCGGATCTTGTGAAAGAGAAGTGCTGGCTCGCTGGGTACATGGAACAGAGAGAGGCTTGTAGTCTGCTCCTCTGGCAGAGCCCTGTTGCTCATTGACCTGCTCTAACCCGATACTTTTGGCTATGTAACCTTGTGCAAGCCCTTTACTGTTCCTAGACTCAGTTTTTAAGGTTTTTTTTTTTTAAAGGTTATTTCTATATAAAATAAAATCTTTGGGAAACAGAAAAGTAGAAAAAAAAAAAAAACAAAAACCCCTAACTTATTGCAATGATTTTGGTCTGTTTTCTACCAATCTTTCTTCTTATGTACAACTGTTTTTTTTTCTTTTCTTTTAAAAAATATAGTAGAAATTCAACTACATGATTCAATTTTACCTCCTAATTTTTCTTTTGGCAATGTTTTGTCTTCTCACGTAAAGATAAATTTGACTTTTAGCCATCATTTCCAGAGCTGCGTAATATTCCACACAGATGAGCTTTTGTTTTCTGAAGTCTACATTGACAGAGGGTGTTGGACAGCGCTGGGGGCTGTTTGAGTATCTCACCAAACGAGAGAGAAAGTGCAGCCAGAGTCCTGACGTTCACTTTGTATCTGCAATGAGTCACAGCCAGGTTTGACTGTCAATGTGCATTAACTATTTATTGCTTGTGTTCATATGCAGAGAGGTGAGGCTGATCTCTTTCTGGAGATCATCTCAGATCACAGACCAATGACTGTGTTCTCTTTGCTGGTGTCTGTGTGGAGTGAGACAACTTGGGTAAACTTCTAGCTCTGCAGCCTACTGTCTTTGTGACTGGGACAAGGTTCTGGGCTTCGCTATGCCTCATTTCCTCCGCTGTAACAGTGTGCATGTCATCATAATTCCTCAATTCTGAGAAGTATATTTGGACACACTTGATATTGGGTTGAGTGCTGCAATCAATGGGCACATTGTAATTTTTCCTTCCTTTTTCCTCCCTCAACACTCCCCAGAGCTATTAAAGTCGATGATATCTTAGTACTGAAGAAATTTAATAATACTTGCCTTACAGTGTCTGTTGTTGAAAGGATTAACGGAAATACACATAAAGTGTTCTTAGCACTTGGTGAGAGCCCAATAAATGGCAGCTGTTATTTTACTACTAAAAAAATCTGTATTGTTCTTAGAAAAGTAGAACACTTATCTGTCTAGAATATTTATTATAAGAAGTACATTATTTGTAGGTCACATATTTGGTTAAGACTTGTGCTGCTTGGAAAATCCTTCCACATCTTTTGTTAATTAGAGACGGCACAGGGCCGGATGGCAGATAGGTTTAACTTCACGTGCCAAGTCTAATTTGTTGATGATGATTGTCAGACGTGCTGTATTTTGAGGACTGCTGAGGCAGGATCTGAGTATAGAGGACAAGTGTGCCAAGGTTGATTAGTATTATCTTTCCCAGGCTTAGGAGGAAGGAGTGGCCACACACACACTGTTTGCCATCTCTGCATTACGGTGTCACAAAATGTTACTTGGCAATTCATTTGGCATTAGCCAGGCCATGGTTTATCAATTAGGCATTTCATTAAAATTTTCCATCAGTAGACCACTTCCAGGTCCAAGGTGGAAGGTGGAAACCCACACAGGTGAAACTTAAAACTCCAACCCCAGCAGAAACGTGGGAGAGTTCTCACCATCGGAGAGGGCAGAGCTTTGGCAATGACCTTGATTTTGCTCAGCCCTTGTTCTGCTAATGCTCACTTAGGTCTTGCCTCCTGAGCCTTAAACACCCTGCACCTTGGCCTTTCTAGAACTTGCTGTGGGATGACTGATCTGCCCTTTGGTCTAACCTGTGACTGCATCTTGTTTTTGTTCCCTTTTGCTGTGGGTAAATGCCTCTAAGCGCAGGGTCCTTCTCTCAGAAAGGGCAATGGTGTTGGAAGAGAGATTGTTCATTTTATTCTGTGGTCTTGTTACCTAAATCTCAGCTTTCAAGGTATTTACCAAACAAAATCATTCATTACAGGCACATTGCAGAAGGCTGAAATAGAAAGCTACATACCATTTTTTGCAATATTCTGGTAGTCCCTGTGATTGCAGTGGTTTCTTTCCCGTAAACGAAGGTAAATAGAATTTTCTTTAATTCTGAAACAAATATATATGTTTGTATTTAAGGTCAGGACACTCACATGATGAAGTTCAAAGAAACATGTTTTTATCATGATTTTTTTTTTAAAAAATGCAGTTAAAATGAACTCAGAAATCAAATCTCTACTGACGAATTTCCCCTGAACTGTGAATGTATTATTGGGAGTTGTCACAAGAAACAGTCCTATGAAATGAATTGCGTCAATGTGGTAAGAGTGTCGTTGAAGATGGCAAACTTTTTCGTTTGTATGAAGACGTCCAGAGTCATCCCTTTCTAATCTTTTTACCAAGAGCTGCTGTATATTTCTTGAGCAATTGCTCCTCTTTATCAACTCTGTTATTTTGAACCTGACCATGAAGCTGTGGCCGACACTCTTGTCCTTCAGATCTATCCTCCCTTTTGTTTGTTATAATAGATTTTGCAGCAGGACCCGTGTCTGCCAGGAATGATGACTGCATTTCCCAGCTTCTCTTGCAGTTTGGAGTGGCATGTCAGTCACTAAGTTCTGGGCAATGAGATGGAATTAGAAGTACCCAGTGGCAGCTGAGCACGATGGCACATGCCTGTAATCCCAGCTACGCAGGTGACTGAGCGGGGAGGATCGCTTGAGTCTAGAAGTTTGAATTCAGCCTGGGCAACATAGCAAGATCTTGTAAAGCAGTATTTAGTGGCTTTCTAGTACTGTTTCTCAGGGGTGAGTTGAAAGGAGCTTGGATCCTCGGGCACTAGGTAGAGTTGAGCTCCCAAACCAGTCCTAGGCTGCACATCTGTGAACTTCTCTGTGTGAGAGAAATAAACTCATGTGTTGTCTTACTTAAACTTCCTATACGTTGAATCTCTCTGTTAAAATAGCAGCTGAATCAAATACTGATAGACACAGAACTTACAGACAGATTTGACACCAGTGTCAGGCTATGATTGTACAAACTTTAAGTCATTTTCTCAGCTTCCCTTTGTCCCATCTTTGATTTCCATTTTCTTCTGCTAAGCTTTTAGTTTAATTTAAATGTAATTTAATATTATATTCTCTAAATAACCATAGGCTTCCTAAAATCCTTTTTGAAACACTAGATATAAACTAATGAATAATAATTTAACTCAAAAATATTTGATTACTCTTCAAATGTTTTTTAGCTTGCTTTCGCTATAATAATTTCCTATCTCACAACCTTACATACAATAACTATTGTTATGTATGTGCTATGTAAATCTTACTTCTTGTATTACAGTGGTTGGCAGCTGTATCAGTGCTTCAGAAAGGTAAGCATGTATCCTGTTTGGGCATTCACAATGCATTGAAAATAGTATTCTTTTTTGAAGTCTGAGAAAACTCATGATCATGTTTTTTAATAGACGACCAAGATGTTTTATGTATGGAGTTTTTGCTTTGTGGTAGAATTTTCAGGTGAATTAAGTATTTTATTTTATTTTTTTTAAAATCAAAGCTACCCATGCACATAGTTTAAAAATTAAATTCATTTACCCCATCCTTTTTGGCACCAGGGACCGGTTTCATGGAAGACAATTTTTCCACGGACTTGTGGAGGGTGGGGTGGCGGAGCTCAGGCAGTGATGCGGGTGATGGGGAGGGGAGCAGCAGCTGTAAATACAGAGGAAGCTTTGCTTCCTCACCCGCCACTCACCTCCTCCTGTGCAGCACACCCGCCCGACCAGGAAGACAATTTTTCCATGGATGGGGGGGTGGGGGCGGAGCTCTGCAGCCTGGTCCCTAACAGGCCACAGACCCCTACTGATCTGTGGCCCAGGGGTTGGGGATAGCAGATTTACTCAATAAATGTTTATTGAGCACCTACTATGTTCCAGGTACTATTCTAGGCACTTGGGTTATATGGGCAAATGAAAAAGACATGATCTCTGCCTCTGTGTTGTTGATATTCCAGCAGGAAAAGACAGATAAAAACACTAAACATCATAAGTAAGCCAATTATAGAGTATGCTAGAAAGTGATAAATTCTATGAAAAACAAAGGTGGGGAGGGAGGAAAGGAGACAAGGATTAGAGTGGCTAGAGGAAGTCTAATTGCAAAGGTGAATTTCTACAAGATCTGAGGTAGTAAGTCTTACAGAGCCAAATAGTTTAACTATTTGTGCATGTAAGGCTTGTAATAATAAACAGCGACCCCACATTTCTCTCCCCTCTCCATTTCTCCTTCCCAGAGGCAACTAATTTCAACATCGATTGATAGAGTCTTTTGGTCTTTTGCTCCTTATCTCTAAATAACATACTTTTAAGTCTACTTCTTCATTTTTAGTCTTTGACATTATCTTGAGTTTTAGTCTTTCACTTGTTACTCTGGAAGAGGAGGATTTAGCTATTCACAACTGATTAATGATTGTTTTTTTTTTTCCTTATAACTTTTTTATTTCCCTGGAGATAATAGCTGTCTTTTCTTCTTTGCTTAATTTTCTAAGTATTTATCATCAACTGACCCTTAAATATTCTACAGTTGCTTAATTTCCTTTCAATATGCTCCAATATACCAGATAGTTTGTTAATTTCATTTTCTTGTAAAAATCACTTCTGGAGCCTGTTGACCTGCTTCGATCTGGACTTGTTGTCCTCACCCTGGTGCACAGTCAATATCCTGGGAGCTCCTTTCTCTATTATCCTCGAGATTCCCTTCCCTTCTTCCTGGGTTGTTAGAGCTCCTATTTCCTGGAGGGCTATATTTTTCTTATTTTTGATAAAGAATACTTTTAAATAACTTTGAAGGGTGTGCGGGAAGCATCATTATTTTTCTTAGCACTTGTATATCTGAAAATGTTTTTATTCTTTGATTTGATTGCTGGTGATGTGTAAGGTGGGCCCAGAAACACAGCTTGCACCATAAGTTTAAATAGAAATAGAGTTAACTGAACTTATTGGGGAAAAACTTGAAGTGGAGAAGTAGCAGAATTCACGTGGTCACTGAACTCTCACTATCCCATAGGAATATGTCTTAGATAGGATATAGCTAGACAAGACACCTCTGGGACAGGAACTTTGCTCCTTAGCACTTTACTACGTATTATTGGGAAAAGAGGGTTGCGGTTTTTCTAAGTCACTATGTCATAATAATAATAGTAATCATAAATTTATTTTTTCTTTCACTCAGCCTAATTATTTTTATTTATTTATTTTTATTGATACATATTTGTACATATTTATAGGGTACATGTGATACTTTGTTACATGCACAGAATGTGTAATGGTCAAGTCAGGGTATACAGTGTATCCATCACCTCAAGTATTTATCATTCTTGTCTGTTGGGAACATTTCGTCCTCTCCAGCCATTTTGAAATATACAGTACATTGTTGTTAACTATAGTCACCCTATTCTGCTAATGAACATTAGAATATATTCCTTCTCTCTAACTATATGTTTGTACGCATTAATCAACCTCTCTGCATTCCCCCACCCCCACATCATCCTTCCCAGACTCTGGAATCTATCATTCTACTCTCTACCTCCATGAGATCAACTTTTTTGGCTCTTACATATGAGCAAGAACATGTGATACTTGTCTTTCTGTGTCTAGATTATTTCACTTAACATAATGACCTCTAGTTCCATTCATATTGCTGCAAATGACGGAATTTCATTTTTTCTGTGGCTGAGTAGTATACCATTGTGTGCACACACACACCACTTGTTCACTGTTGGACACTTAGGTTGATGCCATACCTTTGCTATTGTGAATAGTGCTGCAATAAACATGAAGGTACAGGTATCTTTTTGATATATTGATTTCTTTTCCTTTGGCTAGACACCTAGTCGTGGGATTGCTGGATTGATGGTAGTTCTATTTTCAGTTTTTTGAGAAATCTTCAAACTGTTTTCCATAGTAGCTGGGATTTACATTTTCAACAGTGTATAAGAGATATGAATACCTTTTCACCACATGCTTGCCAGCATCTGTTATTTTTTTGGTCTTTTTAATAATAGTCATTCTAACTGGGGTAAAATGATGTCTTATTGTGGTTTTGATTTGCATTTCTCTGATGACTAGTGATGTTGAGCATTTTTTCATATACCTGTTAGCCATTTGTATGTCTTCTTTTGAGAAAAGTCTATTCATGTCTTTGTCTACTTTTTAATGGGATTATTTGGGTTTTTTTTGTTGTTGTTGTGTTGTTTGAGTTCCTTGTATAGTCTGGATATTGGTCCCTTGTTGAATGAATAATTTGCAAATATTTTCTCCCATTCTGTAGGTTGTGTTTTCACTCTGTTGATTGTTTCCTTTGCTCTGCAGAAGGATTTTAGTTTAATAAAGTCCCATTTGTCTATTTTTATTTTTCTTGCCTATGATTTTAAGGCCTTAGCCATAAATCTTTGCCTTGACCAATGTCCTGAAATGTTTCCCTTATGTTTTCTTCTAATAGTTTTATAGTTTTTGGTCTTATGTTTTAAATCTGTAATGAATCTTGAGTTGATTTTTGTATATGATGAGAGACAGGGGTTAAGTTTCATTTTTCTTCATATGGATATCCAATTTCCCTAGTACCATTTGTTGAGGAAGGTCTCCTTTTTTCCAATATATGTTCTTCCTTAGTCAAAAACCAGTTTACTATAAATATATGAATTTATTTCTAGGTTCTCTATTATGTTCCATTCGTCTATGTGTCTGTTTTTATACCAATAACATGCTGACATGCTCTTTTGGTTACTAAAGCCTTGTAATATATTTTGAAGTCAGGTAGTGTGATGTCTCCAGCTTTGTTCTTTTTGCTCAGGATTGCTTTGGCTGTTTGGGCTCTTCTTTGGTTCCATATGAATTTTAGGATTTTTTTTCTATTTCTGTGAAAAATTACACTGGTATTTTGATAGGGAGAGTAATGAACCTATAAATTGCTTTAGATAGTATGGTCATTTTAACAATATTAATTCCTTTGATTCATGAGCATGGATGTATTTCCATTTGTTATTTCCTCTTTAATGTCTTTCATCAGAGTTTTGTAATTTTCCTTGTAGAGGTCATTGACCTCCTTGGGTAAATTTATTCTTAGATATTTTATTTTATTTTTTACAGCTATCTTAATGGTACTGCCTTCTTGATTTCCTTCTTAGCTAGTTCACTGTATAGAAACACTACTGATTTTTGTATGTTGATTTCATATGCTGCAACTTTATGAATTTATCAGATCTAAGAACTTTTTGGTGGGGTCTTTAGGTTTTTCTAAATATAAGATCGTGTCATCTGCAAAGAGGGACAATTTGACTTCTTCTTTCCAATTTGGATGTCTTCTATTTCTCCTTCTTGTCTGATTATTCTGGCTAGGACTTTCAGTACTATTTTGAATAGGAGTGGTGTAAGTGGGCATCCTTGTCTTGTTCCAGTCCTTAAGGGAAAGGCATTCAGCTTTTCCCCATTCAGTATGATGTTAGCTGTGGGTTTTTGATATATGGCCTTTATTATGTTGAGGTATGTTCCTTCTGTGGGTACTTTTTTGAGAGCTTTTATCATGAAGGGATATTGAATTTTATCAATTTTTTTCTGCATCTACTGAGATGATCCTATAGTTTTTGTCCTTCATTCTGTTGATGTGATGTATTACCTTTATTGATTTATATACATTGAAACATCCTTGAATCCCTGGGATAAATCCCATTGATAGTGGTGTTTTATTTTTTTGTGATGTACTGTTGTATTTGGTTTGCTAGTATTTGTTGGGGATTTTTGTGTCTGTGTTCATCAGGGGTATTGGCCTTTACTTTTTTGTTACATCCTTAACTGGTTTTAATATGGGGTAATGCTGGCCTCAATTTTTGCAAGAATTTGAGGATAACTAGTGTTAGTTCTTTGTAAGTTTGGTAGAATTCAGCAGTGAAGCCATTAGGTCCTGTACTTTTCTTTGTTGGGAGACTTTTTATTACTGATTCAATCTCATTACTTGTTATCGGTTTGTTCAGGTTTTCTATTTCTTTCTGATTCACTCTTGCTAGGTTATATGTTTTCAGGAATTTATTCATTTCTTCTAGGTTGTCTATTAATAGTTTGTTAGTGTATGGTTGCTCATAATAGTCTCTGATGATCTTTTGTATTTTTGTGGTATCAGTTGTAATGTCTCCTTTTGTGTTTCTGATTTTATTTATTTTTGGTCTTTTCTCTTTTTTTCTTGCTTAGTTTAGTTAGAGGTTTATTGATTGTGTTTATCTTTAAAAAAAACCCCAACTTTTAGTTTTATTGATCCTTTGTATTGTTTTCTTATTTTGTTTAGGTCTGCTCTGATCTTTATTATTTCTTTCCCATCTACTAATTTTGGGTTTGGTTTGTTCTTACTTTTCTAGTTTCTTAAGGTGTATTGTTAGATTGTTTATTTGAAATCTTTCTACTTTTTGATGTAGGTGTTTACTGCTATAACCTTCCCTCTTAGTACTGCTTTTGCTATATCCTATAGGTTTTAGTATGTTTTATTTTGATTTTTATTTGTTTCAAGAATTGTTTTTCTTAATTTCTTCTGTGACACAATGGTCATTCAGGAGTATAGTCTTCTTGGTTGACAGTTTTTTTCCCTTTCAGCGCTTTTTTTGAGATAGGGTATCACTCTGTCACCTGAGCTAGAGTGCAGTGGCATGATCGTAGCTCACTGCAACCTCCAACTCCTGGGTTCAAGCAAACCTCCTGTCTCACCCTCCCAAGTAGCTGGGACTACAGGCATGCAACCACTCTGCCTAGCTAATTTTAACACTTTGACTATCATTCCATTCTATGTTAGTCTGTAAGTTTTCTGCTGAGAAATCCCCTGTTAGTCTGATGGGGTTTCCTTATAATTATCTAGATGCTTTTTTCTTGCTGTTTTTAAAAATTCTCTGTTTGTCTTTAACTTTTGACACTTTGACTATAATGTTCTGTGGAAAAGACCCTTTTGAATTGTATCCGTTTGGGGATTGCTGAGCTTCCTGTATCTGGATGTTTAATTCTCTTGCTAGGGAATTTTTCAACTATTATTTTGTTTTCTATCCCTTTTGTTTTCCCTTCACCTTCTGGGACACCAAAAATTTGAATATTTTGTTGCTTTATGGTGCCACACATATCATGTAGACTTTTCTCATTCATTTTTATTATTTTATTTATTTATGTCTAACTAAGTTATGTCAAAAGACCTGTCTTCAAGTTCTGAAATTCTTTCTTCTGCTTGATCTAGTCTGTTGTTAAAGATTTTGAATGTATTTTATATTTCATTCAATGAATTATTCAGTTTCAGAATTTCTGTTTGGTTCTTTCTTAGGATATCTATCTCTTTGGTAAATTTCTCATTTACATCCTGAATTGCTTTTCTGATTTCTTTGTATTGTTTTTCTGAGTTCTCTTGTGTCTCCCTGAACTTCTTTAATATCATTATTTTGAATTCTTTACCTTGACTTCCATAAATCTTTCTTTGGAAGCGTTATATTTCCTTACTACTTTATGTTTTTGTGTCTTTATGTTGATGTCTGAACATCTGGTGTAATAGTCGCTACTTCCAATTTTTTTGAATTTGCTTTCACTGGGGAGAACTTTTTCCAGAAGATGTATCTGTGATGTTCATTGGGTAGGGCACTTTGGCTTTGATCTTGGGTGCATGTGGTAGTGTAGTTTCTGTATGATTTCTTTGGCTATAAACAGTGTCAGTAGTGTCTGTGATTTTTTTCAGTGGCTTAGAGTGTGGTTGTTAGTGGAGGCTGTGGTGAAGTTTTGCTAGAAATGAGGGCATCAGGTGGGCCAGTCTTCAGGCCCCAGTGTTGGCAGTGGCAGGCTGAGTGAGCCTGTCCTTTGGTCCCAGGGCAGCGTACACTGGCATTGGTATTAGAAAGTCCAGATGGGCTGATTCTTTGTCCTCCAGGTGGCTTGCTCAGGTGCTGGAAGTGACAGTGTGGGGCCAGGTGGGTGGGTGTGTCCTCAGGTTCCTGGGCAGCAGGTGTGGTATGTGTAATGGCAGTAGCAGTGGCAGGACAATACTCTGACTACAAGTGATCCCCACTTGTGTTGGTGGTGGCTGCAATAGCTGGGTGGGCCAGTTCCCTGTCCTGTAGGCGGTACATGTGGGTGAACGCCAACTGTGGTGGTAGTGGCAGGTTGGGTGGGTTTGTCCTTAGGCCCCTGGGAGCAGTGCTCTGGTGCTAACAGTGATGGGTGGGGCAGGGCAATCCCCAAAACCCTGGATTGTGTGCTTAGGCACCGGGGAGGGTGTGGAGCCAGGTTGTCTTGTCTGTCCTCAGGCCCCCCAGTGGTATATACAGGTACTGGCTGTGGCAGGCAGGGGTGAGGTGATCTACAGACCCCTGGTGGAATTCTCAGGTGAGGGTGGCAGTGGCTGCACTGTGGCCCACCTGCTAGGGGCAGGGTTCCTTTCAGTGGCAGCAGCCATAAGCAGGCAGCTGGGAAGGATATACTTTGGCCCCAGGTGGTGGCTATGGGCAGGGTAGCCTTTCCTTGGGGCACTTTTAAGTGTGTGATGGTCCTGTTACTGGGGGCAGCAAGGTTGCTGCCAATGGCTCATGCTTCAGCCCTGGTGGCAGCAGCCAGCTACAATGGTGGTTGCAGGTAGGAGATGTCGATGGAGCCTCATGGATGTGGAGATGCTGGGGTTGTTGGGCCCCAGGGAAGGATACAGTCTGGTGGGGGCTGCGCTCTCAATATGGCACCTTGCTGTGGCTGCTTAGGACATGGGGAGGTATGTAGACCCAGAGCAAGCTCCCCCTCTATAGCAATGCTGTCATGTGGTCTCCAGGCAGCTCCCTATATTAGTCCTAGGGCCCTAATAGGTCGAGAGCATCTCTTGTGCCTAGGATTGTAGGCATCCGTTATGGGAATGTGGACCTCTGGGTTCACTCACCCTTTCATTGCATTGGGGGGCCTCTCCAGGCTCTTATCCAATGTTGGCTGAGCAGGCCACCTCTTCATTCTCCTTCCTTGCCTTAGGGATTTCCTTTCACTTTTCTGTTGAATTCCAGCATTCTCCCTTATGATTTATTTGAAGCATGATTATCTACTTGCTATTTGGTTCTTCTTTGTGGAGGAGATGAGTACCAGATGCCTCTGGGCAGCCATCTCAAAGACCCTCAATAATAGATTTTTTTTACATAGGCAATTGCTTTATTAAAAAGTAGGAGCCCCCAAAATGATGGATCAGCTTCTTGCTAAGCTTTCCAAAGGATGAAGGAAATATGCCTCCAAGACCATCAGAATTTGTCTCTTGTTGCCTGATGTGGCACATTATCTTTGACTCCTCTACCCCTGAATCTGGGCTGGCCTATGACTTCTTTGACCAATAGAGTTTGGCAGATGAGACACTATGCCAATTCTGGGGCTGGCTTTTAAGATACCTGGCAACTTTAGTCTCTTGGAGCTCTTAGCAACTGTGTAAGAAGTCTGACTACCCTTTTAGAGACCCTTATTACTATGTAAGAAGATCCTACACTGGAAGGAACCAAGATGTAAATTCAGTAAATGAATGGATAAACAAACTATGGTACATCCATACAATGGACAATTCAGTGATAACTCAGAAAATAAGCTATCAGGCCATGAAAATACCTGGGAGAAACTTAAATGCATAATATCAAGTGAAAGAAGCCAGTCAGAAAAGGGTACACATTACATCATTCCAACTATATGACATTCTGAAAAAGGCAAAACTATAGAGACAATAAAAAGATCAGTGGTTACAAGAGGATTGGGGGAATAAAGAGAAGGATGAATAGGTGAACCACAGTGGATTTTTAGGACAGTGAAAACCTAATCTGTATGATACTATAATGGTGGGTACCTGTCATTATGCAATTGTCAAAACCCATAGAACTTTGGGTGATGGGTACACTAAAAGCCTAGACTTCACCACTGTACAATATACACGTGTAACAGAATTCAACTTGTACGTTCTAAATCTATTAAAACAAAAAAACCCCATAGAACGTATAACACAAAGAGAGAACCCTAATGGAAACTATGGACTTTAATGATGTATCAGTATTGGCTATTCATTTGTAACAAATGTACCACACTAATGAAAGATGTGAATAATAGAGGAAAACTGCCAAACTTCCTTCTGAAATTCAGGATTAAAAAAAAGAAAAAAGAAAAAAATAATAGGGGAAATTGGGGAGGAGGCGCGGTGGTATTTGGAAACTGTGTACTTTCCACTCATTTTTTCTATAAGCCTAAAACTGCTCAACAAAATAAAGTATATATTTTTTTAAAAAGACCCTACATGGAAAGAAAGAGAGACCTAGCTGCACCGAGCCTTCTATCTGCCTTTTCTTGGACACCCGTCTTGCGAGTGAAGCCACCTTAGGTCTTCCAGCCCCGTCTACCCATTAGGTGACTACCACCAAGTAACCACGGGCAATGTCCTATGATGAGGAAGAACTGGATAGCCAAGCTCTGCCTGATTCTTGACCCCCTAAATTGCAAGATATAATAAAAGTGGCTGTTGTTTTAAGCCACTAAAGTTTGGAATACTTTATTATACAACAATAGATAACTAAAACAGATGGTTATAGAATTCTAGGTTAAGATCATTTTCCCTCAGAAGTTTGAAGGAATTGATCCCTTGGTTTCTAGCCTCCCCAGTGTTGTTAAGTATAAAGCCATTCTGTGTCTTGGTCCTTTGAAAGCCTGTAGTAGCATCTTGTTCCAAGTGTTCTAAAATGTTACGATGGCAGGCTTGGCGAGGGTGTATTTTCATTCGTAGTGTTAGACATTTGGTGGACTCTTTAAACCTAGAAATTCATGTCACTCAGTTCTGAGACATGTTCTGAAATTATTTCATGGTTGATTTTTCTTTCTTTTTCTGTAACTATTATTTGGATATTGGGTTACCTAAAGTGGTATTCTGATTTTCCTAGTTTTTCTGTCTTATTTTCATATTTTTGTCCTTTTTCTCTATTTTTTGCTGAAGATTATCCTGCTAAAACACATGGATAACAACCTCAACTTTGTTTTTCAACCTTCCTATGAAAATCATCTGCTGCCACTGGTACAATTTCCAAGTGATCATTTTTGTTTTTTTGAATATTCTTTTAATTTTAGCATAATGTTCTTGTTTTATGAATGTAATATCTTCTTTTATCTTTTTCAAAGACATTAATTTTAGTTATTTTTGTAAGTAGAACAGTAGAGTTTTTTCAAAAGGCTTTCTCTTTTAGTGCATAGTCTCTGTTTCCCTAAGTTGTTTTTTTTTGTATTGTCTTTCATGTTTAAGGTTTCTTTGACATGTCTGATGATCCTGGGCTGTTGGCTTAGATCTAAATATTGAAACCAATTGCAAACTAAAAAGCTGACTTATTTTGATCGGAAACTGGGCCCCTGGGTGTGCTTGTTGACAATGGCCCTCACTGTAGGGTGAGCGTCTGGGCCTTTCTTGGGGAATTGGGCTGTCAGCATCTTTGGGGCTTTTCCCTTTGGGAATGTTCAGATCCTCCAGGGAAGGGTCATCTAGCCTGTAGCCAGGAGAGTACAGGCTGTGTTACCAACACTCTGGGGGTGAGTGGGGAAGGGTCCTCAACGCTCAGCATTCATGTATTATAGCAGGATACTCTGCATTTAATTTGTTGCCTCCCAGTCTAGAGGCCCTTGATTTTAGCTTCTCTAGAGAATAAAGCTCTAGTCTTACTCCAGGGTGACTGGTGGGATGGGGGGGAGCGTGGGCAGTGGACCACCTGTGGACAGTTGGGAAGGGATCTGAGCAGCTGACTGCCCTTCAGCAATCTTTCTGTCAATACTTCTGGCTTTAGCCTCATCTCTGCTTCTAGAGCTACCACACGTAGCCAATCCTCAAGTATTTCAGGGGTTCTGCAGTGTGAACTGTGTTGCTTCTGGGCATTCCCTCCCACTAGCTGAGGATGCATCTCTCCCAAATCATCTGTCAGTCCCAAATCTGCTTGTCCTTCTGCTTTCTGGCTTCCAGTGTTTTCTGGCTGTTGGCTCTTCCTGTTTCTCTTTGTCCTTATGGACAAATTCATTAACTGTTGTTAGAATAGGGCTCTGGAAGGGAGAGAAGCAAATGCTTGTGTTCGATATGCCATCTTACCAAAAAGCCTGAAATGAACGCTTGATACACTGCATCGTTTATGCCCTGCTTTGACTATTTTATTATATTTGGGAAAAGCAGATGGGAAATAGACGTTAGATCTGAGTTCAATACTGAAATAATTTCACGGTCAATATAGAGGAGTTATTTTCCTTTTGGAAAGTAATTGTTACAAATATTTAGTCATAAATATATTTTTGACAATTCTAAAATTGGAATTTAGGTACCAAAATATTGTTTTGCTCATGACCTGCTCATGGAGAGTAAATAGTGTGTGTATTAATATTATAGATGCAGTTACTTGCAACTTCCATTATCAGAATATAAAAAATTTTTACCAATAGGAGATAGTTTCATTAACATTTCTGACTAGAAATAGCATCCAGAATTTTGGGATGAAGGTCTTGTGCCAAGCTCTAGAAAGTGTTTCATGTAATCAAAGATACTGTTTTCTTTCATCCCCATCCCAAATATATAATCTCTCTTACAAACTTTAAGAATTACATTTCTCATGGAGTGCTCAGAAATCCTGAGTATATCAAGGGATCAATACATCTTTTGACATGTCTACAAACTGAGAAGATTGCTTAATAGAAAGTTATCTATATGCAGGGTCACTTGAACTTGTGTTAATAAGACAAGCTGAAGATTCTAGAATACTATGCACAATGAGGTTAAACTGTAATGATTGTTCTGGTCTCAAATTCCCCATCCTTTCCTCCCCTGTCTCCACAAGAATTCAAGTATCCCAATGTGATCTTTTTTTTCTCTCTTTTTCTTCTGTTGCACAACAAAACCCAGTCCAATGGGCTAGTAGAAGAAGTGGCTACTTTCAGTTTTGTAATCTGAGGGGTACATAGGAAGGGTACTTACAAGTTCTCTTCCCTAACCCTTGCCCAGTTGTTAAAGTACTGACATCCTCAACACCAGGAGCAGGCGTAGGGGTGCACCATGTCAAATTCCAAGTTTTAGCAGCTTCATCCGCTGGAGGGCCCAGGCAGTACAGACATTTCATTTAAGGATGCACTGGTCACAATTTGATTTCTAGCACCATAATTCTAAATAGATAAAACTCAAACGGAATGGCTGCTTGTTGCTTTCCCCAACATTGACTCAGGAAACACAAAAACCACTTTCTCTGAAAGCCTTCTAATGCCCCACCCATTTTAGTAAAACAAAAGAGAGTAATACCAAGAATGGGCCTCTGGAATAATTCAGATAAATTAAAAGGGTTGATTTAAAACTGAAAAAATGGTTACCTCCTATGTTGACTCAAAGCAGAACCTACTTGGAGAGAGGCAAAAGTATTTTTCCCAAAGGCTTTGTAGCCTATCAGAGGTCTTTGGGATAAACCAAGTGTGTTATGATTCAAGCAATAGTGACATATCATATTCTGGTAAAATTTCTTAGGCCACTTCTGACCCTCTGCAGAGGCACAGCTATTATAGTTTGGTATAAATTCTGAGGCCCTACTAAATTGAATCTTAGGGAATAAGTCACAAAAAATGGGCTTGGAAGGCCAGTAGCAGGGCCGGTGAGAGACAAATGGTGACATTTGATGTGAAAGGTTAGGGCAGGGGAGCAGATTGGATAAAATTGGATGACTTAGAGACCAGGCAGGCTTTATCCAGGGACCTTTTCTGCTGGGGAGTTTTGAGAAAAGGGTGGATAGTTTTCTTTCTAATATGGATGGAGGTCAAGCCAGCATGGGGCCGGGAGGTAGATTGAAGACCTTTTAAAATTCCTTCCAGCCCTTTGATAATAGCCACATCCTAGAGCCCGGTGTAACTCCTAACTCACCACATCATAGAACAAACAAGATTCAGCCTCAGAGAGTGATAAACATGCAGAATATGACTCGTGCATTCATAGAGACTGGCAACAGGCTAATTATGCAGGGGTGAGGTTGACTACAGAGGAGGTCCTTGGAGTTCACACACAAAAAGATCAGCAGGACAGCATGATAAATTTCCAATCTGAACTGGCAAAATAGTACAGAAAATAGACTCCATGGGCACTGTGTTCAATAATTCATGAGCTGCTAAACTCAGACAAGTCTGTCTACCTGTTGTTAGGTTAACCTCTCACTGAGATTTCTTCCTCTGCTGTTCTCTGAGCTTGGAGCAGTTATAACTCTCTTCATCCTGGCTTTTCCCAGCCCTAGATTTGATACTAAGCCACTGTATTAGGGTAAACAAACTGTGACAAAACAGGGAGATTTAAAGCTGTGGATGCTTGTAAATCTGAAAAGATCAGTTGTGACATAGAAGATTGCTTTAATGATCTAAACAGCATTTTTCAAAGGATGCTCCATGAAACACCAGTTTCCTGAGAGGAGGTATCTTTCTTATAAAACAGACAAACTACATACAAATTCTGTGTAGTTCTGTGGTCAAATAAGTTTAAGAAATGTTTCATAGTGTACCTTTTGTTGGAGATATACAGTGCTTTTTGGCATATTAAAGGCTCTGATAAGCCTTACGCTGAAAAACTTGTTTCCCTTTATTTAAACTAGCATTTCCAAAACTTGTTTGACTTAAATCTTTACAGAGATCAATGGAACAGAATAGAGAACTTAGAAATAAAACTTATAGATACAACCAACTGATTTTTGACAAAGCAGACAACAACATACACTGGGGAAAGGACGCCCTATTCAATAAATGGTGCTGGGAAAATTAGAGAGTCACATGCAGAAGAATGAAACTGGATCCCTATCTCTCACTATATAAAAATTATTAATAACTCAAGATGGATTAAAGACTTAAATTTAAGACCTGAAACCATAAAAATTCTAGAAGAAAATGTAGGAAAAACTCTTTTGGATGTTGGCCTAGGCAAAGAATTTACGACTAAGACCCCAAAAGCAAATACAGCAGCAATAAAAATAAATAAGTGGGGCTTAATTAAACCAAAAAGTTTCTGACAGCAAAGAAAATTATCAACAGAGTAAATAGACAGTCTACAAAATGGGAGAAAATAGTCGCAAACTATACCTCTGACAAAGGACTAATATCCAGAATCTACAAAGAACTCAAACAAAGAAAGAGCCACATAACCCTATTAACAAATGGGCAAAAGACATGAATAGATTTCTTTCAAAAGAAGATATGCAAATGTCCAATAAACATATCAAAAAACGCTCAACATCACTAATCATCAAGGAAATGCAAATTAAAACTACAATGAGATACCACTTTACCCCTGTCAGAATGGCCATTATTAAAAAGTCAAAAAACAGCATGGATGCAGTGAAAAGGGAATGCTTATACACTGTTGGTGGGAATGTAAATTAGTACAACCTCTATGGAAAACAGTACGGAAATTCCTCAAGGAACTAAAAGTGCACCTACCACTCAATCCAGCAATTCCACTACTGGGTATCTACCGAAAGGAAAAGAAGTCATTGTGTCAAAAAGACACTCACACCTTTATCACAGCACAATTCATGATTGCAAAGATATGGAGCCAGCCTAAGTGTCCATCAACTGATGAGTGGACAAAGAAAATGTGGTATGTATGCACACACACACACACACACACACACCATGGAGTATTACTTAGTCATAAAAAGGAATGAAATAATGTCATTTGCAGCAACTTTGATGGAACTGGAGACTATTATCCTAAGTGAAGTATCTCAGGAATGGAAAAACAAATACCACATGTTCTCACTTATAAGTGGGAGCTAAACAATGGTCATAAATGGGTGTAATAGACATTGGAAACTAGGAAGGGGGAAAAGAAGGAGGGGGTGAGGGATTAAAAAATACCTATTGGGTACAACATACACTATTTTGGTGACAGGTACACTAAAAGCCCTCATTTCAGCATTCTACAATTCATCCATGTAAAAAAACCATAATTGTACTCCCTAAATCTATTGAAATAAAATACCCTTTAGCATCTTGTAAAGCTAGTATTTCACAGAATAGTTTTTGAAGATATATTGATGAATTATCTCTGTGATCTGTATTTGAGCATTGAAAAGGCCTAAAATCTCAGGTTCAGTTGGAATTCTATTAGAGGAGTTTGAAAGGTGTTCCTTTACTTTGATCAACCTAAGCTGCAAAATTACATCATTCTGGGCAAAAATTTACATCAAGACTTGGCCTATTATTGACCAAATTCACCTGTTAGCAAATCTTTTCTTTGTTTTATCTTTTCCTACTTGGCTACCCGAATTGATAAATTTCTTTAAATTCATTTTCTCCAATTCATTGATCGTGTGGTTGATATTGTAATGTTGATTGTGTGGCAAATATTTTAATGTTGATTGTGTGATTTAATGTTTTAATGAATTTTGCTAATTTCTTGTAGAACATTTTTTATAGCACACACTTAGAAGTCCAAGGGTTTAAGTTACACTGGTTTATTTTTATACACATCACATCCTGCAGCTGGTGATTCAATTCATGCTGTTTATACTCCATTTCCTCCAAAACGTTAATTCCTACAAATCTGATTTGATTGAAGCAATCTGAGAAAATGCATGTAAAGGAGGTTTGCAGATTGTAAACCACTCTACAAAGGTAATGTGATATTTTTATGAACTGGTTCAGCAATTCTTTTATTGAGTACCTGCTATGTGCCACACACTGTGCCAGGTTACTAGGGCTACAAAATGAAGTCAGTTGATTCCTGAACTTGGGATACTCAGAGCCTGGGCATGGGACACGTGGAGTAGGAGAGAATTAGTAAACAGTTATGCTAAGTGAGGTGACATTGCTATGGGAGCTCACCAGAGAATCATCCAGTCAGATGAGGGTTAGTATGAAGAGGCTGCCTAGAGGGACTGATCCCTGAGCAGTGGGTCCATGCTTAGAGGGAAAATCTTGATGCTCTTCGCATCAAGCACGAGCAGAGAGGAACTAGATGGGATGAAGATCAGGGGAGATGCCCCGATTACACTAATGATCAGGAGGCTACAAATGAGAACAACAATAAATTATTGTCATTATATTCGAAAAAATGAAGATGGACAATATCTAGTATTGGCCAGGATGTGGAGAAACAAATATTCTCATACACTATTTGTGAGAATATTCATTGAGATAGCCTATTTGGGAGGCTCATAAAAATTAAAAATGAATACATTTTGATCCAGCAATTCTTTTTTCTAAAGATATTCTCACTCATATTCCAAACAGTCAGTATAGAATGTTCATTGCAGTATTATTGGGAATAGTGAGACTTTGGAGATAAGTTGAATGACCATCAGTAGGAAAAGAAACAACCATACTATGAAATACTATGCAGTATTGGACAAAACTGAAAAGTGCTGCAAGAAGTGTTGTCAAGGCAAAGCATCAATTTATAGTATGTTATGTACAATATGATATGTATGGGACAATGCCAACAAAGTATTCATTTCTTTATGTACAAATATATGCACATAAGTATTTAGGAAGGGTCTGGAGAGAATTATACTAAACTGTTCACAGGGCCTTCTTCTGGGAAAGGGAGTGCATTAGAGGACACAAAGGGGAGACTTTGGCTTTTTACTTTACATACATCAGTATTTTTTGTAAAATATATTCATATTTTGAGTAATTAAAAATGAAAATTTAAAAATAAGTAGGAACAAGGGGAAGTCATTGCAGGTGAAGGGATTTGTCAGTATGTGGCAGGGAGAGTCCCCTTCGCCAGGAGCCACAGTACCTGCAGATGGTCCTTCCTGCCCACCAGTGGTGCCTGGATTCCATCCCTTTTTGCCTTCTCCGGGGCTCATCCTTTCCCTCTTCCCCTTTCTCTCCTATCACCACAAGCATGCTGGAGGATTTTCCTTGTAAACGAGTCTTCCTGATCTATCATTCCCTTGCAGCCATCACCCCTTTTCTCTGAAGCGAAACTGGCTAAGAGTTGTTCGTGCTCACCGGCACTGACCTCATCACCTCCTGCACCCATTCTCTCCAATCGGGCTCCCATCTCCTCAGTCCCACGGAAACCTTCCTGGTCAAATCTCTCCCAGTCACCGTCACGCACGCCCCGGGGTCTTTCTCAGCTTTCATCCTCCTCTGCCTCCAGCAGCATTTGGCTAGGGGTCACTTCTCCTTGGGAAGCACTTTTTTCTCTTGACCTCTGGGACTCCAAGCCCTTCCAGTTTTCTTTCTACTTTGAGGGCTGTTCCTTCTCAATCTTCTCTTCCCAGATCTCCAAAAATCGGCACCCTCCAACCTCTGCAATGAGCCACGTTTCTTTTTTACACTCACTCCTTAGAACACAGGTTCTCACACTTTTGCTCTCAGGGTTGCTTTACACTCTGAAGATTATTGAGGACCCCAGAGAGCTTTTGTTTGTGTGTGTTAGAGCTATCACTATCTATTATATTAAAAAGTAAAATGGGGAAATTTGACTATTTAGTCATTAATTTATTTTAAATACCAATAATAAACCCATTACATGTTAATATAAATAACATTTTTTCTGGAAAAAAAATACGTTCCAAATCCTCCCCTAAATTAGTGAGAAGAATGGAAGAATGGCATTGTTTTACATTTTTACAAATCTCTTAAATGTCTGGCTTAATAGAGGATTAATTATTAATAGATTCATTTGCATCTGCATTCAGTCTGTTGTGATATGCTGTTTTGGTGAAAGTATATGAAGAAAATCTGGCCTTATACATTCACATATTTGGAAAAGGGAGTAACATTTTAATATCCTTTTTAGATAACTATGGATAGCCTTCTTTGATGCTGCACCAAAACTCAGCAAGTAGTAGTTTCTTAAAGACTGATTAGTTGCAATGTGGAATTTGAAATTATATCAATGGCCTTGCAACACCTTGTTACATTAAATTCACTGGTCTATTTTGCACTTTCAATGAATCTTTTACCAATGTATGATTTTATAATCACACAATAGTCATTTAGAATATATTGGTTCCTGGGTTATGCAGATATTCCAAATGTTAATAAAGTCTTAAAGTATTAGGAAGCTGTCAAATTCATAGAAGATACAACTTTTGCAAAATTCAAATTTTTCTTTGAAAGCTCAAATTTTATGATTAGCAACCAATACTGTCAGTTATTTTCCTTAAGCAACAAGTTCATCTCATTCATTTTAGATAATACATCTGCCACATATTCAAGTCTGAAAAACCATAGTTTGTTATCTGGTCATTTTTCAGTAAAAGTGCTGTTCCATGAAAAACGAACTCAATTCTCACTCATCTCCACGAGTGCTTTTCTCTATGGCAACCATCATATTTTCTTAATAATTTGTAATGCAGCAGAAGTGCTTTATGCATATTTCATATTTCATATTTCATCAGATTAAATTATTAAAAATCAATTTAATACAATTAATATTTTTTCTGCTTCATAAGCAAAATTTTAAGGGAAGATTCCCCCCGCCCCCTTGTTTTAAACTGGGAGTGTGTGGAGGTGAAGACACAGTGACTACTAATGCAGTTTGGTGCCAGTGCTTTGATTTACACTGTGTCAGTAGTTTTACCTACCATTGCTTTTGTACTATCAGTAAAAATGGCTACACAATGAAAAGGCAAATGCTGTTTTAGTATCGTTGTGAAAATAGTTTATACCTGTGGACCCCATGAAAGGGTCTTAGAGACCCCTCCAGGGCCCATGGACCACACTTAGAGAACCGCTGCTATGAATTCTGTCCCACTCCAATCAGCCTCATCCAACTTCAGATGACCGCCTCTCTGGTTAATTATTTGTTTTGTGAAGCATAATCGTAACAGGGCTAATCATTTGCAATTATATCACATGTAATTTGTGAATAATGGATTTAATAAGGTTATTAAGCCCATTAGTGTTTAGTACTTACATGTCTTTTTTTTTAAACATGAAATTAGGTTAGCAAATCTTAGCTGCAAATCCCTACTCTCCAATTTTCTAGTTTTAATGCCCCAAGTGACTTGGTTCAGAGTTATACACTGCTTTTCAAAATTACTCTCTCGTATAATGTCTATTGGGTAGGAGAGAATAGATAACCTTTAACACAGATTCTAGGACACCTCTCATCAAAGATGTGTTTAAATGTCCTTGAAGAGCATTATTGTGCCACTTAAAAAAATGGCTACGACTATTTCTTTCTAAGCATTTGCTACATCTCTGGTCCGATATGTCAAATTTAAGCCAGAGGCAGAGGGAGCAACATTTAGTCTAGAAAATTCCATCTCATTTGCACTCGCTTACGTTGACTGTGGATCTCACTCATTTCTCCAGGTTGGTATATAACTTTGGTAACTGCTTTTGGTTCTTTTGGCTTTCATGGCTTTTTATGGCTAAGTTCAGCTTCTTACTTTTTTTCTTCTCTTAAATCTCTAGTTGTTGCCCTGTTTTCATCTCTCTGTCATTTAGCCCCGACCTGCAGAACTCCACTGTTTTCTGGCCCCAACCTCAGAAGAAGGGGATTGGAATAGCCAAAAATGCTCAGTTTAGATTTGGTTGGGTTCAGGAGGCTAGTTTTGTTAAGGATTTAAGGTCATCTGTTTTTCTCTTTGGGGTCTGCTGTGGAGCAAACAGTACACATAAAGGACAGCAATGGGTACCACTTTTACTTAGCAGCTGGTCACACATCCAATGTCACACAATGCAGGGCTTGCTGTGCTGGAGCCCACGCTCTAGTGCACAGTAACCCGGCCCCGGCCAAACATGGTTCTGAGAACGGGTCAGGCACTGACCCACAAAATCTTCCATGTCTTGTCTCAAGAGACAGGTTAGTTACTGGGTAGAGGAAGACATAGTTGGTGGGGAAAAGTGGGAGCATTTCTCTCCAACAACTTCCTCCTGTGCTTCTAAACCAAGTAGCATCATACAGTAGGATCCTGTTGCCCTATACCTAAACTTGAACATTGGAGAGGACTTCGGAGATCACCTGCTCCAGCTCAACTTCAGTATATAAATGAGGGTGAGGAATGCTGAATGTTCCACCCAGGATCACACAGAAGGAGCACCCCTGCAACTGTAAATACAGACTTCCTTTCCCTCTACTGAGCCGGCTCTGAAATTTTAGATACTGCTTTCAAATGAGATGTCCTTTTGGTCAAAGTTTTAGTATTGTTTCCCATTATTTTACATGTGTCATTGGACCTTGGCTTCTTTAACTTAAGTAGCATTTTCCTGTTACATGAATTGCTTTTGGAAGTGATCTGATAGTAAGCACTATGTTTAATCTTTTTAAATACTTTTTTCTTCCCACTTGCAGTTACAGTTCGCCCCTATTGTCAAGCTCTCCAGTTCTACAGAGGTTTTTTTTTCTGCTTTTGACCCACTCAATTCCTTCCTCAATCACAATGGGAAAAAACAAAACAAAAACAAAATAGCAACACTTTATTTTAAGGGCTATCACATTGAATTTTCTGAAGCCTGAGTGAAGACAACAGATTTTGTTAACATTGATTCAACTAAAGTAACTAAAGATTTGTAAAACTAAGGGGTTATGTTTGTCTTTTAATGCATGCACATAACATCATAAGATGAAGGAGACATGAAATTTTGAGAGGGCAAAGAGTATAAAAGAAGAACAAAAGTAAAGGAACTGTCTTCTCTCCTGAACTGCATCTTTGTGCTTTCACAAGGTGCATTTTCCAAAGAACATTGTTTATACCCATAGCATGAGGGTGATTGTAATATTGTAATAGGAAGCACATTCTAGAGATACAGTTGAATGGAGAACTCCATCAATTCTGTCCCATGTTGATAAGCATTTGGACTCAAGGGACATCTGCTAAAAATGCCCATAGAAACTGCACACACCTTTCAGAAGTGCTGCTTCCAGGTCAACATTATTTTTGTTTTCCTGATTCCACAAGAAGAGAACTTCCATATTTTTACATACATATTTTACATACATATTTTTACATACTTTATAACTCTTTATTCTTTTATTAAGGATATTGGCCTACTATAGACTATCTGAGGGTATAATTTACATGACAGTGTATGAGATAGTTCAACTGGATGTATTGAATGGTGATATTGCACACGGAGTGTCTTGCTGCCTAGGTTTCTGCTTAATGGGGGAGTCCATTGCAACTCATATTCCAAACAGAGAATTTCTTTTCTACCAAGAGGAGTTGGATATATTCTTCTCCAGCTGAGTAGCAGAGAACACAGGCACAGTACACAGAAACAGCTGGCAAAAAGAGGGTTCTGAGAGAAACAACTAGATAGGTTGGGGACCCACAAACACATAGACAGAAAAGTCCCTGCAGGGTAGGTGAACAACCAGCTACAGTGTGCACCCCATTAGAAATCCGACAGATAAGGACAATACTTAAAGTCAACACTGAGCAAGTACCATAAGCAGATTATTAGGTTTTTTTGTTTTGTAAAAAGCAATACAGACTCTAGTACAAAAAGGCACCAAGTCAACACAGATTAGCTCAGAGTAGAGATGATTTTCACATAAGCCATGCCGAGATGGCCATTTCTTTTGTGAGATGGTGTCAGAATTTCCTTGCGCAATGCTTATAAGAGTTATAACCATTTGTGTCTGAAGACTCTCAACTTTTCCTCTTCCTTTCACCCCACTGCCATACTTCAAAAGAAAATCCTGTCTGCCTGTTAGGCTCTCGTCAAGATGATGGGTAGAAACTGCTGCAGGATTGGAGAGCTCACAGGATTTTACACTGGTGAGGTAGTAAACCACGAGTCTGATGCAGAAGGGAAGAGAGAGCTTCCCTCCAAACCACAAAAACAAAAACTAAAAACTGCTGACCAGAATCTGCTTGAGAGCAGGAGCTAAGTGTGGGCAGAGTTTTGGGGAAATTAGATTTCGGGGGTGCAGGAAAACTACTGGTGTGTGTGAGCTGTAGTAGAAAGCGATGGGGACACAAGTTTTCCCCAGTTTTTCTGGGCATGGTGAGTGGATTCCTCTTTCACTCTTTGAGTGACTCCACTAAAGATTTAAACTACTTGGCAATTAATTTTAAACATCAGGTTGGTATTTCCTTTATAGCGACTTCATGCGGTCAAAAGGTGGCTGGGATTTATAGGGTTTATATGTAAATTTAAGCTTCTGGTAAAGGTACAGTAAACTGCGTTCATTTCTCATTCATAACTATTTTTGTTATTATCATAAAAGTCTTCATTGAGAGAAACATCCTGATAGTTTTATAGATAGATAGCTGGATTGGGCAGAGCACACTTAAATATATTATTTTTTCAATTCTGATGCTGACAGCGGGGAGATAAACAAGGTTCTCTCTTCCAGAAAGCTGCTTTGGCTGGGCTATCTCTGGATGTGTCCCAGGGAACAGAGACAGCAGTAGCTGCAGCAGAGGGAAGAGGGCACAGAGGCTCAGGGGGCTCCAGACAGCTGGAAGGATGGGGACCCTAGGAAGGCATCACAGGCCCACGATGGACATCTGAAACCATGCATGCCTCATCTTCATGCCGGGAGCACTTCTTCAGTTCTCAGTCATTTCCCCATCCCATAGCTATGCTCTCAAAGGGACAATAGGTACAGCGAGCCATGTTCCCACACATACAATAAAAACAGCACGTGAAGGTTGGGGGTTGTGGGCTGCAAGGTCCTTGCCCCCAGATTATTCTCTGTGTTACAGCATGACACGAGGTTCAGTGATGACAGATGCTACCACTTCTTAGCTGTGTGACCTTGGTCACGTTTCTTAATGTGTCTATTCCTCAACTACAAAACACAGAAAATAATCCACTTACCTCACAAAGAGATTAAATGACATAATCTTTATATAACAGTACAATGAATGGCATATGACTTCTTACTTCTCATGAAGGTTATTTCTTATGTCCCTATTATTGATTAGTTAGTATTTTTACACTAATGACAAGGACTAGCCTTTTTAAAAAACATAATTAACCTTGAAAACATACACTGAAATTTGAAAACTCATTTCTCTTGCCTTCCCTATATGCACAGATGATTCCTACGTAAACATGAGTATGTTTTCCTGAATGTTGGTTGTCTTTCTTAGTTTCTTCCCTACCCCTTTCATCACCCCAATCTCCTAAATCCTTCAGGGTCTGGGCTCCTTGCCTTCCACTCCAAAAGGAGGTGGCTGGTGATCACTTCCAGGAGCTCCTTTCCCACTGAACCCGGTGTCTCTGTGTGACACCTGCCTGGACGCATCGCCTTGTATCCTCACTGTTCATTGTCTCGTCTGCCTGTCTTGATTGTAATCGGCTGCAGAGATGGGACAAGCCTTATTTATCTTTAAACACCTGTAACATCTGTGCCTGGTTATAACGCGAGTGAGTAAAGATAATCAAATAAATGATTCATGGCATGCAATGTTCTTTGTTAAACAAAAGAAATGTGTGTTCAAATTACAAATGGCTGTCCCTTGGGCATTCCTGCTCCTTACGGATTTGGGTAAATCAGGTCCCTGCACATTTGCCCTCCTCACAGTTTTCACGGTTTGTCTATGGTCCTTTCTGGCTTTCTGGTGCTGCTGCCTGAGTCAGAGAAGGCTTCCCTGCTGGTTCGGCCCTACCTTTAGACCTAAACCCAAAGCTCTGCCCTTTCTTCTGTTTTTATACCTGGAAGCCAGTCATCTGCCATAATCCTTATGCTTATGAACTGTTACAAATGTTTCGGGGATGTTGGGAGAAAAACTGCCTTTCATATCTGTGGCTTTTTACCATGTTAAGGACACTTGCAAAGTCTCATAGCACCACAGGTGTCCCTGCCAGGTGCAGGCGCTGGGAGGCAGAGGGCAGGCCCTCAGGCCATAATACCCCGTCACACGCAGCAAATTGGGTTTGTGTGTCACTTAGAATCATCCTGCGTGGTCTCTAGCTGCAAATCCAGAGCATTAAATCCAGGGTGATTCCTGGACTTTGAGACTTGCCAATTAATTTTAGCCATTACCTTTATAAATGTTAATTTCTGAGAGTAAATAATCAAGTAAACTTTGTTGTCCCTTGAATCACAAAAATTCAGTGGTGTGTTTGAGTATTTTCCATCAGTGGTAAACTCTAAGTTCCCTGGCACCCCCTGCAACCAAGAGCAGGGATCTTCCTTTCTTGCCAGCACTGTTAAAATGCAATTTGCATTGCATCCTACTGTGTGGTGGACTCGATAAAGTGGTGGTTTTGTTATATGTCGTTCACGCTCTAGAAGCAATTCCTAATAATTCTCATTTCAACATCTTGGGAGCGAGGTCCATCTCCTGTTCTTTTCTTAGACAGATACATTGAAATGTTCGAGGGTGTGCAGACACACATACCTGCTAGTGGAGTCCAGAAACCCAGTAATACCGGAGAGTTGAGGCCAGTCGAGCTCATCGCTAAGAGCTGTTGGTAAGTCGGAGAAGGAGTTCTAAAGAAAAAAATTAGAGTAATAATTATCAAAATGGTCAGTTTTTTTTCCCTACAAGTAATAAGAATATCCATTGCCTAAGCATTGTTCTCTGTCTGTCTGTCCTTCTCTCTTAACCTCTCTCTTTAAGGGCTTTTGGCATTTAAGGCAGATGCCTCTTAACCTCAACCTTCATCGGAGAATTCACAATGATCAGCGTCACCCAGGATCTGGCTTCCGTTCAGCTCCTGTGACACATGCCGAGCACATGGCGCCTCATACACTTAAGAGAGATGCTCCAGTACACAGGTAAACTTTGCATGCTTTTACATTTTCTGAGATTTTCTCCATTTTCAGTTTATATCATAAGAAAGTCAATTGCCTAAATAGTAATTAACCTGGAAAATAATACCTGAGCCCCCAGCAAAAATGTCTTTCCTTGTGATATATAGTTTGGTTTTTTTCTTTTTCTTTTTTTTTTTTTTTTTTGAGACAGAGTCTCACTCTGTTGCCCGGGCTAGAAAGCCGTGGCGTCAGCCTAGCTCACAGCAACCTCAAACTCCTGGGCTCAAGCAATCCTCCTGCCTCAGCCTCCCAAGTAGCTGGGACTATAGGCATGTGTTACCATGCCTGGCTCATTTTTCTATATATTTTTAGTTGTCTGGCTAATTTCTTTCTATTTTTTAGTAGAGACAGGGTCTTGCTCTTGCTCAGGCTGGTCTCGAACTCCTGAACTCAAACGATCCAGCCACCTCGGCCTCCCAGAGTGCTAGGATTACAGGCGTGAGCCACCACACCCGGCCCCTTGTGATATAGTTTGGATATTTGGCCCCTCCAAATCTCATGTTGAAATTTGATCCCCAAGGTGGGGCCTAGTGGGAGGTGTTTGGGTCATGGGGGGATCCCTCACCAATGGCTCGGTGCCCTCCCTGTGGTAATGAGTGAGTTTGCACCAGAGCTGCTTGTTAAAAAGAGCCTGGCACCTTCCCCCTCTTGCTTCCTCTCTCCTCATGTGATCTGCACACATTGTCTCCCCTTCACCTTCTGCCATGAGTGGAAGTTTCCTGAGATTCTCACGGGAAGCAGATGCTGGTGCCATGCTCCTGTACAGCCTACAGAGCCGTGAGCCAAATAAACTTCTTTTCTTTATAAATTACCCAGCCTCAAGTAATCTTTTATAGCAACGCAAAAGGACTAAGACACCTGGGTTTAAAGCTGTGCCCCTAGTCAATAAACTGATGCTCCCTGACCTTCATGATGGGTCTTAGACACTTTTGGGAATCTAACTATGGTTCCTTTCCCTACAAAGATGTGCTTGTACTAAATATGGCCTCTGATTTCAGGAGGCTCACAGGCCCCCCGCAGCTAGTGCACAGTTTGTTAAGAACTCCTGACATAAAGTGTTGACAAAAATAGGATTCATTTAAACCACGTTTCCATGGCTGGCATAAAATTCTGGAAAAAAAAATGTGGTGAGCTACAGCATTTTATAAGTTCCCTTTATAAGTGGCCTCTGGGGCATAGCCCTCCTATGGTCTAATTTCTAGAAAAGCTTGTCTAAACTGGTGTGTTTGGAACAGGGCTGCCAGAATTAGCAAATGAAAACAGGATTCCAAGTTAAATTTGAATTTTAGGCAAAAAAGAAATAATTTTCAGTATAAGTTTGTCCTATGCCATGGTTGAGACATACTGAAAAAAAAATGTTACTTATCTGAAATTCAAATTTAACTGGATGTCCTGTATTTTACCCAGGAACCCTACTTTGGCCAATATTCCCTTCTTGCCTTGGCTGACAGGAAACCTCAGTGAGTGGCTGCAAGAAGTCTCTGCATTTCTCAAAATTGAAAATCCATGCTTCCTTTGGATAAACATGAAAACTTTGGATCCTCCTTTAATGCTGTTTTAGAATTTAAAATACATTAAAGATAATGTCTAAAGGCAAATTGCATCAAAGCAATTTCAGTTTTGAATACAAGTTTTTGAATGTCATGTGCTCCTGCCTCCTGTCCTCCTCCTCCCCTGGTGACTCTCACCCTGCCTTCTAAGAAATCTGGAATCTTCTAAGGATTCTTAAGGCTGTGAGGGAAAGGAAAGCCATGCACCCTTCTCATCCATACCTTGAAAACGTGTCTTTGCTGTTCCTTCAGACTACATAGTAGGACATGTTCATTATACAAATTCAAACATGATAGCAATTTACGATGTAGAAAGGAAAGCCTCCAAGATATAACTATTGTGAGATAACCACTGTTAATAGTTTGTGTTATTTTATATATATAAATATCTATACGATTTTATATAAAATAAATACGTAAAATCTACTGTAAGTCTTTACACTTGGAAAACCTCAAGTCATTGTCCTACTTTCAGAGAAATAGAAAATAAGTACTCAAAATAAATAAAAACCAAATTTATATTTCTCAGTTGTGGACCGTGAGGGGTTGAATTATGCCCCTCTCAGAATGTGACCTTATTTGGAAATAAGGTCATTGCAGACACAGTAAGTTAAGATGAGGTCACACTGGAATAGGATGGGCCCCTAATCCACATGACTGGTCCTTATAAGAAGAGGAGGAAGAGACACAGAAACAAAGACACGTGCAGAACACCATGTGGTGCAGAGGCAGAGATTCGAGCGATGCTTCCACACGCCAACGAATGGCAGGGACTGCAGCCCTCACCGGAAGCTGGAAGAGCAGCATGGAACAGACTTTCACTCAGACCCCTCAGAAGGAACCAACCCTATGGACATCTTGATCTTGTACTTCTGGTCCCCAGAGCTCTGACACAAGCAATTTCTGTTGTTTTAAGCCACCTAATTTGTGGCACTTTGTGATGGCAGCCGGAGGGAACTAAGACATGGCCTGAATTAGACAATTTGCTTGTAGTTCTTAATATTCATGGGGCTAAGATATGAATCCTTCTGCTATGTTGATTTACTTTCAAAATAAGTCATGTCATAAACTACTGTGTTTAAACACAGCAGTTATCGCAGGGTATCTTGCGTATTTTCCATGGGTCTCTGGGCTTCCTCTGCTCCTCGTTCCTCAGTTGCCTCATCCTTCCACATGCCAACCCTGAGATTTCCTGGTCTGGAAAGAACACTCGCAGCAGATCTCGGAAGACCATGCAGTTCCAGTGACTAGTACTTTGTCTCCTCTTAGCAGTAGGCACCGACCACTTTCTGCTCAAAATTCCAACATTACTGTGACTTAGTTAATATTCTCTGTTGTGCTTTCTATTTCTTCTGCCACTATAAAGCAAAATTTTCCTTTGCTTTTTATCTTATTTTTTCCCCCTACATCTTTGTGTTTGCAATGTGTGTTTGCTATAGAATTTGAGAATATTCAATTCTGCTAGAGAAGACAAGAAAACAAATAGAATGGATGAAACTCACAAGATGTGTTAAGCAGAGATAGTGAGTAAGCAAGTGACTTGTGAGATGTGGGCAGAATTTGTGAGCTGAAGTAAGTCAGTAACCTGTATAAAATGTTAAAAGAATGATATGCTCCTTCCTTGCCCTGCTCCCTCACCTTTTTCTCTGTCATCTGTGCAACAGAAGCTCCAGACTTGGGAAAGTGGGTTTGGGTATTGATTCTGGCTGGGCCTGATCTCCCGTTCACAGGAAGGAGTTGGACAAGAACTCTGCTAGCATAGGGAGGCATGTCTGATACCCTCTGTAGCCTGGCAAACTAATGAAAGGGATGGTAATTCTAAAGTGTACCCAAAAAGTAGAAAAAGGGCTTTGCTCTAAAAATTGGGAGATCTGTCTTCCATGTCTGGCTCTTCAAATACTAAGAAGACACACAAATCAAGAAAACTCCATGATTCAGATATGACACCATTGGAAATAGGTTCCATTCTCCATGCAGCCCCCATTCTCATTCTAGGGTGGGTGATAAAGTTCTTGGCTTTGGTGGGGGAAAAGGAGATGTTGAGGGGAGGAGTAGGATAGGTGGGAAAATGGTAGGCAACCGTGTCTTGGGAAGTGGGGTCTCCCCGTTCCCAGTGTTCTCTCAGCTCAGTCTCTCTGGATCAATCTGAAGAAATGGGTCTCAGCTACCAGGGAGATTCCTGGAATCCTTGTTGATATCCTGGAAGCCCCAGTCAGCTCTGGAATCATCCTCACTGGAATTTAAGCTGGAGTGGACAGCGGCTGGTGCTGAATTGCGGCTGGGGCCAGGGTGTGTTTGCATTCTCCAGCTGGAGCCCCGGAAGGCACAGGCAGGCCAGCTGCATAAGTTTATCATCATTTGACTGACTTCAAAATAATGCAAACCTGTGTTTTCCTGGTTGAATGTTTTAGACTTCACTTATGGTGTTATGGCAAGGTTTTATTGCTACTAGCTGTGCAAAATTGGGGAAGATATATCTCAGTTTTTGTATGTCTGATGGCTGTAGAAATATTATCCACTCAACTTCAACAGGACTGTTGGGAAGATCGAAAGACATAGTGAGAAGCAGCTGGACAAGTTGGAAGCCCCATACTGTGTAAAGCATCATGTTTAGGATGGACCACCTAGTGTCCCTTTCCAAGTGGATTGTCCCAGGTTTAAGAGGAGTGAAGTTTATTGCTAGATAGTAGAAAAGATTTGAACAGACCAACGGAATCCTCAACATATTTTTTCTTCCTTAGTAAATTTGGTAGATAAAAAGGAAAAGTAATGGCCATTAATAGCAAGTGTTCTATAGACCCTAGCAAAAAGAGAATGTTCAAGTCATATCACATTAAACACTAAAAACCTTATTCATGCAACATTATATCTAAGATATTTCAGGCATTTAAGGCAGGAAAAATGCAAATTAAGATTTTCCTCACCAACTCCTGCTTATTCCACTTGAGCATTTATGTTCCCAGGAAACTCATCTTAAATGTACCTTAAATGTACATATGTGAAAAGATTTAATATTTACCAAGAAAAAATTTCCAAATTTAAGGAGCACAAGCAACTCAGTGAGTGTTAGATCAAATACTGCATTGCTTCAAATTTTCTTCTGATTCTTATCAATGACATAAATGTGTCTTTATATCGTACTTGGCACCTGTGTGCTATTTTTGTGTAATATTTTCATTTAGTATTACTTTGCATATGTGTCTGTGTGTGTATTTCCATGCATTGAGAAAGGTTGCTGGTTCTCATTGTTGTTTATTTGTTTAAATTTAAGGGGTACAAGTACAATTTTGTTACATGGATATATTTCATGGTGGTGAATTCTGGGATTTTGGTATATCCATCACCTGAATAATGTACATTGTACCCATAAGGTAATTTCTCATCCCTCAACCCCTTTCCACCCTTCCACTCTTCCTAACCTCCAATGTCTATCATTCCACATTCTATGTTCATGTGTACACATTATTTAGCTCCCACTTACAAGTGATAACATGTGGTATTTGACTTTGTTTCTGAGTTGTTTCACTTATGATAGTGGCCTCCAGTTCCACCCATGTTCCTGCAAAAGATATGATTTCATTCTTTTTTATGGCTGAATAGTATTCCATTGTGTATATATATGACATTTTCCTTATCCAATCATCCATTGATGGACACTTAAGTTGATTCCATATCTTTACAATTGTGAATTGTGTTGCAATAAACATTTGAGTGCAGGTGTCTTTTTTTTGTTTTTTTTTTTTTTTTTTTTTTGGGGGGACAGAGTCTCGCTTTTGTTGCCCGGGCTAGAGTGAGTGCCGTGGCATCAGCCTAACTCACAGCAACCTCAAACTCCTGGGCTCAAGCAATCCTATTGCCTCAGCCTCCAGAGTAGCTGGGACTACAGGCATGCGCCACCATGCCCGGCTAATTTTTTTTTTCTATATATATTTTTAGTTGGCCAGATAATTTCTTTCTATTTTTAGTAGAGACGGGGTCTCGCTCTTGCTCAGGCTGGTCTCGAACTCCTGAGCTCGAACAATCCGCCCGCCTCGACCTCCCAAGTGCTAGGATTACAGGCGTGAGCCACCGCGCCCGGCCTAGGTGTCTTTTTGATAAAAAGATTTCTTTTCCTTCGGGTAGATACTCAGTAGCGGGATTGTTGGATCCAATGATAGTTCTATTTTTGGTCCTTTGGGAAATCTTCATACTGTTTACCATAAAGATTGTACTAATTTACATTGCTACCAACAATGTATAAACATTCCCTTTTCTCTGCATCCTCATCAACATCTATTTTTTTATTATCATTTTTTAATAGTAGCCATTCTGAATGGTGTAAGATGATATTTCATTGTTGTTATAATTTGCATTTCTCTGATAATTAGTGATGTTGAGCATTTGTATGCTTGCTGGCCATATGCATGTCTTCTGAAAAGTATCTATTCATGTCCTTTGCCCACTTTTTAATGAGGCTGTTTTTTTGTTGTTGTTTTGAGTTTAGTTTCTTACCAATTCTGGATATTAGTCCCTTGTCAGTTGCATAGCTTGCAGATATTTTCTTTTATTTTGCAGGTTGTCTGTTCGGTTGGTTACTTCTTTTGCTGTGCAGAAAATTTGTAGTTTAAGTTTCATTTATCTATTTTTGTTTTTGTTCCTTGTGCTTTTGGGGTCTTAGTCATGAATTCTTTGCCTAGACCAGTGTCCAGAAGAGTTTTCCCCAGATTTTCTTCTAGCATTTTTATAGTTTCAGGTGTTACATTTACATTTTTAGTCCATCTTGAGTTGATTTTTGTATAAGTTGAGGAATAGGGGCCCAGTTTTATTCTTCTGCATATGGGGATCCAGTTTTCCCGGTACCTTGAAAAAGGTATCTTGCCCCCACTGTATGTTTTTGTCACCTTTGTCGAGGATCAGTTGGCTGTAGTATGTGGCTTTATTTGTGGGCTCTGTATTCTGTTTCACTGGATCTATGTGTCTGTTTTTATACCACCACCATGCTGTTTTGATTACTATAGCCTGGTAGTGTAATTTGAAGTCAGGTAATGTGATGTCTCCAGATTTGCTCTTTTTGCTTAGAATTGCTTTGGCTATTTGGGGTGTTTTTTGGTTCCCAGTGAATTTTAGGATTGTTTTTTACTAATTCTGTAAAGAATGACATTGGTATTTTGATAGGAATTGCATCAAATTTGCAGATTACTTTGGGCAGTATGGTCATTTTAATGATGTTAATTCTTCCAATCCATGAGCATGGGCTGTTTTTCCATTTGTTTGTGTCATCTATGGTTTCTTTCATTGGTGTTTTGTAGTTTTCCTTGTAGAGATGTTTCACCAACTTGGTTAAATATATTTATAGGTATTTAATTTTTTTGTAGTTATTGTAATGGGATTGCCTTCTTTATTTGGTTCTCAGCTTTATCATTATTGATGTATAGAAATGTTACTGATTTTTGTACATTGATTTTGTGTACTGAAACTTTACTGAAATCATTTATCAAATCTAAGAGTTTTTTTGGTGGCGTCTTTGGGGTTTTCTAGATATAAGATCATATTGTCAGCAAACAGAGATAATTTTGACTTCTTCTCCAATTCAAACATCTTTTATTTCTTTCTCTAGCCTGAGTGCTCTAGCTAGCAGTTCTAGACATTGAACGGCAGTGATGAAAGTGGGCAGCCTTATCTTGTTCCAGTTCTTAGAGGGGATGCTTTCAACTTTTCCCTGTTCAGTATAATGTTGGCTATGGGTTTGTCATATATGGCTGTTATTATTTTGAGGTATGTTCCTTCTATGACTAGTTTGTTAAGGTTTTTTTTTTTTTTTTATCATGAAAGGGTGTTGGATTTCCTATCAAATGCTTTTTTTCTGCATCTTTGAGATGATCATATGGTTTTTGTCCTTAATTCTGTTATGTGATGAATCACATTTATTGATTTGCATACGTTATGGTTCTTATTTTTGATGACTATTTAGTAAATACAATAATTTGAGTTTGGAAATATTTTAAGCCTTGACTTCAACAAGCAACTGATGTTGGAATTTCTTGAAGCTTTCTTAGGTGGAAGAAAGAGAGTAATGGCATCAATCACACATTCATCTGGTTCTGCCAGTCTTTCAGTGGTGAAGGGAATATCTTCCATGCCTTTACTCCAGGGTTTACATTTGAGCCCTCCCCATGCAGCACTGCTGCGGACAATTTGCACAGTGTATTCCCTTTTCTAATATACTTGACTGAGTTAGACCTAAGTTGATTATTTTCAAATAGTATAAAGTCACTTGGAGAAATCTGCAAGCAACTACTGTTGGAAAAGGATCTGAAAAGTATCATTAGTTAAATAAGTCTCTTTTTTAATCCATTCTCCATGAGTTAAACTGTCAAAGCAGACAAGGGGATTGTTGTTTTACCAAAAGAAGAAAATAGCTCTTGGGTAGGTGTTTTGATAATGCTCGGAGAGTGTCAAGGCCTGGGAATCAGAGTCAAGGGCTATCTGTTTAGCACTGGGACCCCAGGTCTCTCAGTTCTGCTGGCTGGCTGCTCTGCCATCTGTCCTGCAGGTGATGAACATGGAAGGTAAGCAAGGTTTCTCTTGCTTTATGCCTCTCAGCTCCACAGTGCCCCCACCGCCTCTTGTCTTCTCAGATCTCCCTCCCCACTCTCCTACCTCATGAGTGCCTTTCCTATGGGAACACCAAATTACAAAACTTCACACAAACTTTCCTGCCCTGGTCCCATTCCTTTAGGCTTTGCTATGTGAATAAATCCTATAAATGAATCATGATGCTTGGATGTGCTATGTTTCCTGGATAACTTTTGTATGTTAAGCCAGAGTGTGGGAAGGAAATAATATTGAGTTCCCTTTATGTGCCAGGCACTGAGACAGGAAGTGTGCACACATTGTCCAACTTAACACAACTCTGTGAAGGGTTGGTCTTCCTCCCTCCCTTCCTCCTTTTCTCTTTTCTATGAACACTTTGGAGCAACCACCATGTATCAGATGTTGGACATTACCTCTAAAAAAAGAACAAGAACTCATACCTCAGACCAATAGCAGTACATTAAATGACCAAGCCTTTACTTAGTGAAAGGTACTGGGAGAGCCCATTTTATAGTAGGTACCTCCTGTTGCTGGCTCTGGCCCATGGAGGATTCTATGTTTTCTGTTGGTGGGAGAATCCCTTACACAGGGTGGTGCAGGGCCCAGGTGAATAGAACTCAGAGGGAGTTTGGATGCCTTGCCAAGGTCACAGAGCTGTTAAACAGCAGGGCTGGGATGTGAACCCAGGTTCTCATGCAACCAGTCAGGGAAAGGCGTAGGGCAGGCAGGACTTGCACCACCCTCAGCTTTCCATAGCCCACTCGTACCTGCTCCTTGCTTTGCCCCCAAGCTCCCAGATCCCATGATCACATGGTTGGCTAAGCTGGGCTTGTTAGTTGTTGAAAAGGAGGCTTCCTTGTTGCCTATTTAGGGGATAGTTTCTCAGATACTGCTTTGGGTAAAGAGTTCAGAAATCCACAGGGAATCTGAGAGTTGCCACCATCTTTTTCTTCTGTGTTTCTCATGTATTAAGGCCATGTTTAACTTCAGAAGAGTGCAGAATTAGTATTTTTCGGATACAATATGGAAACAATATGTGACCCTACACAGTCCTCCTGCCCCGCACCTCCTCCCCACCCCCAAAGCTCTACACCCAAGGCCTGTTCTGGCCTGACATATCCTGAGAAAAGGCAGCCACAGGGAACAACACACACTGCCGCTCCGGAGGTCTGTCCTCCAAGGGGGCCTGGCAGATGAAGGTCTGGGAGACAGGACCTATCATCTGGTTTCTGCCTCTGTAATCTCAGGCTTAACTAGATTAGGTAGCACAGTTCTCATACACTAGTGCTTTGATATAGACAACCTCAAGAAAATAATTTAGCTCTGTGAGTTCGATTCATAAACCTTATAATGCCACATGCAGTGAGATGAGTCTCACATTGAGGGAGGGTCCCTGTGGCTCTATAATTTATTAAACACACAGACAGACAGGTAGAAAGAGAAGGGGAGAATTGTAAGTGTTCAATGAAAGTTGGCTGTCAGTAATATTAATAGGGAAGTCCAGAGTACTATGTCAGACTGTAGAAGGGACACCTATCCTACCTGTGGGGATTTGGGCAAGGAATCTTGAAAGAAATGTTATCTATTGGTGAGTCTTGTAAGGTTAGTAAGAGGGAGCCAGGACAAAAGGGGTAGAAGGAAAATAGTTCCAGCATTGCTAACATCACGCGCAAAACCTCAAGGCTAAGTTCATTATGTTAATATTATGTCCAAAGAAGACCAAGAAACATCAAGCATATCAGTTACACATTTCTATGCAACAAATTACCCACAAATTTAGTGGCTCAAAATGTACTCCATGCCAGCAGACTAGTAATCATAACTGCTCGCCTCCTGGTATCATGCTTATTTGATGCTTCAGCCAAATAAGGAATTATCAAGGAAAAATACAGCATTTCATCTTTGACCCTCTACCAGCCCAGAAGCTTGTAGGGGCAGTGAAGAAGTAGTCAAATGAAGAATTCTAGCAAAAGATGACCAGTAAATAAAAAGAGAACAGAATGGCAGGGAACATGCAATGTGTCATCATTTCACCTAAATGTGGCTCTTTATTTTTTACCTTTTCAGCTCCTCTTAGTTTCTTTCTTTCCCCTTTTCTATTATTTATTACTTAAGCTCTAACCCTATGATTTATTTATTCCACGAATGAGTCGAGGCATGCATTTATCTAACTGCCCCATACCACGTAAGAGCACATTTCTACCAAATTCCCTTCCTTCCGTCATTTTTCCCAGGGTGAGTGGAGGACTGTATCCAGATTCATAAAAGTAGGAAAACAAGAGTTTAAAATCTCCTGCTCTGACACAAAGGTAATCCCAAGTCAATTCTTTTGCAAGTCCAGTGAAACAGATTCTTTGACAAGGGCCAGAAAGAAGCAACAAGAGGTACATATCATAGGAGCTGACTCTTCTAATACTTTTGATTTTGTAAAAGTTTGATCATTTCTAAATCAGCCAGGCTGCCATTTGTCGGGGTGTGAGCAGTTTTTCTTTTTGGGGAGGTAACATCTGGAATTTGACACCAGAAGAAGCTCAGCGTGCACAGTCAAGTTATGGAGGTGAGACTGGGGAGAAGAGCTCCCTGGGGCCACCTGATCACCAGGACAGAACTACTGTGATCATGGACAATCATCTCATTTTCCTCCTCTCCCTCTCTTTCACCTAATGCCAGAAAGTTGTCAAAAAACCTCACTGCACTGTCCTTTGGGAATTGCGCTTATCGTGTTTCTGGGTCACTGCAGCAGCCTCTGACCGGGGCCCCTGTCCCCTCACCCCCTCCTAGCATCTTCAGCACTGTTTCCCAGAGTCTCCTGGGAAGTGGTCGTAAAGTGGGCTTGTAGCGGGGCCCTGGAATCTCATTTTGAGCAAGTGTCCTAAGTGACTACAGCAACTGGCCAAGCTTGGGAAGCCTGATGGGAGCTCTTCAACGTCATCCTTCCCCCACGTGGTGCCCACCTTCCCCAGCCTGTCTTCACAGTCTTCCTCTCCCATCCCACAGATGCCTAGGTCCCCCAGCCTCCCGCTGCCCCCTCAGACCTCTCGGCCTTGTCACAAGCTCTTCCTCCCACTACACTCTCTGTATAGGACCAGTGCTGCTCATTGGTCAAGAGTCAGCTAAATCTCGACGTCCTTGCCTGCACTGGCCTTCCTCTCTCAGGTGTCCCCTCTTATGTTCTCCTTGAACCCTGTCCATGCTTAGCTAATGACACCCAACATACTAGCACTAGTGCAGGGGCTGGCAAACTGTTTCTGTAAAGGGCCAGACAGTAAATATTTTAGGCTTTGTAGGCCATTCCGTCTCTGTTATGACTGTTGTAACTCAATTCTGCTGTCGTAATGCGAAAGCAGCCATAGACAATATGTAAATGAAGGGGCGTGGCTGTGTTCCAATAAAACCTCATTTACAAAAACAGGGGGGAGGGCAGCATTTGGCCCAAGGGCCATAGTTTCCTGACCTCTACCCTAGGGTCCAACAGGCTCAGTGTGTATCCAGGCTCCATGTTTAACTGTATTACTTTGGGTCACTCTTAGTTTCTTTATCAATACAACACACATATTAATGGGGTCATTTCAGTACTGTCTTAGTTTGTTTGGGATGCTATAACAAAATACTTTAGACTGGGTAAGGTAAACAACAGAAATTTACTGCTCATAGTTCTGGAGGCTGGGAAGTTCAAGATCAAGGTGCTGGCAAATTCAGTGTCTGGTGAAGGCTAGCTCTCTGCCTCATAGGTGGTGCCTTGTCACTGTGTCCTCACATGGCAGAAGGAGCAAGAGAGCTCCCTCCAGCCTCTGTTATAAGGGCACTAATCCTATTCATGAGGGTGGAGCCCTGATAACTTAATTACTTCCTAAAGGCCCCACCTCTTAATACTATCACACCAGGTATTAGGTTCCAACTTATGAATTTTGGGAAGACAGCAACATTCAGAACATAGCAAGTATTAAATGAGATAAGGCAAAATATAATACCTGGTATTTGGTAAGCACATGGTAATATTTGCTTTAAATTATTATTATAGTTGTGAGTTTACTTGTTTACCTTCCCAACTAGACTTTAAGCTTCTTGAGGCTAGAGCTGGTGTTTTTCACCTCCAGAGCCCAGTTGTCCACCCTTATCAATTTTCTCTGTCTTTAATAACAGAATAGTGCTAGTTGAGCACAGGGCTGCCCAGCCAGGGACTGTACTTCTCAGTCTCTGCTGCAGCCCGGTGTGGCCATGAGACTAGGTTCTGGATGACGGGCTGTAAGACAGTGATTTGCACCATCGTCTTGCCAACTTCTGCCAAGGTAGGTGTGCCCTCCCCTAGCCCTTTTCCTTCCCTGCAGGTGGGAGGTGGCCAGAGCAGGAGTGGCTACCTTGGACCCAAGGATGGAAGCTTCATACTGAGGATGATCTAACTGTCCTCCAGCCCTGGACTGCTTCCCTCCAGATTAGTATGCGAGAGGAAAACACACTTCCAACTTAAGTCACTGAATTTTGGGACTCTGGTTCAGCAGCTGAACCTATATCCTGCTTGATTAATAAACTAGCCTTTTAAGAAGGGCTGGGTCATCCATTCATTCTTATTGGCTCTCAAATATTTTATCCACATGAGACCAGGACTTCTTTGCTGCTTCCTGATCTACTTTCCTTTGAGCTCTTTAGCAGTCAGGCTTTCAATTCTTGGCTTGGTGATGCTGTCCTCAATTTCTGCTCCTGGAATCCTTGGACTTTGTATTTCAAGCACGCTCCTCTTATTTTTCCTTCTAGAAATTACAGTTTAGCTCATCCTTTTGGCAACCTCCCAACCATTGCCTTGAGTAGGAAATCCACAGGAAATCATACAGAGGCCAGTTTTGACCCCCATATATTTGGCTAGGGCTGGGCTGGGTCATCTCTGCTGCCTCCCATCCACCATGCTTCCTAAGGAGTGGCATGGAAGGAATTCAACGGCTTAAAAACATAATGAATGAATGGTGCGTAGCAATCAATTCTAATCATCCAAAATTATTTTTAATTCCAGAATTCCCTCTTTCCACATCCCAAGGAACTTGAGATTCTTGGTGTTTCCCTTGTGATGAGTTAGTTCCATGAGACCCATTTTATGGCTAAGGAACACTGGGGAAACTGGAGCAAAGTGACAGATATTAATTAACCAGCGTGCAAGAGATTGTTCTCCAGTTGTAGCAGCAGATAGCACAGGTGTTGACCGACTGCCGAGTCATGCTGCCTCCTGATGGGGAAATCTCTGTCTCATGTGCTGGATGTTTTCAGAAGAATGACCCTGGAAGCGCACCTTACTTTGCTGGCATGTGAGAGACTGGGACACTCACCTTGAGCAGGGAGAGAAGGGCATAGAGTAGATCAGAACTCAAGAATAATAGCCCACCTGGCCTGTGTTCTTCAACAGGGAAAGGGAACAGAAGAACCTTTTGTCTCCTGTGGCCTGATTGCTGCTAGAGAGAAAAATTCGCCACGGTGAACACAACTCCCTTTTTCTGACAGAATAAATGAGAAGTAACGAGGATTGAGGTTTCTCTCCTCATCATGTAGCATCTTTAATCTGCTAGCCTGCAAGATAGTCTGAGAAGCAGAACATGTAATTTGGTCCAGTTTTACCAAACAACCTCTCCTCATCTTAAAAAATAATAACAGACTACTCTAATGCTTAGATATTTCTGGAGTTGACATGAAGTTAACTCAGATAGAATTTCCATATTTTGTATGCACCATGGAAATCTGCCTTTGTGCTTAATGGAAGCTTTATGTGCACAGATAAATCCTGAGAGCGGGAGCAGGGCAGGTTAGTGAGAGTAGGGTGAGAGCTTCGCTACTGCCTGGGCTATTTGCAGGCTAATAAAGAATAGCCAAACCTGATAAACAAAATCATCTCAAAGAGAGAAATGAAGCGCGTATGGGCTTGAAAGACAGGAGCTGCTTTGCTCTCGGGTGAATATGCATTTTCAGCATCCAGATTAAGGATTCATTTTGTCCTTGACACAGCACGAAATCCAATCTGTGTCTACTTACCCTACAGACAACAGCCTGCCAGGGGTCGTGCTAAGATTTTATAATAGGACAGGCAACGGTCTTCGCTAGCAAAATAAACATTTGGAAAATTGTATGTCAGAATCACTTCTCTCCCCCCCTACCTCCTTCTTCAACATGTCATGCAATTCCGATTCAGTGAAATGCAGCATTTAATATTTTGGAAATAATTTTTGAGCAGATGGGAGAAGAGGCAGGAGGGCAGCATTCCTTGCTGGCCGGGATGCTCTCTCTACCTCCCCTTCTTTTTCAACAAAACAACTCAAGCAGGGATTGTTTTTCCTTTGAAAGAAAAAAAAAAAACCGCACCAGCATAAAAGTGTTTTCAGATTTTCTCTTTGTTTTCCTTTGCCATCTTTCTAAGTTGGGGTCTTTCCTGCGGCCTGGGTGGCTTGACTTGAACCTGACTGCTAAGGTAGAGACGTCTTGGGGAGAGGCTCGGGTTGTTTAAGGAGGGAGCAGGCGGCTGCATTGGAATGAGGCTCAGACCCTTTGTTTCTGCGGCACCTCGAGGGTGATTCTTCATACTCTCTTTATTGAACTACGAATATCTTTCCAGATGAACACACTCCTAATCTAATTAGCTGTAAACAGGCCTCCCGGGTGCCACACTGCTTAGCCAGAGGATGGTGTGCGGGAGGGGAGAGGGCTGCTGGGGAAAGAACGCCCAAGCTAGCGGATCCCTTCTCAGTGGACGCAGCTGGGACGGGGGCGATGGATGCACAGGACTGTTTTCTGCCTCTCAGGGAGACAAAGGCAAAGAAATGTCGCGTAGCCTCATCCAGGGCAGAATGGCCTCTTACGGAACACTGCTCGTTTTTCCGCAGCATTTACTGTCCTGTCCAGACAATATGATCAAATTGTTGGCACAGCAAAGGAATGGCACGAAGCGTGTTTAGGCTTCCCGAAGGCTCTTGGTGTGCAATGTGCATTCGCACTGTCAGACCCTGAGCGAGACCACGCGGCCTGATGTCTACTTTGTAGTAGGTGCTCCTGTGACAGTCCCTCTTGGTGTGGAACACAAGTTCATGGAGGGATTAATTACATGGTGGGGTCACAGTTACTCCTACACAATCCAAATTCAGAACCTCTGTCCCATGGAGCAGGTCAGAGAAAGGTCATGTGGCCTCATTTTAAAAGATGACTTTTGATTGTTTGGATTCCTACAGGCCGTTGAGGAAGGATTGATCTGGCATTTGGTCAACAGTAGCCCGTCCTGGGGGTTTCAGGGGACTGGGTGGGGGTGAGGCAGGCCCCAGGGTAACAAGACACAAAGAAATGAGGTTCTAATTGGGCTGAGGCCACGGTGACAACCAACTAAGCCTCTGGGTGTCACCGGGCCCTCAAGGCTGAGTCATTGGTGTCGCAGGAGGACTGTGAAAGCTGTTCCCTGCCCACTTGCCCCAGTTTTCCCCACTGAATAGTGTTTGCAGCTCCTCTACCCGCTTTTATGTCCCCTGCTGTCCAGAGCCCAGTGCTGACTCCAGACTCAGTCTGAGAGGGTTTGAGCAGCTTGTGCTGGGGAAGCCCTTGTCGCTCAGCTCCAAGCCCACTCTGCTCTGCTCCATGACACTGGGCTGGATGCTCCACACTCCACTTCCCAGGCCTCTCATGAGGCGGCATCTGCCAATGGGAGGCCCAGGAAGGAGAAGGGAAAGTGAGAGGAGGGGACGAGGGGCTATGTCCTGTCTCCCAGTCCAGGGCCTTGACCTCCAGCAGCATCCTTTGCCACTTGCAGCTCAGTCTCCCTGCGCCCTTCCGTGGTCTCGTAGTCCTCCCTGGCCTGCACACCCCTAGCAGTTGGGATGCAAACTGTGCTGAGCTCTGAGCACCAGCTGTGCCCCTTCCTCTCGCTGCTGCTAATTCCCCACCTTCCTTTTTCTTCTCCGGCCATAGAATCAGCACCTGCTTCTTGCAGTGATAATCTCGGATTAGTTCAGCAACCCCCTTTTTGCTCTAATATCCATAATCAGTTCCCTGGGTTAAATCTAACACCCGTGTAGCCAATTCCCTCTATTCAATCCCCTCCATGTGAGTGCTTTTACCTTTCTCTCTGGTCCCTGCTAAACGTTGGCCCTGACGCTAATTGTATGCTTAGTTTGAAGGGTTCCACCTGCCGAATTAGCCACAAGGCTGAGACTTTCATCCTTTGTGGTGACATCACTAAAAGGCTGTCACATAGTAAAAGGAGATGGGCCAGAAGAAGGTGGGAAGAGAGTGTGGGTTGTGGAGGGACCCGAGGAGTTTTACTAAATGCTTCTTCTTCCCTGTTTCCATAACTTCCCAACGAGGTCTAGGAGCCTTAGGGCTTTTCCACCTTTGAGATCTGGAGTTATATTTCACTCTTTCATGAGCATCTAAAATCTAAACAGAAATAAGAAACTTCTGAGCAGTCCAGCTATTTCTCTGGAGTGAAACATTGCCTTGCAAACCACTGGGAAGCAAAATGCACCCCTGCACAAGCATGCAGAACCCTCGGGCAGAAGGAGGCCTGTTCTCAGTGGACGCTGTCCTCGGTGCCTCACTGGGGCACCAGTGCCTCGGTTCTCATACACTGTAGAAACACTGGGTTTACAGACCAGCCTACACCATGCGGATGGCAGCCCCATTTTGCCCTGAAACATTCTATCTTAGTGCATCCCTCCTCTGGCATTTCCAGACGTGAAGAATTTTGAAAACTACATGGCAGTACCCTGTACGCTCCCACTTCTTTTGTAAATCCTCAAAGTTTGGACATTAGAGGCAGTAGGAAAGCCCTATGACAGTATGGCCTGGGGACCCCGGGGGCTCTTTGAAACCCTTATGGGGGTTCATGAAATCACTAATTTTCATCAGAGCACTAAGACTTGTTGACCTTTTTCACGCTAATTCATTTATGAGGATACGAGGGAGTTTTCAAGAGGCTGCATACACGGGTATCGGAACAGATTGAAGGCAGAAGCAGATACAGGGACCCAGCTGTCTTCTAGTAAGGAGATTCACAGAAATGGAAAACAACGCCACACTTCTAACATTTTTTGTTTTGGAAAATAAAGTTATTGGTCATAAAATAGGTTAACATGTAATATATTTCTTATTTTTAAATAAATCAATATTTCAAAAATTTCTGTTTTGATCTCTGTTAGAGTAATTATTCATGGATATAATTGATAGATATTGATAAATAGCTGTATATGTGACCCATATCTATAGCTATAATTGACATATATCGATGGATATGATAACCCACATAAACCAAAGCTCTCTGGCTCATCAATGTTTTTTAAGAGTGCAAATGGGACCTGAGACCAAAAAATTTGAGAACTGCCCCTCTTTATATGAGATGCTTCCTACAGGGCACCACTTAGAGTGATCATAACCAGTGACTAGAGAAGAGAATGAGCGTCCACTGAGCCTCTGTCATCTTGCTAGTGTTTGCGGGGTTCACCGGCACATTACGCAAGCAGTGCCTTAGGGTGCAACAAGGCAACACCTCTATTCTTGCCCCCACTGCCCATGCACACTGCGGTGCTAACTCAGTCCATCCCTTGGTCCTGGAAGAAAATCCAGGCCAGCCCAGTTATGCATGTGCTCATTCTCAGATAACACAGATTCCTCTTGTTGAGTTAAATTACGTTTCAGAAAATTAAAATGTCTAGTCCTCGTAATTTTAAGTAAAACTCCTTGCCCCATGCTCCACCTGGGCTTGAGGCTGGCCATCTGCACCCGCTTCCTCTGTCCACGTGGCCAGCTTTTCCTTCCACTTGCTGGCCGAGGCTTCTGAGCCCTGGGGATGGCCGTGGAAGGAGAAGAGGTGTAGTTGGCTGTGACACTCTATAATGGGGGCTGTCGTGGGGCTCTTGAGAGGCCCTGCTGGGAACAAGTGACTGCACCTGCCATGGTGGAATCGCTGCATTCCCTACACTCCCCTAGTCACTGAAGTTTGCTGCTTCAGCCCTGGTCAGCTGGAGGTTAAGGCCCGTGAGGTCACCTTGCCCCATGGGCCATCCTCTGCAGATGTCCAAGAGGCCAGGCCAGCTCTCTCTTCCTGCCCAGGGAACACGTTCTTTCTGTCCGGCCGCCTCAGTCACTGCCTTTACATTCCTCATGGGGGCGTCAGACACCAGCCCGCTTGTCCCCAAGCTCTGGAGACTCCATCCAGGTCTCATAGTGGCCTTCCTATGGTGAGAAGGGAGCACTGGCAGCTTTCCCTCACGGGGAGAGCTTGGCCCCACCGCCATCTATCTCCACACTGGCCCTTCCCAGCCTCAGCTCTTGGCCCTGTGAGGTGAGAGTGAAGGGACAGGTTGCAGAACTGACTTCACTCCCTTCTTTTGCACCTCCTGTGGAAGTGGTTTAATATTTCACTTGGAAGAAATATTAAACAGTGGGAAAGTCCACATTGTCTCGGGTTTCAGCTAAAACTTAGGTAGAAATAAACAGTCCAATTTTTAACATCTCATTATAAAAATCATCCCAAATTTCTTATGAAGTCTCCATCATTATTCATATTTCATAGATGGGGAAACTAAAGCTCCAAGAAGCAAATGTAAGTGGTTCAGCAAGGATTTGAACTCGGGTCTATCTGATTCAAAGTCCAAGATTATTCTATACACAGGTAAGTTGGAGGCTTGAAATTCCCCTCTGGGCTCTGCTTCTGACTCCCTGAGTCAGCGTGGAGCACGGCTCTCGCGCTGTCAGGAGGGTGTCTGGGCTCATGCAGGCTAATGCCCATACTGTCCTGGCATAATTATCAGCAGTGATCCCTCTTCTCTCAAAGTTTCCAGTTTGGACAGTAAGTTCTGTGTTCACTAAAACTACTGGGAGCTGGCAGGTGTGGTGCAGAGGGATAAGAAGCACCAGAAGTTTCTTAGCAGAGTTGATCTATTAGAGTGTCCAAAGGCTGGCTGAGCCCCTGTGGGAAGATCCGCAGTTGGGAATGAGGTCCAGGCAGCCTCGTCCAGATGGCTCCCCTGGCCTTCAGCATAAACTCTGAGTTCCTTCACACGGCTTCCAGGCCCTTGGAGATCCACCCCATGCACCTCCCCAGGTGCCCCTCTCACCTTCCCACCTGTGCGTGGTGAGCTTCGGCTCAGTCGCACCAAACTTCTCCTTTTCAGAATGCTGAGCCCTCTTGCTCTCAAGCCATCGCACGTGCTCTTTCCTCTGCTAGGACACTCCTTCCTACCTGGCCACCTTCGGCTCATTCTTCCACTTTGCACATAGTGGGAACCCTTTGCTCTGGTCTGGGGGCATTGACTGACCTAGAATTGCCATTTGCTTGTCTGCGTGTTCACACGGAGTTGCAAGTCCAAAGAGGACCTGGGTTCTTCCCGTCCTCTTCTCCACTGTCATCAGCCCTATCACAGGGCTTGGCACACAGGAGGCACACATTTAGTGTTTGTCCAATTAAATGATACACAAATAGTGCTCTGCTGCTGGGCCTGTTGAGATGTGACTCTAGAATTTTCACCTAAGATATAGTTGATACTTTGTTTATACTTGCTACAAGCACTGAAAGCCAAACAATGGAAACATGAGACATCTGAGCTCAACATACCTCATGTATATCAACTAGGCATAGTATCCACATTAGGGTTGACTCCTTGCACAAACAGAGATTCTATAAATAACAGTTTTTAAAAATTGGGCAGGGCATGGTGGCTCACACCTGTAATCCCAGCACTTTGAAGGCGGAGGTGGGAGGATGTTTGAGGCCAAGAGTTCGAGACCAACCTGGCAGACATAGCAAGACCCTGTCTCTATAAAAAATTTAAAAAAATTGAAAATTGGAAGTTTTTTTTCAAAAAGGAGCATGATCCATAATAGCCAAAAAATGAATCAGTTTAATATCCAGTGATGGGTGAATGGTTCAGTAGATTTCGTATGTCCCCTGAAAAGGACACTGTGGAGCATCAATAAATGTGGTGAGTACAAAGACTAAGTAGCAGTGTGGAAACGATTATGAAAAAGAAATAGAAAAAAAGAATTGTCAATTGCAAACTTGCTATTCTTGTGACTACATAGTGTGTGTGTATATGTAATATGCATTACACATATATACTTAGATATGCATGGTGGGGGGAGAGTGCTGGAAAGAATGGAAAAATAATGAGAAAAATTTAAAATGGTGGGAGTTGTTTTTTTTCTTTTTAAAATTGTTCTATTATTGATTTTATATCTTTTTTAAAATAAAAATAATATTAAAAGAATATTTCAAAACAAAACTGAAACTGCAGCATGTTAAAGTGATTCTCTCTGGGTGGTAGTATTAAGGAAGAATTATAATAATTTTTGTATTTTCTTATTTTTCTCCATTGCATATTTAACATTTATAATTATATGAAAGCAATAAAGCAAATACTCTCTTCTTTCTCCCGCTTTGGACAGACCTACTTCCTTCCCCGTCGCTCTTGATTGTGGTCAAGTGACTTGCTTTGGCTGTTGGGTTGATGGTGGTGCTTGTGTAGGGGGTTTGTCATCACATGAGAAGAAGGAACATGCTCTGGGTAGGTGGCCCATATAAGAAAAATGAGAGACACATGGCACAGGCCTGGGCCCAACTTGAAGCTTGGAGCCAAAACCAACAGAGCCCAGTCTAGAACAGCTGACCCCAGACAACCCACAGATGCAGGAGTGAGAAGAAACGATGATTGTATTAAGTCACTGGAGATTTGGGGGAGTTAGTGGTTACTGACACTAACTTGGTGATAAATCTTCATTTTCAATATCAATATTCTAAGCAAAATATATCTCTTATTCTTCCTGTCCTATCTTCCATTCTTATCAAATGGTGTGCTACAGAAGTGGCCCAGGCTGGGAGTGACTAGGCTCATTCTCAGCTTGGAGAGGAATGTTAACCTAGAGAGATTTTAAGAACCCTAGAACATAAGAGGCTTAAACCAGATGACAAACTGACTCTAAAACTATTGCATTGCCCCTCCCATCCACAGCATTATCACCGTATTGATAAGACACATGCATTCCAATCACAGTTATGCCTGATTTGGGTTCCTTACCAGCCTGTTCTTGTAGTTGTTTCTCAAAACTATTTACTGCCAAAAAGTAGGAGGGGATGTAATCTAAACCGAAACCCAAACTCAAACCAACACATGCTAATCAATAGCATGTCAATAAGTTCCTTGCTGCAAATAGCACACGAAAAATGTTACAGTTCAAATTCTAACTATAAGGGCTCCAGGATGGGTCACTGGGCTTGCTGAAGTGATTTCCTTAAAATGTCTACTGGGTGGGCCCCTCCCTTCCCTAGAAATTTAGCACCCCGCAGAGTGAGCCCCTCCCCCTCCCTGTGACAGTGGGTGACAGGCTGTCCTCTCCCGAGAACACTAAAGGGGCCCCAGGCTGTGAAGAGAGGCAGCCTTTCCTCAGCCACCAGGGGCCAGGGGCAGGAGTAGGAAGGACAAGTGCAAGGACGTCAGCCAGCGTCCTTCACCACACCACTGCACTGCAGGAGCCGTGGGTCTGGATGGAGTTCGATACATGGGTCCAAAACATTGTTGCAGCCGTTGGTTCACTGAAGCACATGGCCTTGCCTGAGATTGTTACTATCATCGTTCACAGAGTTTCCGGTTTGAGTGCGTGTTCAGGATTGTGCTGACAGGCCTGATTCTGCCGCCTGTTAGCTGTGTGAGCTTGGGCAGTCTGCTCAAGCTCTCTGAGAATCTGCCCGCAAAGGGAGGCTGTGTCGTAGTAGCGCCTACCTTGGGGGGCTTTTACAAAGGTTAAAGAAAGAAATGCATTGGTTTTCTTTAGCTGGTTTGCTTAGCTATTTGCTTAATACAAAACAGAACAGAACAAACAAATCTCCAAAATCTTGAATTGCAGTATTTGGTACACACATAATACAAATTCAAGGAAGTAAAAATAGAAAAAAGCTTATCCATAATTCCACCATCCAAAGATAGCCAGTGTAAACATCCTGATCTACAACCTTCCGATTATTTTTTTGTTTGTACACACAGACATACATATATTCACAAAATTGATTCATAATACTATTTTGTAACTGATTTTGTTCCTTAATAAATGATCATAAATATATTTTCTTGTCAATAAAGGTGTCTTTTAGTATATGTATTAATGGTTGTATAAAATTTCATTGTATAGTTGTAATATTTTTATATCCCCTATTTTTGATTTTTAGTTTCTTTCCTCATTTTTACTCTTATAAATAAAAACTCTTTGATGAGTATTCATCTACACATATTCTTGTGATTGATCGCCTTTATTTTTTAAATTAAAAAAATTTTATAGGTAAATAGTATTTGTACATATTTATCGGGGACATATGATATTTTGTTACATGTGTAAAGTGTGTTATGATCAAGTCAAGTATTTATCATTTCTATGTGTTGGGAACATTTCAAGTCCTCTATTCTTACTATTTTTTTTTTTTTGAGACAGGTCTTGCTCTGTTACCCAGGCTAGAGTGCAGTGACATCTTAGCTCACTGCAACTTCAAACTCCTGGGCTTAAGTGACCCTCCTGCCTCAGCCTCCTTAGTAGCTGGGACTACTGACACATGCCACCACCCCTGGCTACTTTTACTATCTTTTGTAGAGACAGAGTCTCATGCTTGCTCAGGCTGGTCTTGAACTCTTGGTCTCAAGCAATCCTCCCACCTTGTCCTCCCAAAGTGCTAGGATTATAGGCGTGAGCCACCATACCCAGCCTATTCTAGCTATTTTGAATATATAATACATTGTTGTTAACTACAGTCACTCTACTCTGCTATCGAACATTAGAACTTATTTCTTCTACCTGACTGTATGTTTGTACCCATTAACCTCTTTTTATCCACCCCTCACAAAACACACATCCTTCCCAGCCTCTGGTGTCTATCATCCTACCCTCTACCTCCATGAGATCAACGTTTTTAGTTACTGCATATGAGTAAGTACATGCAGTATTTGTTTCTGTACCTGGTTTATTTCACTTACTATAATGACCCCCAGTTCTACCCATATTGCTGCAAAAAACAGAACTTCATTTTTTATGGCTAAATATCATTCCATTGTGTATATATACCATATTTTATTTATCTATTCATCCATGAATGGACACTTAGGTTATTTCATATCTTGGCTATTGTGTATAGTGCTGCAATAAACATGGGAGTGCTGATATCTCTTTGATATACTGATTTCCTTTCTTTTGGATATATACCCAGCAGCAGGATTGCTGGATCATATGGTGGATCTATTTTTAGTTTTTTAAGGAACCTCCATACTGTTTTCTATAATGGCTGTACTAATTTATATTGCCACCAACGGTGTTCTAGTGTTCCCCTTTCTCTACATCCTTGTCAGCACCTGTTCTTTTTTGTCTTTTTAATAATAGCCATTCTAATTGGGGTAAGATTGTGGTTTTGATTTGCATTGACGTTGAGCATTTTTTCACATACCTGTTGGCCATTTGTATGTTTTCTCTGGGGAAAAGTCTATTCATGTCTTGTGCCCACTTTTTAATGGGACTATTTGTTTATTGCTATTGTTTGAGTTTTTGTATATTCTGGATATTAATTCCTTGTTGCATGAATACTTTGCAAATATATTTTCCCATTCAACAGGTTGTCTCCTCATTCTATTGGTTGTTTCCTTTGCTGTGTGGAAGCTTTTTAGTTTAATATAGTGTCATTTGTCTACTTTTGTTTTTGTTGCCTGTGGTTTTTTTTTTTTTTTTTTATACCCCCACCCCTTCTGCCTGTGGTTTTGAAGACTTAGCCATAAAAATCTTGGCCCAGACCAATGTCCTAAAGTGTTTCCCCTAATTTTTTTCTAATAGCTTTATAGTTTCTTGTCTCACATTTAAGTCTAATCCATTTTGAGTTGATTTTTGCATATGGTGAGAGATAGGGGTCTAGTTTCATTATTCTGCATATGGATACTAAGTTTTCCCAGCAGCATTTACTGAAGAAGGGGTCCTTTCCCCAAAGTACCTTCTTAGTGCCTTTGTCAAAAATCAGTTGGCTATATATAGATGTGGATTTATTTCTGAGTCTCTATTCTGTTTCTCTATTCTGTCCTTTGCTCAGAAGGGCCCCCACACTTGGCTTAATGCTCTGCTGCCCTACCTTGAACTTCTCAAGAATCTTATATTTGTATCTGTATGTGAGTGAAGTCCACTGGGACAGCCGAGCACATGTGAGGGAGGGACTGGAGTTGGGCTCCTGCTGGATCCTGCCCCCCCCCCCCCGCCTCCCAGCACTGGGTTCTTGGCCGCTCACTCCCCCAGCTCACCCCCACCCGCTTCCCCATTTTGCCCTGCAACTGCTGTACCCTCCAACAAGGTGGTGACCAGGTGGTGTCATCAGGAGAGGCTTGTGTTCTGATATCACCTTCTGTCCCTTTCTGGAATCTAGGCACAGGCAAGGGAAGGATGGGGGTTGGGCACAGTGGCAGCTCCCCACCTCCGCCTCTGGCTGGCAGTGCATGCACCTGGTGCGCAGGGGAGGTGAGGTCCATCCCCCATCCAAGCACTTAGCATGTCTCAGCACAGAGGTTTGAAGACCCTTTGGGGGTTACCTGACTGCTGAGGGCTGGGGAGGTGGGCCCTGGGAAGGGGAGATGCCTGATCGGCCTGGGGACCCACGGAGTACTGGCAGGAAGAGGCCCCAGCAGGCCTCAGGACCGAGTGTCTCAGGTAGGGGGGAGCCCAGTGCTGCCAGGGTCTGCACCTGCCCTGAGCTCCCCCTTTGACAGACGATTTCCCAGGTGTTTGCCCGATTCAAGAGGAAGATAATGGCGTCTCGATAATGTGGCAGGTGTGTGCTCAGGTGACGAACTGGGAATATACGTAGTTGCCATTTTGTGCCTACCCCACATTTATGAGCCGTTCATCTGAGTAACACATGCAAACCTCTCTGAGGGCGTGTGACGCCTGACACAGAGTTAACAGTGTTGATTTCCTTCCCCTCTCCTTGCCTTCTCTGAGTCTGTCATTGTTTGCAATTCAGCCTCATGGTTCCCTTCATTTTTTCATTTAAAACCCCTCAGGACAGTCCCACTACTCTTCAGGAATGAATGGCAGGCTTGTCTGTCCCCCGATGCCCTTCCGTGGAACACAGAAGGGGCCAGCGGGCTGAGCACTCTGCTCTGCCAGGTCCTTCTCACTTACTCAGGCAAGAAACAAGCTGGAGAGGCCAGAGAGGCTCCCCCTGGCCTCCAGGGAAGCCTCGTCCTCTCTGCGCACTCTCCACCTTCTTCTTCACTCCCACCCGCCATTCTTAGGGTTCCTGGCTGAGGATGGGAACAGAAGGAACCCTGTGCCTCCGTTTGCCTAGAACTGAAACGGCTGTGGATATGTCTTTCACGGCAGATTTTGCTGAGGAAGGAGATTTGCACCTGTTTGGAGCTGGTATTGCATTTAGAGAGAGCAAGGGGAAACAGAAACAAAGGCCAGCGCATCTGGAATGATTACTGCCAAAATTACTTACCAAAGACATCTGCGAAGCTGTGATCCATTCGGGAGAAATGTGAAAATGAGCCCCTGCCGAGTCTCCCAGCAAAATGATTCCCCTGGGCTGTGAACCTAGGCAGCACAATTTATTTATGTTATTTATGCACTCAAGTGGCTTGAAGCCTCCAGACTGAGTAGTGGTGAGAGCAGACACCCTGGTGTGTATTCCACGCACAGAGCATCGTAACAGTGATGCATTGCCACTTTTTGCGTGTTGGAGAGTGAGGGGCATAGCATTTAGAAGCAGAAAGAGATTTCTAGGCCATTGGAACTGCTAGCTAAGATGTACAGATGCAGGTGTACTTCCCAGCTCAGCATAAAACAAACTGCCACACAACATCCTGAGAGCATGATGGATGAATAAATGAATCAAGGCTTTATCTGAACTCAGAAATATGCTCTAAATTTTGGTTCTGGAAATTGCATTCTTGAAAACACACCGATTTCTATTACAATTCACTGTAAGAGTTAGTGATCCTATGGAGCAATTTTGATTTTTCAAAGATGTTATGTTTTTTTTTTTTTAAGCCCTTAATCCACATATGCAAAGGCACTGGATGGATGATTCGGGCTGATTAATGGAGAGATGGAGATAGAAGGGTCTCCGTGTAGCCCTGTATGTCGGGAGGTTCAGAATCATTTAATCTGATTCTGAGGCCCATGCACAGAAGTCATTTGCCTGTGGACATACTCTTCCAAATCCCTTCAGATCCTTGAAGAATCAGTTGGTGCCTCTCAGAGGCAGAGATGGAGCCTTCTTTATCCACCTCCAAACCCCTCAAGTCATGCAGCAGGATCGCCCAGCCTCACTGCGGTGCCTCCCAGCCTGGGCCCCCACGGGAGCCACCACTTGGCCACACAAATGGGAACTGAGAAGGCCCAGGACATGCTGGAGAGCACAGAGGAGTGAACTGTGAGGGATCCAAGAGGCTTCCCACAGTGAGCCCAGACCCTTGCACCAGGGTTTCCCCTAGATCTGCATTTACTCACTCATTAATTGGTTTGTTCATTCATTCTTTTATTTATCCAACAAATATTTCTAAACTGCATAGATATGCAATGGGCCTTTAAATTTTCCATCCCCCTTCCTGACCCTCTGAGAGCTTAAAGACAATTAGACTTTAAATTGTTCCAAGGCAAGGACTGTATGTTTTTTGCCCATGAAAACTCAGAGCCAAGTATAGCCCTTGGTGCATAACTGGAATATTTGTTCAGGAAATACCTGTTGAATGAATGACTGAGTGAAATGCTTCTGAAAGCAGGGAGAAAAGCATTTCCTAAACTTAAACAGTGATGTTACCATGGGGTCGGCGTCACACAGCATGTTTTCAGTAATGTGTGGGTGGTGAGGTTCTCCTGACAGGGCTGGTGGCACAGATGTCTGTGGCATTTGGGCATTTCGAGTACAAGCTTTTGGGAGGCCCCTACAGGCTACAGCTTTGTGGTTCCCCTCAAATCATTCAGATATGCATCTTTAGCCCGGTGGACACAGGGACTTATCCCATCAGTACAAGTCCAGGTGTCTGACTGTGTAGGGTAGTGAGAAGGAAATGTGAAAGATTAAAAATTTCAATTGGCACCTCTACTTATTTTCTTGTATTTGGAAAAGTGCTGGATTTCTGTCACTCTGTTATCCATCCTGCAGCCTTTTCTGACATTATCATTGCAGTTTCCAATCCTCAAGTAGTCAATTAAACACATTAAGTTTTGATTTTTCTAGATTCTGCCTCCTTTTCCAAATCTTTTTAATGTCTTTTTCTGATCTGTCATGAAAATAAATGTGAATTGGTCAACATAAAGTAAGTTCTAGCATCAGGCACTTCCTGACTTCAGTGGTCTGTTCACTTCAATTTGACTCTGATTAGAAAAGAATATTCTATTGGAATAGAAGAGCACATTAATTATATCAGCACACTGATTTTAACAGTTCATACCTTCACAGAATTTCTTCTCATAAGGAATTCCATCTTTTGGATCAACACCCTTTAAAAAGAGAAATGATGAGATTAGCAGTTTGATTTTAAATTTATGAGACAGGTACACTAAATCCTCCCTAAATGGCTTTAAAAGCACAAAGGCAAATGAGTAGATAAAACCCTTCAAAGCCTCTTGAGCCCCTAATCAACACAGCAGCGCTCCACGCCGAGTGAGCTGGGCTCCGAGGAACCGGGGACAGGAGTCAGGAGAGACCCAGACACTGGGCCATCTCACTCAGAGGGATGCAGGGCAGAGATCTGGGAGAGGTGCCCAGACCGGGAGTCTCACTCCTCAGAGCACCAAGGGACCACTGAGTGACTGGTACGCAAGGTCAGGGTGGGTTCTGCAATCTCTGAGCTCGAGACCTAAGTATCCTGACATCTCCAGCACCTAAGGATGGATGCTTCTAGAGCAGCAATTCTCAACAGGATCAACTTTGTACCTCCTCCTCTCTGGGGACAGTGGCAATATCTGGAGACATTGCTGGTTGTCGTAACAAGGTGAGTGTGCTACTGGAATCTAATGGGAAGTGGCCAGAGATGTTGCTAAGTATCCTACAGTTTACAGGAAAGCACCACCAGCAAAGGATCATCTGACCCAAACATCAATAGTGCTGAGATAAAGAAACCTGGAAGTGAGGTTGGGCCTGTGAGTGCAACTGAGTTACCACGGCTGGGATTTCCCAACACCTAAAGTTACAGCTCCTCTTTAGTGGAGTGGCTGTTCCTCAGATAATTTTGGACGTGACGGCCTTAAACTCCCTCTGAGTTTGTGACATTGTGATTCTGTGAGTCGTTTTTCCTCTGTGGGAAGGGATGGGTATGAAGGTGATGTGTCTTTCTCCAGGACAATGATGAGCTCTGAGTCTCCTCCCTGAGCTCACGGTGGATTTCCTCTGGTCTCGCACAGCCTCTTGCTTGGCTCTGCCCTTATGTGGGTGGCACTCCATGCCAGAGGCAAGGGTGGGACCATGGAATGAAGACAGACCCTGATCAGCCCCCTTTGTTCTCCGACATGACAACTAAGCTTAGGTTTATCAAAACATGAGTTGCCTTGGGGGTCTTGGCACCTTAAGCTCTAGGGGAGATGTCTTCTCCCCCATGGAAAGGGAGAGTGACTGAGGGGTAGGGTGGGTGGGGTGGGCTGGGGCACAGTCATCTGTCATGCTTTCAATATCCCAGAAGCCATGGGACCAGAATGTATACAGTAGGTGATTACAGATAGAAGCCTGGACCATTAGTGTCCTGGAAAGAGGAAAATATTTACGAAAACATTCTCCTCTTCATCCAAGCAGATAAATGAGGCAACTAGTCAGAGGAAATGTACCTTGAAGCCAGGAAATCTTAAGCTTCAGGGGCCCTCATTTGTACTGCCCTTGCCCATGTGAGTGCTGGGAGTGACTGGGAGCTATAGAGTGTCCTAGGTCAGGGGGGAGAGAAGCCAGGCTTCGATTAGGATTTGTTTTTCCATGAACGCTGCTGGTAAATCAGAACAAGAGATCTCAAAAGAAGGAGATCTGAATTTCTGAGACTCCAGAAATTTTTTAAGATTTCTTTTATTGCTCTAAATAATTATTTACTCTGATACCTGATTTTGCATTTGTAAGTTGGTATTCTTTTTCTTCATGAGGAGCCCTCAAATCATGGAAGCTTAGGACCCTAGGTCTGCTGTGCCTCTGCTGTCCACAGATGTGAATTTGGTCGGCTTTCCTCCCTCCTCCTCTTTTCTCTATCTGGAAGCTGCAAATCCATTATTCATAGGGAACTGGGGCACCGAGCACTAGCAGCCTCAAGGTGTGGGTAGCGGGGTAAATGCAGGGTGATTTCTGCTCTGCCTGATGAGGCTTATGAAATAGGAAAAAAATGGCTGCAACAAAATAAGAACAGCGTGTGGTTCGCTCCAACAGCTGTGTGGGTTGCGGTAAAACTTTGCTAACACTATTCTTCATTTAATTTCACACTGTTCAAAACAGAATAAAGGGATTAGATGTGGGTGACCTTAAGCGAGGCTTAAAGGGGCCGTCACTGAGAGAGGCTCCACACTCAGCACAACACTGGCACTCTTCCTGTGTGATCAGAATTCTATACCCATCTTCCGAGCAGCAGAAAAAGAGCTGCTTCAGGCTGTCACTGTCTTCCCGGGGGGTCTGACTAATGCAAACAGGTGATAGGCTTTTGGGGAGGGTGGGGAAGAAGGGAATGGGGGTAACTTTGCATGTGGTTGCTCACCCAAATGCCGTTACAGTTTGAATCCTGATGTGCATCCCAGTTGTCTGGCCTGAGAAGAAAAACATCAACATTGGTCTTCAGCACACATTTGCCCCTCCGTGAATGTCAGTTTCATGCATGAATGGATGGATGGAGGAGTGCCACGCGAAATGCCATGGAGAGCAAACAGCGTTCCTCGTGGAAGAGTGCCACGTACCACTGTGTGTTGTGACACTCAGAAGCCTTGTTCAGTCTCTTTGCATTAATCTTGGTTTTGTATGTTTGCTGGGAGCTCTGGATCAAATCCCTTTTCATGATTGACTATATTCATGGAGTATATTGTTGTGGAATGGTGCTGATGAACATAATTAACAAATCTGCACCCCATTGTGCCACTAAATGCCCAAATATCTGGTTAATTTAATGCTTTGGCACTATAGTCATCGCTGAGGTGAGGGCTGGCATATTCGTTTTTGAAGTCAGAGACGTGATTGACTGAACATCAGCCCAGGGATAGAGTGTGGCGTGCTCTCCGTCCATCGGAGTCCTCTCCTCACTCCTGGGGGGAGAGGCCACTATTTCTGGCCCCAATCCTGCATGTAGAACTTATACAGAAGGCTGGGTAAATGTCCACAGTAATCTATTCACTCTCTTGTTTCTCCCATTCAACTATGAGCTCCAGGAGAGGAGGCATATTTCTGTTTTGTTTACCACCCAGCATGATGCAAAGTGCTTGGCAAATAATAGGTGCATTTCCTGGACAAAGGAATGAATAAATGCACAAATGAATGCTGTTCTTTTTTTGGTAAAGCTTTACTTCAGTTGGGACATGGAGGGCCTGTCTCTCTGTAAGTGGGAATACCCTAGGCTGGGGGAAGGAATTATGCCTCCTGCCCCCTTTCTTGAAGGCAATTTTCAAAATCAGTGGCCAGTGGAAACAGTTACCTTCTGCCTGGGTACACTGACTTCTTGTTGTCGTTACAGTCTCGCCCTCGCCAGTGGTAGCCCCGCAGCGTCTGAAATTGAAGAGCAGGCAGAGGAGGTGGTCAGTCTGCTTGGATGTTATCCATGAGGAAGGTTAATCAGAGCTGTCTGGGTGGTATTGACATCTGCAGGTTTTAATTCAAACTCAGTCTAAGAATACTAAAGCACACCAAGAAAATTAAGCTTAATATGGTAAGCCATGCTGTGGGAGGTGAAATGTAGTATAACACCAGGGCCAATGACAGGTGGCAGAGTGTGTGTGTGTGTATATGAATGCGTGTGTGTACGTTGAGTGTGTGCCTCTGTGTGTGTGTAATGTTGGGTGTATGCCTGTACGTGTGGGGGGGGTGTGCATGGGTATGTGTTTATGTGTATGCAGTTGCAGATGTGCATGTATGTACACGTGTGTCTGTGTGGATATGTTTATTCATGTATGTGTGTCTATGTGCACCTCTAGAAACAGCAGAATCATCCAACTTCCTGAAACTCCTCTATCAGCCATCATTCTTCTCAGACTATAAGACAATTGGTTTATTTGGCCAAATGATTAATAAATTTATTGAATAATTTAAAAATCTCTAGCCAAACTGTTTATTATGTGGATTTATATATTTGATCTGACAGATTTGAAAAAAAAATCAAAAGCCACAATAATGTCAAACAATTTTTTTACTTCCTGCATTCCCAAATAGAATATCTGAGATTTCCCAAACTTTTGGGAGTTTATGACATGTTATTTGCTTGTTGGTTTTCATAGAGAACACCCTGGCATTTTAACTGCTCTAAATCAAACACACACACACACACACACACACACACACACTCACTTTAAAAAAGTAAGTTTAAGAATTTCCAAAATAATTCACAACACCTTTCAAGGTAACTACGGTCCCCATAGAGAATCCCAGTTGGGAATTGAAACAAAAACAGTGTGGGCCTAAGATTTACTTTGATGGCCTATGTATTATCATGATGCCAAAAAGCCCTTAAAAATCATGAAATAATGTGTTGTTCATCAAATTAGTAACACATTCAAATGAAATTCAGTCTTGTCTTATTAAAGGAAAGAAATCTGTAGGAAGCAATGCAATATTTAGTGAACATCTAATTATTCTTAATCATACTTACTGGGAAGACGCTGTATTTGTCTGAATCTGCATCTTTGAATGGCACAGAATTTTCAAAAGCTCTAGAAAAAAGAAAACAAAACATCTGGTGAGCTAAGGAAAAAAGAAAGCATGTTGGTGAAAACAAACAGAGACATTTTCAGATACAGCTGTGTTGAGTTTTGTGACAGAGGGCCATTCTAAAAATAGAGTGAAGGGTCTGCGTGGTATGGGAGAGAGCCAGCCAGACTGTGCCAATCTCTGCTCTCCACCCAACAGGACAGTTTTCTCTCTGACATTTAACTTGGCCCATATGGGGAAGCCAAATAATTGAATTGAAATTTTAGAGGACACGGGATATTGACGTTGAGATCCCCAGGAAATAGGAGACTGTATTTTGAGTTCAGTCAATGAACTCAGCACTACAAATTGAATTCCTGCCATTTTACACATTCTGTTATGGAAAGCTTTTCTTAAAATTTTACTCTTTTTAACCACTTACTCTGAGAATCTTGAGGCATTTATTATAGTTGTCATTCACTGGCAACTTTCATTCCCATTCATGAGCGTAGGAAACCAAGGACCCGGCTGTGATGACCAGATACATTCACGCCAAAGCCACGGACACTCACAAGGGTGGATTTCCCCTGTGCTCTCACTACCAGACTTTCACCAGCCTCTATGGCAAACGCTGCTTTTGGTTTAGGAAAATCACTTGTGAGGTAGCAGAATAATACAGTCATATGGCAGGGTAAAGCTCTTCTGGGGCCTAGAATTTAGAGCGAGTAACATGACCCTTTATAGCTGTGGTCCCCAAACCCCGGGCTGTGGACTGGTACCAGTCTGTGGCCTGTGAGAAACCGGGCTGCAGCCACTCCCCATCGCTCGCATCACCGCCTGAGCTCCACCTCTCCCCGCTCCTGCCTGCGGAAAAATTGTCTTTCATGAAACCGTTCCCTAGTGCCAAAAAGGCTGGGGACTGCTGCTTTATAGGATTTGCTAAATGATCTTTTGAATCATCAGGGCATCTCAGCAGTTCTGAGAACCTCAAGACACACTGGTAGCGTTGAGCCCGTCTTTTGCACTCTGGGGCGGTGGACCCACCAGAAGCCCAGGTTACAGGCTTCTCTGGGGAAGCACGAAAGGGCACTGTGCTGGTTGTATATGTAGCTTCTATCCTGCTCTGCAATTCTGGGGCTGGGAATTTTGCAAAACACACTTCCCAGGTTCCCTTGCCAGCTAGAGCTGGCACGGGTGGGAAGACACAGGGCAGGGAGAGGAGAGAGGCTGGGACCCTGAAAGAATAAGGCAGCTGGCTGCCCTTTAGCGTCCCAAAGAAGAATTTTCCCTTAGAATTTAAGTCGTCTTTCCAGATCCGCGTTGAGTGTGGTAGATCATAAGAGCTCTAGAGTCTGTGGTTGGAACCTGCTCCGTCCACCACTTCCTTACTAGCGCGGGGTCCTAGGAAAGCGGTTTAACCTCCTTGAGCCTCATTGTTTCTTATCTATAAAATGTGACTCATGCCATCTCCCTCACAGGGTTTATTGGAAGGATTAAATGAAACAACATGAAAAGCCCCTGGTATTGGGCCTCACAGAGTGCTTGCAGCTGAGGTTATGAGCGCTTGCTGTCTGAAAGGAGAAATTCACCTTCCGTTTGGACTGGGGACAGTCGAACAGGGCCAGAGAGGAATGACCAGCAGAGCTGGGGAGATTCTACTTGCTGACTGCACACGTCCCCTCTTACGTGGAAAGTTAGACCAGCCCTGGGGGAAGATGGCAAGGGATCCAGTGATGTTCCAGTAGTAATCCAGGCGTGGGCTGTAGCCATATCACCAAAGCTTTGATTTTCCCATGGCTGAAATGGTGGGAGATGAAGGTTCCAGAAGGCGACTCAGAGAAGCTATAATGCTGCATTTCCTCACATAAAACAGGAGGTAGGACAAGATCATCTGTAAGATCCAGCCCTGCTCTGACGTTCAAGTGTTTCTAGATACATCCCATTCCTTGTCTGCTCTGAGCTATGAATGTTTTTCTCCCACTGCATCTTCTGGCAAGAAATGTTCCAGCCTGGGCAACGTAGCAAGAGCTCATCTCTACAAATAATAACAAAATGAGCAGGGCATGGTGTCGCATGCCTGTAGTCCCAGTTACAGTGTAGGCTGAGGCAAGAGGATCGCTTGAGCCTGAGAATTGGAGGTTACAGTGAGCTATGATAGAGCCACTGCATTCCAGCATGGGCAAACTCCAGAAAGAAAAGTTGAAAAAGCTTGGACCAAATGACATACAGTCACTTAACGTAAGTTGTGACTGTTAAGAAAAGTTTTGGAGGAGGCTTTTGAAGCTCACGTCTCCTGTGAGACTAGGTGGCTTTTTCCCATGGGTGTCTTGGACCTCTTGGACAGCTGTTTTATTTTTCTAGTTGAGAAAAGGGGCTGGGGGAGAGAGATGGCATGGATCCAAAGAGCCGTATTTTCAGTCTGAGAAAAGGTCTCACTTCAGTATGCCAAAGTTGTCCCCTTCCACCTTTGCCATCTTGGGGGTGAGAGTTTGTCCTTGAAAGAAGGAACAATGAGTTATCTCTAGGACTTGAAAGCAGTTCATTAACCTTGGCCTGCTTAAATGCTCAAAGCGACCGACGAAAGTCATGCTTTCTAGACACGAGTGGGTAGATTGGTTCTACAGAGCAGCATAAATTGCAATTTATATAAACTCCACAATCCCTTATTCACACACCCTAATCCAAATGTTTTCCAACTTTGTAGCAACCTCATTTGGTGACAAAACTTGACCTAAACTGATATAAAGCAGTTGATAAACTTTACCATACTGAGTGTGAAAACTCATACATTTTACTCTGAAATAGAAATGTGTTTGATCAAGAGGTGCTGGGGAGGGTAGGTGAGTTCTGCTATATGCACCATATGTTACTTTCTTAAAAATATGAAAAATTCTGAATTCTAAATCATATCTGGTGCCAAGGTTTTGAGTAAGGCATTGTTTACTTTTTGCTAAAATTATTATTGTAAAATTGTATCTAAACTTGATACTTTGTGTATGCTTCGAAGTATCTAGTTGTATGTTGAAATGTACATTCATTCATTCATTCATTCATTCCACAGGCATGTTTGGAGTCCCTGCTGTGTGCCAGGCATTCATCCCATAGATATGAGGGATGAACACCAGGCACATTTCCTGCACTTGAGGAGCTTAATGATGGATGGAAGAAATCAATAGATAACTACAGTCCTGGAGAGAAGATACTACAAAGGTGTTGTGCCCCTAGAGGGAAAACATTTCTAACTCTGTGTGAGGAAGGAGGTGATATTAAGGTGAAACCTAAAGGATGAGGAAGCATTTTCAAGGCAAGTAATTGGACTAAGGTCATCCCAGTGGGAAGGAAGAGCCACCAGCATTCCCTTAACATAGCTCTGGGTTCTGAAATTGGACTCTCTGGGTTTGAATCCCAATTCTGCTGTCTACTAGCTACTTGACTTTAGGCAAATTACTTAATCTTTTTGTACCTCAGTTTCCTCATTTGTAAAATAGGACCACTATCATTCTCTGTCTCTGAGGTATGGTAAGTTCTCAAAAATCACTAGCTCTTATTGTTACCATGTGCAATGGAAAGAGTTATTTCAAAGATGGTTCCCAGGGTTGGGCAACAGGAGTCAGGTGCCTGTTCTTATTGCAGTTTCATTTCTAGAGACAACCCGATCCCAATGCAAGGACCCTGTCAGATGTTCAGGTTTCTGGCCACACAACGTTCTGTCCAATTGTCATGCAGGCTGGTATCGCTGCCCCTGCTCTATCATAGACGCCAGACGTCAGGCTAGCAGGCTTGATCCAGTGAGCAATTGTAATTGCAGCTGAATGTTATTAATTACACAATATTGAGATATTCAAGTTTAATATCCCCCGAATGATTCCTGAAACCGGGACATTATGACAAAAGAAAAAATAACGAGAATGAATTTTCATGTGTACCTGTCACACATTGGAGTCCCAGGTGGCACTGGAGGGCGGGGCATGGGCTGGTTGTGTATGGGTGCAGGTGTGTTCTGTGGGTCTGTGGAAGATGAAGTGAGAGTAGGAAAACCTGGGAGGGCACACCTGACCTGTAGACACGGCTCACCGCAGTGCTGGGGACAGGACCGACGTGGTGGAAGGAGTAGGGCATGGGGAAGGAAGAGCAAGTGAAAAAGGAAAAGAAAGTAGTGTTGAATGAAAAACCCAATTAACATAGGATATAAATATATAGTTAGTGTGTATTTATATGAAATAATATGTGTGTTTATGCATATAGGCATTATATAAAAGAATAGATTTGTAAACGAGGGGACCCTCCTGACCTGCCATTATAATAAATTGTGACAAAGATAAACAGTGTGCTGCACTGTGGATCTGATCAGCACAAAACAACAAAAAACTTGATTACCCCATGAGAGTAGCCTGATAGTCTACACATTTTTTTTTTCCTGGTGAAGTAGTGCTTTTGCTTTATTTCTTCCCTCATTTCTAAGGAGGGAAGCTCTCTGCAGGAGCTTATGGGCCGTGTGGGAGACGGGGGAGCAGGGAGTGGGAGCACCGGCACTGAAGGTGGGCTGGGACCAGGAAGACCTCCCTCAATTTGAGATGGGGACCCTCAACTGAATGTTGAAAGCTATAAACCAAACAGGCTGGGGGCATGGAGAGGCGCAGAGCAGGAACGGGATTCCTCTCGGAAGGATCTTATCAAAGGACTGTGCAACAGAAGACACGCAGGTCTTGCCTCTACCACCTGCTGACTTTGTGCTGGTGGGTCAGGCATGTAAAACCCACTTGTTCAACTAAAGAGGAGGCCTGAGAGTCGAGGGGTCAGTGGGAACCTGACTGCTGGGTTCAAAGATCAGATTTGTCCATTACCAGCTCTGTGACCTGGGGCAAATGACTTTACCTCTTTAGATAAGGGGACAATAATGGTGCTTCCCTTATAGGGTGGCATTTACGACAGTTCTTGGTGCATAGACAGCACCAGATAACTTTTAGTTATCATTTTTAGTACCGAACCACAGATTGTTTTGAAGAATAAATGAGACTGCATTTATATGTGCTTTGTAAATCATAAAGCACTCAACAAATTGTGACCTGGTGTCAATGATACTCGAAACACAGTGATTTTTAGAACGAAGAAAAATACAACGTTTTTGTTTTTTTCATAAAAGAATAATATCTCCTTTTAAATTGGACCAAGAAAATCCCTGGCCACAGATGCTCTTGAATTTCATTTTTCAGAGGTGGTTCAATGGAAGTGTTGTCACTTTGGCACTGTTGGGTCCTGCTAGTCCACATCTGACACAGAAAACACAATGATGCATTCAGCAAGGAGGGGATGGGGATCTCAATTCAGTGGCAGCCAGGCATGAGGACGTGACAGGGGCATGGGCAGCTGGCTGCACCTCAGCCTCCCAGCATCTTCTTTCGTGTCTGATATTTCCCCTCTGCTCCCTGCAGCCCGATGCTGTCTGCATTCACCCCATTCATGGAAAGGGGTGTCGCTACTGTTCCTGGGACCCAGGCCAGCACTTCACACAGCTGGCTTGCAGAGGCTCATGCCAGCAGATAAACCAGGAAGAATTTTGAACTCTTCAACTCTTGAATCTCTAAGAGGCTCTGAAGGTGGGTCTGAATCATAGCCTCCTCCTCTCCCTGGTATTTTCACAACAGATTGGAGCTGGAGATGTTCAGTGGGTTTAGCTCTCATGAAGCTTATGAGATGAAAGGTGGTGGGACATAGGAAATGTGCCTCTGTTAGGGGTTGAATTGTATTCATCAAAAAGACATGTTGAAGTCCTAACCCCTACTCCCTGTGAGTGTGACCCGATTCGGAAATAGGGTCTTTGCAAATGTAATCAAGTGAAGATGAGGCCATGAGGGTTGGGCCCTAATCCAATATGACTGGTGTCCTTATAAAAGGAAAAGACAGCTACTCAGGGAAGATGGCCATATACGAAGATAGAGTGACACAGCTGCAAGCCAAGGGATGCCAAGGACAGACAGTTGCCATCAGAAGGTAGGAAGAGATGAGGAAGGATTCTAGCTAAGGCCTCAGAGGAACATGGCCCTGCTGACACCTTGATTTCAGACTTCTGGCCTCCAGAACTGAGGGAGAATCCATTTCTGTTGTTCTAAGCCACCTAGTTTGTGGTATTTTGTTACAGCAGCCACAGAAAACTAGTATAGCCCCTCAGTCCAGGTGTGCAGCCCAACTCTCACCTCTGGCATTCTCAGGTCTAAGAGTCAGGCTGGACTAGCACAGGCTAAAGTTATTGGACCTCTTGCAGGAGAGGAAGAGTGAAAGAGAAAGGGGTCAGGGCAGGTGGTGTGGTTAAATGAGTGTCTCACAGCTAAGGAGCATTCTTTTGAGTCATTAAAGCATCATCAGTACCTGCAGCATTCGTGGTCTTGCACCTGAACTAGAAGGTGAGTGCTGGAGGGACGCAGACAACTAGGAGTCTAGGTGTGGGGTCTAATTGCCTAAGGATCCCCTAACAGAGAATGTTCAGGAAAACACAGTGCTCTCTCATTAGCACTGGCGCCAAGGAATCTGGATTTGTAAAAGTTCCCAGACAATTCTGAGGTGTAGCCAGCGTTTAGTTTATGCTTTAATGTTAGATATGGGGAAACTGAGGCTCAGAGACATTAAGTGGCCCAGGTCCTCAAAGTCAGCTCAAGAAGCAGCATTGCAAAGGAGTCAAGAATATGCATGTTCCCAAAGAACACATGAGGTCAAATACACCTGGGGGTATATGTTGGTCCTCGGTGGCCTGAGGGAAGTTGCTTCTTTAAGACTCAGTTTCCTTCCCTGTGAATGGGAATAATAATCATCCCTACCCCATACAGTTGTGAGAAGTAAGTGAGGAAGCATATTGAAAGGTCAGCACCTGGCACCTAGAACAGTGCCATATGTTACCTGGTAGGAGCAAAAGCAGCAGTGGTCACCTGGAAAGTAGCTGAATGGAGGATAGAACCTACGCTACTGTGCCCCTGAGTCAAATGTCCCTCTCAAGACACTGTTCCACCTCTTAATGTTTTGAACAGCGATTACTATGAAGTCTAGCATAACCCCGGACTCAAAGTGGAGCTGGAGTGTAGGATTCTCAACTGAGACAGGAGTGCTTGAAAGTTCTGAATAGGGTCTGTGTATTCAGGACCCTATTTGTATGTATCCAAGCCAGATTTTTCAATAGTTTGGGCTCTGTGAAAAAAAACAAATGGTCCCTTTGCACTAAACACGTTCAAGGAGTTCCCGCCATGACGGCAAGGAGGGGCCATCCCCAGCGGGGCGCAGGGAGCACCAGGGCTGCCTGCACAGAGAGCCTCCCGGGCAGGACACATTCTAGCCTGGGGCGTAGATCAAGCTTTGAGATGCAAAGATCCTGGTATTCAATATACTTCCAAAATGATTTTGTTCAGAGCTAATTTGTCTTCTGGTTTCTGTACAAGTCATGTTTTGAGCAAGAAGCACTGTCACCCTCGGGAAGATGCCTTTCAAGTGTGACGATCATTTTAGTCATTAGAAAACGTGGACCAGCAAAGATGTTATCACACGCTGGTGCTCGGAAAGATAGAAACTGTATACATACCGTTTAATTTTCTGACAGATCTTGGCCAAAAACGGGAGTGAGCAAATGCCAGAACCACTTCTAGAATATTTCTGGGGAGAAAAAAAAAAAAGACAATAAAAAGAGAGTTGTTTAAGGAGTGGTTCCCCACCCTCTAAGGGCCCCTCTGTAGCCTAGATTTCTGGACCCATCTCCCTCTAGAATGCAGCCCCGTTTTACTGACCTAAATTCACCTCTTGCCCTTGTCCCCAGCTCCATACCCATCCCAACCCCTAAGCTCTTGCTCATGCTGTTCCCTCGGCCGGGAGGCCCCCACCCTTCACCCACTGACTTGTCCTACTTTCCCGGCCACCCGCATTCTCCACCTTGGACGGTTCTATTCTGTCAACGTTGTTCCTCTACCCAGGAGCTTTGAAAATAGAGAACAATTTCAAATAAAATAATTCCATCTTATTATGGAAATAAAGACTAAAGGGAAGGACGGCCCCTTCTCCAGGGGAGCAGAGAGCGGCAGCTCCACGAGCCATGGGGTTTCAGACAGTGGTTTCCATGAGATTCCAAGAGTGGGATATATTATTGATGAAAGCCCTGGGTCTTTACTAAGCTGTGCTGTTAGAAAGATTGTGGTTTCCATGATGATTTCCTCAAATGAAAGAAAGGAAAGACAACAGGGTGGGAAGAGTTAGGAACCCGCATTTATCAACACAGGGAGAGAGAGGGTGGATTCCTGCTGGCCCGGGGAGTCCCTCTGACAGCTATGGAGGGTGATATTTTGACCTGGCAAAGGATAACTGGTAAACTTTTCAGAATACAAATGAAGTATTCAAGGATCTTTGAGATGCCTGCCTGGCTTTCTAGGAGGAGAAGAGCATCCTGACCAACGTCATGAGACACGCAGACCAAGAGGCTGTCCTTGTCCTCAGCTCACCGTGGAGTGCAGGGCATGGATGGATATCCCAGCTCTGGGCACACCCTGTGGGGTCTGTGGGGGTTGAGGCATTAGCAGGGCTCTCTAGGCACCTGGGAGAGGATGCAGATGACCCAGAAGTCAGGCAGGATGGAGGCAGGTGGGGAGGAAGAGACAGATGCCCTGAAGCTTTGTGACTCAAAGTGCAGTCCACAGCCTTGCTAGAGATGAAGATTCTTGGGCCTCCCCAGATCTGCTGAATCAACAACCTTGGGTGGGTCTTGGCACCCTGTTTTCTTAGCCCTCCAAGCATTCCAAAGCCTAGTAAGGCTTGAGAACCACTGGCCTAGGTCCCAGCCACCCAAGGTGTGTTGGCAAAGTCTCAGCACCACCCTGCCGGACCTACAGAATCAGAATCTGCACTTAAATAAGGCCCCTGGGGTGCACACTGAAACTGAAGAAGCCGGGCTGCTGGCGGAGGGAGCACCTCAAGCAGTTCTGTGGAGGTACGAGAAAGTCCGGTGTCTTAGGGGAAATGACAAACATTTAGGCCCGGCTGGAGCATCGGAAACCACAGAATGCCATGACCCATGGAATGAAGGAGACATTATGACAAGCCCGGGATGCAGCACTATGTGTTACCCTGGGTACTGTGGGCAATCCCTGAAGGTGTCAGGCAGAGGAGCTACACTGGTGTTTCAGGAAGCTGTGGCTAGGGTGGGGTGATGGCCCGGAGGAGCCGAGAGCGGGCAGAGAGGCCCATCAGAGATAAGGGACCCCGAGGCCTGATCCCTGGGTCTGGAACCTCATCTCGATTGCCATTTGGGGCTGATACTAATTCTTTCTTTGCTGTGCATCTATCCTGTGCATTGGGAGATGCTCGGCAGCATTTCCAGCCTCTACCCACTGGATGCCAGAAGTGCAAATCTGTCTCTAGACATTGCTAAATCCGGGGTGGGGTGAGGGGCGCAAGCGCCACGGGTTGGGAGCCATTGATGTAAAAGGGGCAGGAAGGGCAGTGGTACAAAGGAGGGGTGTTTAGAAAATTGAATTCAGAGACGTACTAGCTGATGAAGATCAGAATTGTAGCTACCACGGTAAGACAAACACCAGCATGAGAACAACATTGGTGGCACTTTGGAAGTATAGACACATCCTGAGACCTAGAGTTCAAAGTCAGGCTGCATTTGAATATTTGAGCTACTTGTTTTAATATTTACTTTAGTCTGAAGGCCTTGGTCTCATTATCCTAATGACAATGTAGATTTTTAACACTCATGATAACCAATATGTTAAAAAAATTTATAAGGAAAGCCTTATAAGTACTACAAAAAAGTACAATAAAATAAAATTTTATAATGACACAGCTGTTCAGTGTCAAATTCAGCAGGATGGCTGCAGCTGTCTTTGACATTCATTGTACAGAAATTGGGGTTAGGAAGCGGGTGATGGCTGATGTCCCAGGGACGCCCCCCCTGCCCCCGCTCCAAGAACTGCTCCTATTTAGACAGAGGTTTTGATTATTTGGTCTTTTCATCACATAGCGAGGGAAAGACCGTCATCCTCTTACAATTTGCTTGCAAAGAGAACAGAGGTGGGCCCAGAGCAGCGTTGCCACAAGCAGTCCTTGCCTGCATGTTTGCCAGCCTCTTCCTTCCTGTTAGAACTTTGCTAGATAGAGACAAAATGTGGGCTGTTATTCACACAGCAATGGATTTAAAATATGGCATCTGGCTGCATCTAATCCCATCTAAAATGAAAGTCTCAAATCTGGGCTGTCGCTGGGGACAGGAGTTATGCAGCATCTTCACTTTGCAATTGATTTAACCAGCCTCCTGAGCTTCCCCACACACCAGGATATTAAATGAATGCAGAACAACAAACAGGGGTTGAATAAAGAAAAATAGGGTGAATGGGGTAAATGGAAGGCCATAGGGGGAGAGTAATCACTCTTCTGTACGCAGCCAAGATAAAATTGAATTTCTGCATAGTGAAGTAGTTTTCAACCCTCGTTGTGTTATTATACCTGGATTTAAATTGGTCTGGGGTGGGGCTTGGACATTAGCCATTTTTAAAGGCTTCCCAGATGATACTGCTGAGCAGGTGAGTTTGTGATCAGGGCTGTCATGTATAGCTGCACAGGTTGTTCACTGTAGGATTCCAATATCCACATAGCCTGTGATATGAATGGTGCTCCCTGAAGTTTGGCACTAACAAGGACTTGTTGAGAGCTACCAGCATAGTAGAAAGGGTATTGAACTTGGAAATAGCTAGCTCTGGATTTAAATGATGGGTTTCTCCCTTACTAGCTATGTGGAGTGAGCAAATTACTTAACCTACCTGAGACTCAGTCCTCTCATCTGTAAAATGGAATTGATAACAAAAATACTCTACTTTGTAGAGGTGAGAATTAAGTAAGGTGATTAAGAGACTCAGGTGCTCTTAGATGCTCAATGTTCCCCCAAATCCCGGAAAAGTTCCCTCAAGGAGCTTTTCAGAGCCTCATTGAGATCCGGACTTTCTCTGGAACATTTGATTTCCTTCAACGATGCATAACTTCCCCTGTCTGGATTCTCAGCCTGACAGGCTGGGCTGGAATGACATGCGACCCACTGTGTGTTGCTTTCCGTGTCCTGGCTGGGTCTGCGGTTACAGCAGCCGTCACAGTGCACCCAATCGCAGTCTATTTTCTCTGAGCCATTTTTCAGAAACACTTATTTGCATTTTCTGATTATTTTTTTCCTTGATAGCTTTCATCTGGAGAGTAAATAAATTGGTGGAGGTTTCTGAGGAGTTTTTTAATTGTTGAATTGTTCAGTAGAATTTTTTTTTTTTGGCTTCTCGCAAGTAATTATTGGAATTCTGCCCCATGAATTATGCTTGCAATTCTGGTGACAGAAATAAAAAAAACTGTAAAATCCTAATTACCCTTTGAGTTAACGCCAAGGCAGTTTGTGCTAGTGAAGTAAACAATGCCCTGAGAATAAGTTTTTAGGCGTGTGTTGAGAGGAATAAAAGATGAATTCTATTATTCTCCGTTTCTGCTTGGAGTTCTGAAGGCGGTGGTCAAGGGGTTCCTGCAGCGCTTCCATACCTCCTCCAACAACTTAGGCAAATTAGCTAAACTGGCTACTGTTGCTGCTTAATTATTCACTGCATTAAATAATGATTGGTGGTGCAGATGTCTTGTGATCGATTAATCACTTATGTGGAAATGCCTGCATATTGCCATTTCACACATAGCAGCCTGGTTCATCGAGCCCCATGTGCCCCCTGTGAGTAGGGCTGCCAGATAAAATATTGCATTAAATATTATAATACTTATACTAAATAGTATAATACTTATACTAAAACATTATTCATTGTTTATCTGAAGTTCAAATTTAACTGGGCATCCTATTTTTCACTTGCTAAATCTGGCTCGCCTGGCCACGAGGGATTTCCTCCCCTTTATTTCCACATTGCCAAATCAATAATACCTTAAATGCATTGCATCAAGTGAGTGATGAGCTGGCCAGCAGGGAGAAGCCAAGGACAGGGTCTTTGCCCTCCCGTTGCTGATGGATGCTCCCTTACTGCCAGGATCTTTATAGCAGCAAGGTTGACACTGTCTTTAGAGATCTACTTTTCTGCTTCCTTTTCTACTGGGGCTGATTTGCAACCAGGGCCCAAGTTAAATGCTTAACTTCACAAGAACTTATTTTAACTAAACATCCTATGTGTTGAATGAGAGTGTTATTACAAAGATGACAAATTAGGGGAAATGAATAATAATTGTGATGACATTTAACATTTATGGAGTATTGAGTAAGTCCTAGGCAAGACACCAGGTGCTTCACACACATCAACTCTATTAGTCCTTATGTCGAAAGACACTGTTACTGACCTTATCCTACAGACAAGAGAATCAAGGCTCAGAGAAGTTGAGCACCTTGCTTAAGATCACATTTTTAGAAAGTGGAGGAGCAGGAAGATACAGTCTCCTCTAAAATGGTCCACTAGAGAGCAACAGTTCTCAACTGGGGCTAACTTTGTTCTCCAGGGAATATTGGGCAACGTCAGGAGGCATTTTGGGTTGTTGTGACTGGGAAGGGGTGGAGGGTGCTACTGGCAGCTAGTAGGTAGAGGCCAGGAATGCTGCTGAACACCCCACAGAGCACAGGACAGTCCCCATAACAAAGGATTACCCAGCCTCAAAGCCCGTAGTGTAGAGGTTAAGAGAGAAGGCAGGATAAAAAGTTAGGAAGGGGCTCATGTTCCTATTAGTACTTTAATCCCAATGCAACTACGGCAAGTTGCAGGCTTGGATCTGGAGTAGCCCTTGCCTTTGGGGGTGACAGCAGGGCTGGTGGGAGATGAACACACCAAGGAAAAGGCTCATTCCTTACCAGAGTAGGGGATTTCTTGACAATTTGTCTTGCCTTCTCCAGTGTGAATTTCCATGCCTCCTATAAAAGCAAGGTTAGACAACATTACCACTTGTGTCTCATCTTTTCTTTCTAGGTCTTTCCTAAAGTTAGGATTTTTAAAGTCTACGAGTTTTCAATAAATGAATTATTCCATAAATTTGTGATAAAGTAATTCACAAGGAAGCAATTTCATGTGAACAACTACCTTTGTTAAGGACTTTGCTCTGTCAGACGTGCTAAGTACTCTGTGAATGTTATCTTACTCTTCACAACAGCCCTGAGAGACAAAACCATTTTACACACGAGGAGATTGAGATGCAGAAAAGCTAAGAAACTGGCCCAAGATCTCATAGCTAGCGTCTAGAAGAAACACAATCTGAACCTCTGCTTCCTGACTGCTATGCTATGCTGATCTCCTCCATAAGCAACTTGTCCTTGTGTCTAAAAGCCACACTAGCAACTAGGAAGCTATCAACAGCCAATGTGAGTGTTTTACGCTGCAACAGTGAAGAACGGCTGATCTCTGCCCTGCAGGCTAACCCCAGCTCTCAGTCACCTCCTCTTCCCCTGGTTGGAGATTCCCTGTCCTCTTTCAACCATTTCTACAACATCTAAATGCATCTTTCAAGTACACACACATTGCAAATACAAAGAGTTAGCTCATTATTACCAATAACGATTGCTGTGAAACTCCAAGATCACCATGTTTGTGTATTTGGTGGGGGGGAAGCTGGGAGAAGTTTAATCCTGTGGTGGGTGGGGGTAGGTTGCTTCTAGCATTGCTTCCTGGAGCTTTTACCCCCAACTCAATGTACATAATCCTGGTCGCCACATCTCTCATCGTCCTGCTGCCTGTACAGCCTTAAAATCACCCCCTTCAATGATTGATAGGTTTATTGGGAAGCTCTGTCTTTTCTACCCACTTCCCACTCACCCAAATTAGCAGGGAAGCTGGGATTTAAGGAGAGTGCTGTAGTTCTTACTCCAGGTGACTAAGTATGTTGTCCCCGCATTTAGGCAGTAAAAATGGATGCTAGAATGGGACTTTTGAGATGGCTGTTCAGCAAGAGAAGGCCTCCTGGGAGATGCTGGCCAATGCTGCTAATGGATTTTCAGGACTCAGGTCCATGTTTCACTCTTTTGCCCATTCTTCACCCTACAAGCCCCCTCTCCCCACTCTGGAGCTACGTGGCCATATTGAGTGAACACATGAGCAGATGTGTGTCTCTTAGGGTGATCCTGGGTTGACTGTCCCAAGAGGTACTTCAGAAAGGAAGGTGGTGGAGCCAGCACAGCTTGTCCTCCATGGGCAGTCTCTGAACCCCTCTCCTGGTTTCTGCCCCAAATCATACTCTGGTTCAAGCTCAATGGATGGCAAACTGGGGCTCTCATGTCAAAGGCAGCAGGCCAGCTGACATGTAAGGCTTGAGAGAAGATGCTCTCTGGATTGGTTTGGTTGCCAGGATGCTCTGGTACAGTGTATGTTTCTCAAAACATTGCAAGACTTCTATGCTAGGTGGTGAATAGCTGTGTCCCTGAGCCTTGGAAAGTCCCCCACCATTGCTCTGGCCTCCCAGCCTTTTCCCAGGACTCCACAGACCTCCTTGTGATAGGTCAACTAAGAGGTCAATGTGATGGTACCATCCAGTGGGCACCTCCAGACTGTGCCCCAACACTGCACCCAGCATCCCTTCTGAATGGTTGGCAGCACAGATTACCATCCTCACTTGTAAAAGAGGGGGGTCTTTAGCAGAAAGACTGCTTCAGGAATGGCTCCAGTTTTTGGTAATACTGACCTTATCAATTGCACTTTTGTATTTTTCCAGAAATTTTGGCAAATCTTGGAAATTCTCCTATTGTATAAAGTAGCATCTCTGGCATGGTCAGTGTAACAGACACTAGATTTTAGTGCAAATTTCTCTCATGGTGTCCTTTTTGGCTACCCTTGTTAGCCTCAAGTCCAGTCTCCATACATCACAACTTGAAGGTAGTATCCCTCTACCTTAATTATGTGGCCCTGCTTCTCTGGCTCAGAAATATTCACTGGCATTGTAAGGCCCGGTTTAAACATCTACAGGGCCTAGCACAGTCCCTGATACATGGTAGGTGCTCAAAAAATATGGGGGGGAAATCAAAAGAAAATGGTCATGATATTGTTAGGCAAGGGAAATAGGCTACCCGATTTTACTCACATAGAAAAACACCTTGCAAAGGAATATGCCATAATGATGATGGGTGATAATCTTTTCCTCTTTGTTTTCCATGCTTTCTAAATTTTATACAATGAGCACCAATTCAGCAATAAATGCTTTTAAAAAACAGCTCAATCCATGTTGTCTTGGTTCTTATTGAAGAAGAAAATGATGTGCTCTCAGCACAGATATGCAAATGAGGGCCCTGGAAATCTGACAGGGAACAGCACGGACATCACTGCCCTCCCAGAGCTTCCAGTCTGGCAAAGAGATGGATCACAAGCAAATGCAATGAACAGAAGCGAGATGAAGCTGAGAGAGGGCCTTGGCAACATCTTTCTGGTAGAAGCCACTTGAATCCCTTTGAGACACCAATTTGATTTTAAACCAGCTTAATTCTCTGGTGCTTAATGTTTGTTGGGGAGTAATGACAAACAAGCTGTAAAAATATGACATGACATGGTAAGTGCTACAGCAGAGGCCTTGCCCCACCCTTAGTGCTGCGGTGTGATGGGCTCCTTCCCTGTCCTCCTAGGAGGCTAAGGGCAGCTTCCTCTGGATGGGTTGAGTCCCTGGTGTTGGTGCATGTGGGGAAGACAGCAGGGAGAGGGGCGTGGGCTGCAGGGAAGTGCACCAGCTTTTGCCAAGGAGAGGGTTCAAAGCATCCAAGATTGGGCAGTGCCCTGGTCCCAGGTGGGCATTTAAACTTACCCATTAACTCAGCATCCACTTCCAAATTCCAGTTACGATGACAACTAGGAAACTCTAGATTTCTGCTGGAAATTGTGGAAGGGTAGGATCCACAAACTAGAAAATTGGAAGCATTTCCTTAAGATGCAATTTGGGTAACACCAAATTGAAGCAAAGAGGGAGCAGCCAGTGTTCTAGCATATTCAAAGGTGAAGGCCACATGGCACTAAGGGAAGGGACCCTAGGGTAGAATCTGGTAGCACCCTCGAGGCTGGGGCAGCAGGGGCTCAGCTGTGTGTGGGGTGCATGTCCCAGCGCTGCAGAGATGTGGAGCCTTGCACTAGGACCTGGGTCCGCTGCAGCCTGGGCCACACACTCACTGCTACCTGGGTGGCGGTGGGGATAGATTTGTCTTGCAGCTGCGTTTGCGGGTACTCTACCTAAGACCGAGAAAATGGCAATTGACTTTATCTGACAATAAAGTGAGGATGGAGGGAAGCTCCAGAAGCCACACTTGGCTGAACCTCTGGGCATCACCCTAGGCTTGAGAAGGGTCTGGTAGACTTGAAGCTGCTGCAATAGTATAGACAAGGGCCCTCCAAAAGATCATGGGCTTGAGGGGTGGGGGGAATGGATGGGTACGTCAGCCACTCCAGGTTCAGAATAGCTGTGCACAGGAGGTGTGGGGCACAGGTCCAAAGGAAGACTGTTTACATCACACTGAAGGGTTGGGGATGCTTTTCAAAGGACCTGCAGCTTGAGCTGAGCTCTCATTCAAATCTCTCACGGCCCCTGGAAAGTACACATCCTCCCTACTCTATAGCAGGGTCCACTTGGAGGCTCAGCTCCCCTACACTACAGAGCTATGGAGAAGTTTGCTCAGGAGCCAGCCCCAGAGCTTTCATCTTCTAAGCCCGTGCATAGTTCTCTCTTTCACAGTGTGCTCCACGATACCAGAAATGGAGTTTCCAGCCTTTGAGAGTGGAATCAGAAGGGTTCGCCCAGGAACTGCCATTCTAGAAACCCCCCAGCCCCCGCTGGATAATTTTCCAGCTTCAGCATGGCTGTCTTGTTCCCCCAACCATTCTGAGAGCTCCTGGATAGAGGCTTTGGGTTCTGGGCTGTAATTTTTGATCACCCTTAACCTCTTCAACATTGTCAAGCCCAGAGCATGTAGGCAACAAGCACCTGTTGACTTAAATTCACAAGACTATTAAAATGAAAATAACTAAATAGAGCCTGGGAAAGGGCTGTATTTTTCAGAAATTTCCTCATTCCTTTACTTATTCAACATTACTACTTCCGAGGCATCATGGCAGGCACCAAAGTAGGGAGTGCAGGGATTGGAGAGTTGCATAAAAACAGCTGTTACTGAATGGGAAAAAATTTTCTCATACTACACATCAGATAAAGGACTTATAACAATAATCTATTTAGAACTCAGGAAAATCAGTAAGAAAAAATCAAACAACCCTATCAAAAAGTGGGCAAAGGACATGAATAGAAATTTTTCAAAAGAAGATATAAGAATGGCTAACAAACATATGAAAAAATGTTCAACATCTCTAATCATCAGGGAAATGCAAATCAAAACCACAATGAGATATCACTTAACTCCAGTAAGAATGACCTTTATCAAAAAGTCCCAAATCAATACATGTTGGCATGGATGCAGAGAGACAGGAACACTCATACACTGCTGGTGGGACTGTAAACTA
>CM052437.1:110174942-110272820 GCA_028533085.1 Varecia variegata | reverse complement strand
TTGGTGGCCTGGGGGAGGGATCTAGGCTGAAATTCAGGATGTTATTTCATGCGGTATAATTGAAAATGTCGTCTTGCCGCTCGCTGCCTGTCCCCAAGCCACTGAGCAGGTGAAGCTGAGCCACCTTTCCTAACATTTCCAAAGGGCTTGCGTGTCACCAGAAACTGCTGTTGAGAGTGAAAACCCACTCACCTTGGGAAGGGGGTAGAGATGACACAAAGGTTGGCCAGTGTCCTGCTTACAAAACTCCAGAGTGTGACACACCACGTCTACATTCATATCTGCGCTAAGCCTGGAGGGAAATGGGACAAAACAAAGGCTGTTCACATCTCTCAGGCATTAGGAAGTGGAAGCTATTTCAAAGAAAGGTGAAACCCCGGAATGGATTCTAATAGCCTCCACTCCTCACTGCAGCATGGCCTCTGTGCCCAGGCCCGTGTGGCTGCTGGATCATAACGATTTCCTGCCACGTTGCTGTCTCCTACATTTAGAGTAAGGTCCTGGGGGTGGGCAGGGGGCACGCACAGCGCTGAGCTGTGGGAAGCCTCACATATGAGCGCTGTGATTCTTTCCAGAAGCCGCAAATAAAACTGGGAAAGGAAAAATGGACAGAGGTGTAATTAAATGGGAACAATGTATTTATTTCTTTTAGAGACAGGGTCTTCCTGTCTGTAAGGCTGGAGCAGCAGTGGCATGATCATAGCTCACTGTAGCTTCGAACTCCTGGGCTCAAGTAATTCTCTTGCCTCAGCCTCCTGAGTAGCTGGGACTACAGGTACTTTCACTGTGCATGGCTAATTTTTTTTTTTTTTTTTGGTAGAGACAGGGTCTTGCTATATTGCCCAGGCTGGTATCGAACTCTTGGCCTCAAGTGTTCCTCCCAAAGTGTGTGTGTGAACCACCACACCTGGCCAAGAACAATATTTTGAAGTTTGCTGAGGTTTATAGTGAACAATCATTTATGATATAGTCTTAAACATCTAAAATTATTTTCTTAGGCATAATCCAAATCATCTCTTCCTCTTTAAAGTAAACTTATTTCTTATCCTTGCAGAAGAAAACACAATATAGTTGACTGACTTGTTTCTTTCCCTGGGGATGGTGTAAGGGTAGTGCCCTTCAAACATTTTGGTTTATGTCTAGATTTGAAGGGGCTAAAAACCAAACCTTCTATATCCACTTTCTCTTTGCCAACCCTAAAACTATTCTTACCAAGAAAAATGAATTTAATGTGCTACTTTGAATGAAGGAAAAAGTCTGAAATTTTAGTACATTTTCCAGGCAAATTATTGATTTAAACCCAAACCAAACCAAAACAACAAAAACAAAAAAATCCAACAACACAGGCTGGTAATACCCAGAGACTAATCTTTGCATTACATGGAGGGACAGTGATGGATTCTAGAAAATACTTTTGGGGGGATTTGTTCCCAGCTAACATGATCACTTAACTGTTCCCTTTATCCAGAGGGCCAGACCCCTCGTAACTGTGTTTGCATTTCCTAACTCCTGGATAGTTGATTAAACTTCACTAGACCACTGTTTCAAGCAGGACCAATCAGATTCTCTCATGAAAATTTGTAATTAGTGTTATAAAGTTTGTCTTCAGTCTGGGCTAATCTCAGTGTGAGAGGAGCCGTGGTGAGCTGGGACTGTACTGTAGTCATTTCCTGCCACGTGGACTGGGTATCTGGACAGCTAGTCTGCAGGTCGGGGTTCTGAGGACAGAACCTAGAGGGTGTGCAGCAAGGAAGCCCCAGGGAGAGCACATCCCTCGGTTCCTTTGGTTTCCTGGTTCTGTTTTCAGCCTCTTTTCAAGGCCTGGATATTTTCCTGTCCTTCAGTTCCGTATGTATGTATGCTCTAGTTTCCATATAATAACTCCCTCCAACCTCTCCTCACCTGTTACAATGATTGCCTCTACAACTGCTACAACTACTACCACCTTTCTTCTTCTCTCCCTGACCATCCTCCTCCTCTTTTTCCTCCTCCATGAGCAAGGTCAAGTTGTCTCTTTTTCTTTCGACTGAAGGCAGTCACAGCCTACTGTGGGCCAACCCGTGAGAACCACTGGTTAGCATTGGAACATGTGGCCCCCTGAGCTCAGGCCTGAGTGCAAGTTATTGAATCTGCTCCCCCGTCCCACTCCTGTCTCTGTTTTATTTTTCTGATACCCATGTCACAGACATAGTTAGGTTGTCCACTCCTCTAAAGGAATTATATACCTGGACATGCAGAATAACAAATGAGAGTTAGAGTGATAAAACAAAAACACACTGGTTTTTACGTCATGAGGAAGCAGCAGTTTTATTGGTTGCTGAACATCAAAATAGCTTTTAAAATCTTATCTTTGGCCCCTCCAAATGCTAGGAGGGGCCCTGAGAGTTTATTTCTACCATGCCCCTTCCTGTAGGAAGAACTCCCCTGTGTTAATGAAAATGTATCTTATCAAAGCCCATCAGGGAAAGGGAGCTGCCTCAGAAATCTCCAGATATTTTGAGGGTCACCAATATGTGAAAATACAAGCTGGGACCAAGGGCTTCCAAATTTCATTGCAACTGAATGAGACTCACAATGTGGCTGGCAAGATGGTCTATCAACCTTCTGCGTGCACCTGAGTTAAGAGGGAAGTGCGGAGTTCTTCACGAAAGTCACTCGCTTAGCTCCAGGGTTTCTTCACGGGAGGTCAGGGGGTGGGAATGCAACTTAAAGTGTAAAAGGAGCCACCTTTCCTAAATAGCAGGGCAAGCTGCTTGTTGCAGATGGGGTCCATTACCAACTAATGTCTACCAGGGGTCAGTAAATCAGGAGAGGGTGGCTGTTTTCACACACCTGTTCTCAACTTAATGGTTCATTTATTTAACTAATGGATGCTATCTTTATGGGGGTCTGGTATTTAGTGGACTCTGAAGAGTGATAAATAGGCCTCTTCTTAAGCTTTGTTTTTAACCTAAGGCCAATATCCCATCTGTGGCAATCCAGAACCACCAGAGCCTACTCGATGTGTAGAATCCAAGACCTCTTCTCTCTTTCTCTTAAATAGAGCGCAATTTCAGGTAAGTGAACTTGAACATGGCAGTGGAGATGTGCACCACTCAGTCAGAGAGGGAGGCTGGAGCTCTGAGCTGGGAATACAAGAGGGGAACTGGGCATGTGGTGTCCCTCCAGTGTCCTCTAAGATAGAGATTCCTCATCAAAAGCCTTAAAGTGAGAAGTACTCCTTTGGATAAAAAGAGAAAATCCTGGATCATGTAAATCCACCTGGGTTTAAGACCATGAAAATGTGCAAGATGCGTAAGAAGTGGCAATGTAGTGCATGTACTCTTGACCAACCTTGGGACAGGAGGCCTGGACTATGCACAATTAGTGAAATCTTTAGGAAATCTCCAAACCCAAAAGAACCATTCCCACCTAACACTATTTTCTTTTTCCCAGAGCAGTAAGTAAGGCCAAAATGGTCACATTTTTAAAAAGACTTTTTCCTTTGGGTAGATGCCAAGTAGTGGGATTGCTGGATCAAATGGTATTTCTATTTTTAGCTCTTTGAGGTATCTCCAAATTACTTTCCACAGGGGTTGTACTAATTTGCAGTCCCGCCAGCAGTGTAAGAGTGTTTTAATCTCTCCACATCCACACCAGCATTTGTTGTCTGGGGACTTTTTGATAAAGGCCCTTTTCACTGGAGTCAGGTGATATCTCGTTGCGGCTTTTTTTTGTTTTGTTTTGTTTTGTTTTTTTGAGACAGAGTCTCCCTTTGTTGCCCGGGCTAGAGTGAGTGCCGTGGCGTCAGCCTAGCTCACAGCAACCTCAAACTCCTGGGCTCAAGCGATCCTACTGCCTCAGCCTCCCGAGTAGCTGGGACTACAGGCATGTGCCACCATGCCCGGCTAATTTTTTCTATGTATATTTTTAGTTGCCCAGATCATTTCTTTCTATTTTTAGTAGAGACGGAGTCTCGCTCTTGCTCAGGCTGGTCTCGAACTCCTGAGCTCAAACAATCCGCCCGCCTCGGCCTCCCAGGTGCTAGGATTACAGGCGTGAGCCACCGCGCCCGGCCACGTTGTGGTTTTGATTTGCATTTCCCTAATGATTAGAGATGTTGAGCACTTTTTAATATGTTTGCTGGCCATTATTCTGTCTTCTTTTGAAAAGTTTCTGTTCATGTCCTTTGCAGATGTCTATGATAAAGACATCTGCACTCAAATGTTTATGGCAGCACAATTCACAATTGCAAAGATGTGGAAACAACAGAAGTGCCCATCAATACCTGAGTGGATTAATAAAATGTGGTATATGTATACCATGGAATACCACTCAACTACAAAAAACAATGGTGAACTGGTACCTCTTATATTATCCTGGATAGAGCTTGAGCTCATTCTTGTGATATATTCTTGCATGTATCACAAGAATGCAAGGTATCTTAAAGGTATCACAAAAATGAGAAAACAAGCACTACATGTACTGGCCATCAAATCGGTACTAATTGATCAACACTAAGGTGCTCATAGGGAAGTAATATTCACTGGGTGCTGGTCAGGTGGGATGTGGGTGGTGAGGGTGGGTAAACTTATAACTAATGGATGCAGAGTGCACTGTATGAGGGAAGGGGACGATTGTAGCCCTGGCTTGAGTGAAGCAAAGGCATTATATGTAACCAAAATGTTTGTATCCCCATAATATTCTGAAATAAAAAAAGATTTTTTCTCCTGAGAAGTTTTATGTTCACAGCAAAATTGAGAGGGAGCTACGGATATATACCATATACCTCCTGTCCCCACACACGCATAGGCTCTCCTATTATCCACATCCCTCACCAGTACATTTGGTAAAATTGGCAAATCTACACCCAAAGTGCATAGTTGACATTAAGATTCATTCTTGGTGTTGTATATTCTATGGGTTTGGACAAAGGTATAAGGACATGTATTCACCATTATAGTATCACACAGATTAGATTATCACTGCCCTAAAAATTCTCTGTGCTACACATATTGATCTCTCCCTCCATCCTAACCCTGGCAATCACTGATCTTTTTATTGTCTCCATAGGTTTGCCTCTTCCAGAATGTCATACAGTGGGACTCATTCAGCATGTAGCCTTTTCATATTGGCTCCTTTCACTTAGTATTATGCAATCAAGTTTTTGTGACTCGATGGTTCATTTCCTTTTATTGCTAAATGACATGTCATTGCATAGTTGTACCACAGATTGCTTATACTATTGGACATTATGGTTACTTATAGTCTTTGATAACTATGAATAAAACTACTATAAATATTCATGTGCAGGTTTCTGTGTAGACATAAATTTTCAACTTAATTGGGTAAATACCCGGGAGCATGATTGCTGGCTTGTATGGCAAGACTATATTTTGTTTTGTAAAAAGCTATCAATTTTTTCAGGGTTTTGGATTTAAGCCTTTCTATGGTATCTCCTTGCTGTTTTAACTTGTAACCCTCTAATAGCATATAATGTTAAGCATCTTTTCTTTTTTTAAATTTAATTTAATTTAATTTAATTAAATTAATTAATTTATTTTTTGAGACAGAATCTCACTCTCTTGCCTGGGCTAGAGTGCCCTGGCGTCAGCCTAGCTCACAGCAACCTCACACTCCTGGGCTCAAGCAATCCTCCTGCCTCAGCTTCCCGGGTAGCTGGGACTACAGGCACGAGCCACCATGCTCGGCTAATTTTTTCTAATTTTAGTTGTTTGGCTAATGTCTTTGTATTTTTAGTAGAGACAGGGGTCTCGCTCTTGCCCAGGCTGGTCTCGGACTCCTGAGCTCAAGCAATCCTCCCCCCTCAGCCTCCCAGAGTGCTAGGATTACAGGCATGAGCCACCGTGCCCAACCTAAGCATCTTTTCATAGCTTATTTGCCATCTGTGTATCTTCTTTGGTGAGGTGTCTGTTAAGGTCTTTGGCCCATTTCTTAACTGGGTTGTTTGTTATCTCATTATTGAGTTTTAAGAGGTTCTTTTTTTTTGTATATTTTGGATAACAAATCTTTATCAGATATGTCTTTTGAAAATAATTTCTCAAACTATTTGTGTTTTCATTTTCTTGACAGTGTCTTTTGCAGAGCAAAAATTTTAATTTTAATGATGTCCAGCTTATTAGTTCTTTTTTTCATGGATCATGCCTTTGTTGTCCTAGCTAAAAAGTCATCACAAAACTCAAGGTTATCTTATCTAGATTTTCTCATACATTATCTTTTAGGAATTTTATAGTTTTGCATTTTACATTTAGGTCTGTGATCCATTTTGAGCTTATTTTTGTGAAGGGTGTAAGGTCTGTGACTAGATTTGCTTTTTTGCATGTGGATGTCCATTTGTTCCAGCACCATGTGTTGAAAAGACTATCTTTTCTTCATTATATTGCTTTTGCTACTTTTTTAAAGATCATTTGACTATATTTTTGTGGGTCTATTTTTGCACCCTCTATTCTATTCCATTGATCTATTTGTCTGGTTTTCGCCAAGACCACACTGTCTTCATGACTGTAGCTTTAAGGTGAGTTTTGAAGTTGGGCAGTGTCAATCTTACAACTTTGTTCTTCTTCAATACTGTATTGGCTATTCTGGGTATTTTGCCTCTCCAGATACTTTGTTGATGCCTCTGAAATGACTTTCCGAGATTTTGGAATCTATAGATCAAGTTGAAAAGAATTGACATCTTGACAGTATTTTTTTTTTTTTTTTTTTTGAGACAGAGTCTCGCTCTGTTGCCCGGGCTAGCGTGAGTGCCATGGCATCAGCCTAGCTCATAGCAACCTCAAACTCCTGTGCTTAAGCGATCCTACTGCCTCAGCCTCCCGAGTAGCTGGGACTATAGGCATGTGCCACCATGCCTGGCTAATTTTTTCTATGTATATATATATATTTTTTTAGTTGGCCAGATAATTTCTTTCTATTTTTAGTAGAGACAGGGTCTTGCTCTTGCTCAGGCTGGTCTCGAACTCCTGACCTTGAACGATCCACCCACCTCGGCCTCCCAGAGTGCTAGGATTACAGGCGTGAGCCACCGCGCCCGGCCTTGTCTTGACAGTATTGATTCCTTCTATTCATGAACATAGACTATCTCTTCATTTGCTTAGTTCTTTGATTTCTTTTGACAAAGTTTTGTAGTTTTCTTCATATAGATCTTGTACTTATTTTATTAGATATATACATAAGTATTTCATTTCTGGGAGTGCCAATCTAAATGATCTTGTGTTTTTAATTTCAAATTCCATTTGTTCACTGATGGTATATAGGAAAGTATTCACTTTTGTATATTAACCTTGTATCCTGAAACCTTGCTATAATTGCTTATTAGTTCCAGGAAATTTTTTGTTGATTCTTTTGAATTTTCCAGATAGACACTCATATCATCTATAAACAAAGACAGTTTTATTTCTTCCTTCCCAATCAGCATATATGTTACTTCCTCTTCTTGTCTTACTACATTAGCTAGGACTTCTAGTACAATGTTGAAAAGGAGTGGTAAAAAGGGCATCTTTGTCTTGTTCCTAATATTAGTGGGAAAGCATCTAGTTTTCAGCATTAAGTATGGTGTTAGTTGTAGGTTTTTTGTACAACAAAAACCTTTTGTACAACATAAAGATTTTCTTTATCAAGTTGAGAAAATTCCCCTCTATTTCTAGTTTAGTGAGGTTTTTTTTTTTTAAATCATGAATGCGTGTTGGATTTTGTCAAATGATTTTTCTGCATTTATTAGTATGAGCACATGATTTTTCTTCTTGAGCCTGTTGATATGATGTATTACATTAATTGATTTTTAATTCCTTTTTCTTTTCTAGAGACAAAGTCTCACTGTATCACCCAGGCTGGTCTCAAACTCCTGGCATCAAGTGATCCTCCCACCTAGCCTCCCTAGTAGCTGGGACTACAGGCATGAGCTACCACATCTGGCTGATTCTTGAACGTTAAATCAACCTTGCATACCTACAATAAGTTCTACTGGTAGTGGTGTACAGTTATTTTTATACATTGTTGGATTTGATTTGCTAGTATTTTGTTGAGGATTTTTGCATCTGTGTTCATGAGAGATATTGATCTGTAGTTTTCTTTTCTTGTAATGTTTTTGTCTGGTTTTGGTATTAGGATGATGGTGTCCTCATTGAATTAGTTAGGATTTATTCCCTTAGCTTCTATCTTCTGAAAGAGATTATAGAGAATTGGTATAATTTCTTCCATGAATATTTGGTAGAATCTACCAGTGAACTCATTTGTGCCTGGTATTCTCTGTTTTAGAAGATTATTAAATATTGATTCAATTTTTTAATAGATACAGGACTATTCAGATTGTCTATTTTTTCTTATGTGATTTTTGGCAGTTTGTGTCTTCCAAGGAATTGGCTCATTTCATCTATGTTATGAAATTTATGGTCATAAATTATTCTTAGTATTTCTTGATTACCCTTTTAATGTTTGTGGGATCTGTAGTGATGTTCTCTCTTTAATTTTTGATATCAGTCATTTGTGCTCCTTTTCTTTTTTTTTTAGTTATCCTGGCTAGAAGCTTATCAATTTTATTAACTTTTCAAATGATTAGCTTTTGATTGTATTGGTTTTCTTTATTGATTTCCTACTTTCCGTTTCCTTATTTTCTGCTCTTATTTTTATTGTTTCTCTTCTCAGCTTACTTTGGATTTACTTTGTTCTTTGGTTTCTAGTTTCCTAGGGTAGAACCTCAGATGATTGATTTCAGATTTTTTTTCTAAAATAGTCATTCAATGCTATAAATTCCCCTGTAAGCACTGCTTTCACTTGATCCCACATATTTTGATAAGTTGTATTTTCAGTTTTATTTAGTTTAAGATATTTTAACTTGAGATTAAAATATTTCTCTTGTGATTTCTTTTTTGGCTTATGTGTTATTTAGAAGTGTGTTATTTAATCTCCAGGTATTTTGGGATTTTCAGTTATCTTTATTTTATCAATATCTAGTTTAATACCATTGTGGTCTGAGAGCAGACATTGTATGACTTATATTCTTTTGAATTTGTTCAAGGTGTGTTTCATGGCTCAGAATGCAGTCTGTCGTGGTGAATGTTCCATGTGAGCTTGAAACAAATGTATATTTTGCTGTTTTTGAATGAAGTAGTGTTTAGATGTCAGTTATATCCAGTTGATTGACGGTGTCGTTGAGTTTAATTATAATAGTCGCCTCTTATTCACAGTTTTGCTTTCTGTGGTTTCAATTACCTGTGATTAACCATGGTCCAAATATATTAAATGGAAAATTCCAGAAATAAACAATTCATAAGTTTTAAATTGTCTTCTATTCTGAGTAGCATGATGAAATCTTGTGCTGTCCCACTCTATCCCACCAGAGATAAGAATCATCCCTTTGTCCAGTGTTTCCATGCTGTATATGCTATCTGCTTGTTAGTCACATAGTAGCCATCCTGGTTCTCAGATCAGCTGTGGAGATATCATAGTGCTTATGTTCAAGTAACCCTTATTTTACTTAGGAATGGCCCCAAAGAATGAGAGTACTGTGCCTAATTTATAAATTAAACTTTTTAAAAGAAAATATTGTAGAAGAATAAATTAAACTTTATCAGAGGTATGTAAGTATTTAAAAATACAGTATTTATACGGTTTGGTACTATTTGCTATTTCAGGCATAGACTGGGGGTCTTGGAACATATTCCCCACAGATAAGGGAGGACTATTGTATGTCTTCATTGATTTTCTGCCCAATTCTGATAGAGGTGTTGAAGTCTCCAACAATAAGGGATTCATCTATTCCTCCTTGCAGTGCCTTCATTTGTTGCCTCTCATATTCTGATGCTCTGTTTTTAGGTGCATACATGTTAAGGATTGTTGTCTTCTTAGGGAACTGACCCCTTTATTATTAAGTAATACCCTGCTTCATCCATGATAACTTTCTTTGTTTTGAAGTCTGTCCTGTCTGAAATTAATATAGCTACTCTTTCTTTCCTTTGATAAATGTTACCATGGTATATCTTTCTACATCTATTTACTTTTAATCTGTATGTGTCTTTATATTTAAAGTGGGTTCCTTACATTATAGACAATGTATAGCTGAATCTTGTTTTTTGATCCACTCTGACAATTTTTGTCTTTTAATTGGTGCATTTAAACCATTGACATTCAGAGTGATTATTGATATAGTTGGATTAATACCTATTGTATATGTTACTGTTTTCTATTTTTTATCTTTGTTTTTTGTTTTTATTTTTATCTTCCACTCTTTTTCTGCTTTTTGTGGTTTTGATTGAACATTTTACATGAATCCATTTTCTCTCCTCTCTTAGCATATCAGTTGTACTGCTTTTTATTCCATTTCTAGTGGTTGCCCTAGAGTTTGTAATAAACATTTACAACTAAGCCCATTTTCAAATAACACTATACCACTTCACATGTAGTGAGAGCATCATATAATAATAAAAGAATTCTTATTTTTCTTCCTGTCCCTTGTATCATTGCTATCATTCATTTCACTTACATAACCAAATACAATGTTGCTACTATTATTTTAAACAAACTGTTGTTAGGTAAATTAAGAACAGGAACCATAAAATTTTTATTTTACCTTCAATGATTCTTTCTTTGTTGTTCTTCGTTTTTTATGTAGATTCAAGTTTCTTACTATGTTATTTTCCTTCTCTGTAAAGAACTACTTTCTATGTTTCTTGCAAGGCAAGTCCATTGACAATAAATTCTCTCAAATTTTGTTTGTCTAAGAAAGTCTTTATTTCTCCTTCACTTTTGAAGGATTATTTTGCAGGGTACAGAATTCTAGGATGGTGTTTTTTTCTCTCAACACTTTAAATATTTTACTCCATTCTTTTCTTGATCACAAGAAGGAAAAGTCAGATGTAATTCTTATCTTTGTTGCTTTATAGGTAAGGTTTTTTTCCTCTCTCTGGTATTCTCTGAGCTTCCTAGACTTGGGTTTAATGTTTGACATCAATTCAGGGGAAATTTTCAGTCATCATTTCAGATATTTCTAATGTCCTTTTCTCCTTTTCTTCTCCTTCTTGTATTCCTATTATGAATAACTTATACCTTTCATAGTTGTCTCACAGTCCTTGGATATGGTGTTCTTTTTTTTTCAGTCTTTGTTCTCTTTGCTTTTCAGTTTTGGAGGTTTCTACTGGTATATCCTGAAGCTCAGAGATTCTTTTCTCAACATTTCCAGTCTACTAATAAGCTCATCAAAAGCATTCTTCCTTTCTGTTAGTGTTTTTGCTTTCTAGCATTTCCTTTTGTAATTTGTTGTTAGGACTCCCAGCTCCTACATTGCCCATCTGTTATTGCATACTGCCCACTTTATCCATTAGAGCTCTTAGCATATTAGTCACAGTTGTTTTACATTCCTTGTCTGATTGTTATAAAATCCCTGCCACATCTACCATGTCCAGTTCTGATGCTTGCTCTTTCTCTTCAAACTGTGGGGTTTTTTTTGTTTTTTTTTTTGCCTTTTAGTATACCTTGTAATTTTTTTCTTGATAGTCAGATATGATGATTTGGCTAGAAGGAACTTCTGTAAATAGGCTGTTACTAATGGGATGATGAGGGGTGTGTGTGTGTGTGTGTGAGAGAAACATTCTATAGTTCTATGATTAGGTCTCAGTCTTTCAGGGAGCCTGTGCCTCCGACTATGAACTTCACAAGTGTTTTTCAGTTTTTCTCCCCTGTTAGCTGGGACAGGATGGCTAAAACGGACTAGATTAGGAATTTCCCTTCTCTCACATGAAAGGCTAGAGCTGGCTGGAGTTGAGTATTTTTTTTTTCTCTCAGGTCAGTTAGGCCCTGGTTACTAGTTTCTTCTGAGGGCCGAGCTTGTTAAGAACAGAATGTTCTGGTGTACTTCTAATAGGTTCTTTACCTGTTTCTTCCTCACCCCATATCTCACCCCAACCCCCACAAACATGAGGAGTTTTTTCCCTCCAGTAATTTCTAGTCAAACTCCTGGAGGTAAGACACACAAATGTGTGGACACACACCCCTGTGCCTGGGTCCCCTGGAATTTTTGACTCTCAGACTTGTCCACATGTAGCCTCCAGCAATTTGTCAATTTCACTTCAGGTTTCCCCTCCCTGGTACTGGTTTCTGTGGCAATTTCTGCTCTGGTAAGTTGTGATTCTCTGTGTCTACCTGTTTCTCCCCAATTTTGGAGGCAGTGGTTTTCCCAGTGGTCTTACTTCTCTTAAGGATGTAAGAAGTTTTGTTGATTTTCCAGTTTGTTCAGCTTTTTACTTGCTGTTAGGACAGTGTGGCACCTCCAGGCTCCCTAATGTTGAACCCACCACATTTTAATTGATTTCCTTTTACTACCTTTGCAGGCACAGAGGTGTACAGGAGTGAAGCGTGCAGAGAGGGGAGGGCCGCAGCCATTTGGCGTAGCCAGCCAATTGACAGTTTGAATTAGGATGGATCATGGGAGAATAAAGTCAATGATGGTGATGATCTTATCGTCATAAATCTCAAGAAGAGAGGAAGGATCCCCAGATGGCAGAGTAACAGAGCCTATGGCAGGGATGGGGGGACAGGGCCGTTTTCACTCAAAAGTGTTGAAATTTAAACCTTTGACATTACTTTCAAAGGAGGCTTTCTATATTAATTATAGTCACAGAGATCTACCAACAGAATTGAAAAGTCTTCCTCATATAACTTAATACTTTTATCCATTTCTGGACCACATTCTTTAAAGTGTACAGTGAATTTAATCATTTCTATAAATCTTGTAATTATCTTGTGAGTAACACAATTACATTGCTCTGTATTTTTGATGCCCCCCAAAGCCATTAATTACATTTAAGGTGTATCATAATTGTTATCAATTCTGTTTTGCATTTTTCTTCTAAAAATGTTAGTAGTTTAGTCCTCACCTGATCTCTGAGAGCTCCTGGGCTTAGGACACAGAATTTGTGATTTAGAAGGAGATAAATAGATACCAGGAAGCAAGACGAGACAGAGACCAGAGTCAGGTTTGCTACGGCAACACTGAGAACAATGGAGGGCTGGACCAGACAGTGGGCGGGGGGGTGACCCAGTACATGGTCACTGGCTAGGATTGGGCTGCTCCCTGAAGCAGCCCCTCCCTGCATGATCCAGGTTCTTGGAGGAATTCCTGAGTTCTCAGGTATTCTACCTCCTTACAACATCCAGTGGCTCTGCCTGTGGGTAGGAAATATAATTGCTGCATAATTATTCCATGAATTATTGAGAACTGACTGGTGTGAAATAATGAGGAGGGATGCCCTCTGGGTTAGGAAATACATTTAATATTGGAAGACTGACATTCAAGTAAAACTAAATCATGAGGTTGTCATTTTTAGGGCCTACATCAACCTAGAGCTGTATTTGATTGCTTAAAACAAGCTGTAACAAGAACACACCATATGAGGAGAAATTTCTATCAGCTCACAGCTAATGTGGATACTGGGAAATTATAAACAAACAAAGCAAATGGTAGACAGAACCATGCAGGGAGTATCCTTTATAACATCTGTCTTTCTTCAAAGTAGCCCACCTCATGCTAGTGAGAATTAGTCATCTTAGGAAGAAAAATATTACTCCTCCTGTCCCCACCATGTACTCAGGAGGGGATCCCTCTTTCAGTGATTTGCTGGGCCCACTCTTTCTTCACACCCATGCCCATTGTCCCTTGTACAGTTCACATGTTGTACAGTTGTGTCTGCCCTCTCTCTGATTCTGGTCTGTCATGGCTCTCACACTCACCACTCCATAGCCATCCACAGAAGGGCAAGGGGCTTCCAGATTAACCCGGGCCAGTTCCCTTTCACTCCATTGCGTTGCTCTTGGGAGTTGCTCTCTGGCACCCCATTCAGGACATGTATGTGTGCTTCCCCTTTTGGCTTCTGTGCCTGTTTTTAGCTTGCTCATCTGGCTCCCTGCTCTAGGCCCAGCAGGACTTCTCCAGCCACGCTGACATCTCCCCCAGTAGCACCTGGCTCCTTTGAGGTATATAAATAGATTCACTGAATAGGCTGAAAGGTTTTTTTTTTTTTCCTGTTTTAATACTTTTAAATAATTTTCTTTAGAGCAGTCTAGTCATAGCTCATCTGTAGTCATACTTTCTTTTATTTTTAAAAAAATAATTCATTAATTCAACAAACATCTACTGAAAGCTTTCTATGCTCAAGTATTGCACCTGGCCCTGGAGATAAAAGCTCTCTCCTGTCTTCCCCCTTTCCTCTCAACTTTTCTTCCTTCTTCCCTCCTTTCATAAACAGATAGTCAGTATTTTGCTAAATTCCTGGTGATACAAAGATGAATAAAATGTAGTCTCAGCCTCCAAAAGCTTTTCATCTAGTTAGCAACAAAAAAGTAAATGTACAATTAAAATACAAACAGGTGTGGTAAGTGCCATGCCAGGGGTTTGCATAGGGTATTAGGAAAATGTGTGTGTGCATGACCTCAAATGTGTGTGTCTCTGTGTGTGCATATGATCATGTGCATGTGTGTGTCTGTGTGTGCACGTGTTTGCATGTGTTCCTGTGTTTGGTGGGGGTGGGGCCTTAGCCTGGGGAGGGTCAGGAAAGCTTTCAGAGGAAGTGACCCTAGAGCTGAGGTCCAAAGAAGTAGCATTTGTCTGGGGGTAGAGGTTTTGGATGTGCCAAACAGAGTGAACATCTCACACAAATATTCTGAGGCAAAAACCTCCTGGTGTGTGTGGAGAACTACAAGTGATTTGGAGTAGGTTGTGCTGTGGAGTAGCAAGGGATGAGTCCGGAAATGCCTTCAGGGACCAGTTCAGGAAGAGTCTTGTGCATGGGACTAGGAATCCTACAAAGGGTGTGAAAACATTGAAGAATTTTATGTATGGGACTACCATAATTAGGTTTGCATTACAAAGATACTAGTCTGGCTATAATGTAGATTATGGAATTGCAGGCACTGGGCAAGCCCTCAGGCCTGGAGTCCAGTCAGGAGGCGGTGGCAATAATAGTGGTATTAGCCAAGAAAATAGGTTCCCTGCCTTCCAAACACTCGCAGTCCGGGACTCTTGATAAATCATTTACCATAATAGAGTGAGGCCAATATTAATAGAGGTAGTTGTACAGGATGACAGATCTCTGATCTCCCTGGCCTGTATGTTTTTAAGTTCCTTCTGTCTTTAAACTTGTGCAGCTCTAGGCTACCCTGCTGTGGACAGTGATGTTGTTCTTTGAACATCTCTGCTCTAAGGCTAATGGCACGTTGAAGCAGAACACGTAAGAATGTTCATAGGAGCAATGTTCAAGAAAGGAAACCAGAAAACAACCCAAACATACATAATTTATATGTAATAACATATGCATGATATAATGATTAATTATTTATGTATTTCATATATCATAAGATTATAGAAAAACTTCTATACATTTTTTATAGAAAGCAAGAGAAGGATGAAGATGGAATTTAGGACGATGCTCACTTGCGTGGAGGAAAGCATTAGCTTAGTGAGAGGGAGGGGACCCTAGAGCTAGATAAAGTTGTTGTCAAAGTTCTAGACTTTGTTTTGGGTGGTGGGTTTGGGAGCTTGTTACATTATTTAAAGTAACTAAGTAAGTAAATAAATAATGAATGTGAGATGGCCATGCATGGATCACTGATGGGAAGGTGCCATGAGCTGAGGAGTATGGTTTATCCAGTCCAGTGCCCTGAGCTCCATAAAGAGACAAGGTCAAAGCAGCCAGACAGAGGACGATAATGGCAAGGAGCTGGGCGTGGAAAGGGGGAGAGACCAGGAAACCTGCCAACGGGAGGGGAGAAGAGAAGAGCCTGGAGGAACTCAGCCTGGGACCAGGGAGGGGGAGCAGGGAAAGGGCGGGACCAGGTTGGGGGCTCGGGAGGAAGGCTCGATGGCCTGTGTTCAGGCAGTAGGATATGGTCATTTTGTTGTTGGAATTGTTTGTGAAATTCCTTCCTCTTGGAGAGAAATTGAGCCAGATTGCTACACTGTAACCTAAGGGGAGCCTCTGCCCAGAGTGACAAAGGATCTGAATCAGTTTCGATTTTCCGCTATTAACAAGAACTGGAACAACAGCTCAGGCCCTTCCCCAGGAAGTACATCAAACTGACAATGAAGCTCCTGCCTCCCAGGTTTCTCGTTCCCTCCTGCCCCAGAAACCGAGTCAGAGCTATATGCCATGGCATACTCACAGCTTTACGATGTCTCGTCCAAACAAGGAAACCACTAAATAGCAGGTGGTTTTCAAGAACAGTTTTCCTAAGAAAAATAAAGAGGGCAAATAGAATATATCTTTATAATGATGAATTTAACACATGAGTTAACACTGATTATCTTTTTTAGGAACTGAAGCTGAATGATTAATTTGTGATTAATTCAAGTATTTTACTTTAAGGATATGAGGGGGAATGTTACATTTAATGTATCCATTAAATATCATTTCTATTTTAGGTTTGCGTGAATGCCCCTTGACTGTACATGCTAAAGATAACCAGTTCGTTATCAAAACACAGTTATATTTTTGGTTTTTATGTAGCTCTGTTAGAAATACTCTTCTCCGGTGTTCAGTTGCGGAGAAGACTTCACTTGGCACTTGGGCTACTTAGTTTTTGTTGTTGTTAACCCAGGGATGAAACACCAGCTGTTACAGGTGTCCCTGCGCTGCCATCTTCATCGAAGAACACAGATAACACACAACACACATACACAATCATTAATGAAATAATCTCCCCTCACCCCTTAGGAGAGTATAGGAACATTTTGTGTGTTGATCCATCCACACCATCAAACATGTTAGCTCTCTCATCCTGTTTCTTTAGTTTGTGAGGCTACGGTGGAACCCTGGTAATTTAACTTCGGATCTAAGTATAGTTGGGGACAGATAAGCTGTCCTGGAAAGAGATGGAAACCCTGTCTGAGGAGAATTTATCTTGTCATGATGCATCTCAAATGGGGCCCCAGGCCTGAGTTGGAGGCTGGAGTGGCGAAACAACAGGATAAATACAGCGAACTCTCCCTGGCACTTCGGTTTTGCTAATGTTCAGTAATATTAAATATTATTTTTATATTAAAATAGATATGTTCATTTGACTTGTTTTACAATAAAGCATGAGACTTAAAACACATTGTGCTCTTGAAGTGCACAATTAAAACTGTATCTCCACAGTATTATTTATCTCACAGGAATAAAAAAATTGTAAAGGAATGCTATGAACAGCCACATAACAATAAATTAGATAATTAAATGAAATGGAAAAATTCCTAGAAAGACACAGAATGCCAAAAACTGACTGGAGAATGAATAGACAATTTTAATAGACATATAACAAGTAAAAATATTAAATTAGTAACCAAAAACTGTTCACAAAGAAAAGACCAGGACAAGATGGCTTAATTGGTAAACTCCCCCAATAAAGAAGACTAAAGGCCAAAATCTCTTATGAATATAGCCACAAAGGTTCTTAACAAAATACAAGCAAATGAAATCTAGCAATATAGAAAAAGTTATACACCATGATCAAACAATATTTATCCCAGAAATGCAAGATTGATTTAACATCTGAAAATCAATGAAGTATACCACATCAATAGAATAAAAACAGATACTATATGATCATCCAATACATGCAGAAGATATCTGACAAAAATACAACACCCTTTTATTATTAAAAACCCCACAAAACAAAAATAAAAAATAAGAATAAAAAGGAATTTCTTTAACCTGATAAAGGTTATCTACAAAACCCCACAACTAACATGATATTTAATGGTGAAAGATTAAACACTTCCCTCCTAAGATCAGGAAAAGACAAGAATATCTGCTCTTGCCACTTCTATTCAACATAATACTGGAAGTGCTAGCCAGGAGAAGTAGGCAGGAATAAGAGTAAAAAGCATCCAGATTGGATAGAAAGAAGTAAGCTATTTTGCAAATGACATGATCTCATATGTAGAAAATCCTAAGCAATCCATCAAAAAGCCCTAAGAACCAATAAATGAGTTCATCATGGTTGCAGAATACAAGATCAATACGCAAAATCAATTGTATTTCTATATAGCAGAAATGAGAACTTAAAAAATGAAATTAAGAAAAAAACAGTTCCAGGGAGGGTGGGGCAAGAGAGCTGATTTAGAGACATTAATTGCCAGATTGTCTCAGAAAGAAGGAAAATTTTTAGGTAAAAAAAAATATAGCTCAGGTGCAATTCTGGGGGAAAAGTGCCAGAACCTACAAGAGATTCCATAGGAAAAAGTTGTGGAGCAGAGGAAGATGCAGCAAGATTTTGGCAGAGATCAACCCCCTGAAAAACCTGGAGTCCTGTGGAAAGGGTAGGTGGGGTTTTGTTTATCCTTCCCTCACATCTCTGGCTGTCAGCAAGCTCCTGAGCTGCTGGGGAGCTTCTCTACCCTCAGGAGCCCCCTAAGCTTCTGCTGCCAGTGAACTGGGAGCTTCTTGAAAACAAAGGACCGGGCTGCCAGCCCCCTTGGGGTCAGTCCCCGTCACCACAGACCTGAGCTGAGACGGTAGGCCCCATACTGGTTCTCCACCCACTATGTTCCTTTGTCCTCCCCAGGGAGCTTCAGTGCCTCAGTTTTCATGTCACTGGTTCCCACACAAACATTTCCCAACTCCTGCCCAGACTGTGGTGGCCACAGGAGCTGGTGGGTCCTGGGGGATCTGTGTGATCCTAGAGCTTGGACATTCTGAGCAGGCTGCCTTCCGGGGAGAGGGACAAAGATGACCAGAGTACCAGCTCTCTTCCATTCAGGCTCTTTTCCTCCCCTGCCTCTCCCCCACCCACTGCTGCCAAGTGGCATGGGTTCTTCAAGGGACGATTGAGCCAGGGTCCTCAGGAGTGGCTTCTTCCCTGCTGTTGGTTCATCCACCACCAAGGCTTCCACAGAGAGTGAGACTCACAACTTTCTTCTTAAAGACCTGCAGCAGAACAAGGGGTACTTGGACTTTGAGCTCTCTGCCTGCAGCCCTCCCTGGTGCTGCTCGCCTGGCTGCTCCAGCAGAGCAGGGCACACCCCAAAGTGGAGAGACATTAAGCCTACTTGAGCACGCCATGGGCAACTCAGGATCAACATGCATCTCCCTTGCACGGTCAGGGCTTGAGCTTGGGGGACCAAAGGACAGCCCTCTAGGCTGGACCCTGTAACCCAGGGCTCAATTATGTTGCTGCTCAGGGACACAGAGGGGAGATCTGTGAACTAATCTTGGGAGGTGAGGGAACCCATGTGGGCAGAACTGAAAGGAGAGTGCAGTGTGGGTCCAAGCTGCAGTGTACTTACAGAGCACCTCTCCTTCAAAAGGAAAGGCACACTTTCAGTTCAAGGCAGGATCCTGGGCAGAGAAGCTTCCTTGTGCCCACCTTTGTGGAGTCTGAATGCAGGCTCCTCTGACTCAGCCCTGTGCAGCCTTGCTCCTCCATCCCCCTCTGCTGTAGTGGAGAATAAGGAGTCCCCTGGGAGCTCCAGGGCCCCTCTCACCAACTGGGGCATCTGAGTGCTTCTCCTGATGGACTAGAGCCAGTCACATGTCCCCCAAAACAGCATTGCAGCTGGTTCCTTCCTGCAAGCACCACCTACCAGCAGGGAGGACAATTTGTACAGCCCATTATACCATTTACCAATTCAATCATATAGGGTGTGACTGACTCTTACCTACAAACACCACCTACTGTCTCAGAGATTAAACTTGGAATCCCAATATACTTCACACAAGGCTGGGGAAAGAGGAAGGATTTCAAATATCTCCATCCTCCCTTATCAACAAGAGACAGAGAATCTGCTCACACAAAGTACATCATCACGATAGCCTTCAAATAACTAGCAATTGAGAAAACCACCACATTAAGGATAACTGAGGTATCCATCCAGAACCTAGAACCACATCAAAGTACTCATAAGCAAAGCCAAAGGTCCATATCCAACATATGCTACAGACACATTCTTAAGAGACAGGGGAAAAAAACCCATATAATCAAAAGAAGATCCAAAAGCAAGCTACAGCTGCTCCAGATGAGAAGGAATCAGTGCAAGAACTCCAGAAGTATGAAAAATCAGTGAAAGGACACCCCCAAAGGAACACACCAGTTCTCTAACAATGGTTCCCAACCAAAATGAAAAAAACTGAAATGATGGATAAAGAATTCCAAATATGGACTGTAAGGAAGCTCAATAACATTCAAGAGAAAATGGAAAACAAATTCAAAGAAACCAGAAGAACAATTCAGGAAATGAAAAATTGACTAAATAGATAGATATATTAAAAAGAACCCAAATAGAACTTTAGGAAATAAAAATTCATTTAGGGAATTACAAAACACAATGGAAAGTTTTAAGAATAGATTAGAACAAGCAAAAGAAAGAATTCCAGAGCTTGAAGACAACTCTCTCAGATTAACCCAGTCAGTCAAAAATAAAGAACAAAGGATCAAGAGGAATGAACAAAGTCTATGAGAAATATAGAATTAAACAAAATGATCAAATATAAGAATCACAGGCATCCCTGAGGGTGAAGAAGAAAAGCACAAGGCCTGGAAAACCTATTTGAGGGAATAATTGGGGAAAACTTCTCTGGCCTTGATAGAGATTTAGACATCCAGATACAAGAAGCTCAACGAATACATGGGAGATTCATTGCAAAAAGAGAATCATCAAGGCATATAATCATCAGACTGGCCAAAGTCAACATGAAGGGGGAACTCCTATGAGCTCTGAGCAAAAACATCAAGTAACTTACAAAGGAAAAACCACCAGACTAACAGAAAATTTCTGAAGGGAAACTGTACAAGCCAGAAAGGAATGGGGTTCTATCTTTAGTTTTCTTAAGCAGAACAACTGCCAGCCAAGAATTTTGTATCCTGTTAAAATAAGTTTTATAAATGAAGGAGAAATAATGTCTTTCCCAGACATGCAAACACTAAGGGAATTTGTCACCACCAGACCTGCCCTAGAGGAAATGCTCAAAAGTGCACTGTATATGCAATAACACAATAGATACACACCAGTGTAAAAACACCCAAAAGTTATAGCTCACATATCTTATAAAACAATAGCACAAGATGGAAAATAAAACAAAAAGGTATCATCCAACAGGTTGAATGGAATAGCATCCCAGATGTCAATACTAAAACTCAACATAAACAGCCTGAATTCTCTACTTAAAAGACAAAAACTGGCTGAATGGATGAAAAAAACACAACCTAAATATCTACTGTCTCCAGGAAACACATCTCACCCACAAGGACTCACACAGACTCAAGGCGAAGCGATGGAAAAACTATGCCATGCAAACAGAAAACAAAAGTGAACAGGTGTAGCCATTCTCATATCAGATAAAATAGATTTTAAATCAAAATGATAAAAAAAGACAAAGATGGTCATTATATAATAGTAATAGGAGCAATTCAACAAGAAGATATAACAATCCTAAATATATATGCACCTAACACAGGAGCTCCCAGTTTCATAAAGCAAATTCTTTTAGATATAAGCAGAGAAATAAACTATGGCATCTTAATAGTCAGGGACTTGAACACTTCACTGACAGAAATGGACAGATCAACAAAGCATAAAATGAACAAAGAAACATTGGACTTAAATAAGATTCTAGAACAAATGGACCTAACTGACATTACAGAACATTCTACCCTGAAACTGCTGAATATATATTTTTATTATCAGCACATGGAACATTTTCCAAGATTGATCATATTTTATTCCACAAAACAAGTCTCAGAAAATTCAAAACCATTAAAATCATACCATGTATATTCTCAGGCCACAGTGGAATGAAATTAAATGTCAATTCCAAGACAAACATTCAAATACACACAAAATTATGGAAATTAAATACCCTGCTGCTGAGTGATCCTTGAGTTAATTATGAAATTAAGATGGAAATCAAAAGATTCTTCAAACTGAATGACAAAGGGGATACAAGCTTTCAAAATCTATGGGACACAGCAAAAGCAGTCCTAAGGGGAAAGTTCATAGGGTTAAATGCCTACATCAAGATCACAAATTAACAACATGATGTCATAGCCCAAGGAACAAGAAAAAGAACAAACCAAATCAAAAGCCAGTGGAAGAAAGGAAATAACAAAGCTCAGAGCAAACTAAACAAAATGAAAAAAAAAAAAAAAACAATACAAAGGATCCATGAAACAAAAAGTTGGTTGTTTGAAAAGATAAAAAAAATCCATTGACTACTAGCCAGATTAACCAGAAATAGAAGAGAAACTCAAATAACCTCAATCAGAAATGAAAAGGAGACATTACAACTGATACCACAGAAATACAAAATATCATCCATGAATACTATGAAAACCTTTATGCAAACAAACTATAAAACCTAGAGGAAATGAATAAATTATTGGAAACACACAAGCTCCCAAACCGAAATCAGGAAGAAATAGAAACCCTGAGCAGAACAACAATAAGCAGTGAGATTGAAGCAGAAATAAACATATCTACCAACTAAAAAAAGCCCTGGACCAGATGGATTCATAGTCAAATTCTACCAGACCTACAAAGAAGAAGTGGTACCTATCCTACAGAAACTATTCCATAATATTGAGAAGGAGGGAATCCTCCCTAACTCATTCTATGAAGCCAGTATCACCCTGATTCCAAAGCCATGAAAGGACACAACACAAAAAAGAAAACTATAGACCAATATCTATTATGAAGATAGATGCAAAAGTCTTCAATAAAATACTAGAAAACCAAATTCAACAGTACATCAAAAAGATAATCCACTATGATCAAGTGGGTTTCATCCCAGGAATTCAAGGATGGTTCAACATACACAAATCAATGAATGTGATTCACCACATAAACAGAAACAAAAGCAAATACCATATAATCATCTCAATAGATGCAGAAAAATCATTTGACAAAATCCAACACCCGCCCATGATAAAAACCTTTAACAAACTAGGTATAGAAGGAATATACCTCAAAATTATAAAAGCCATATATGACAAACCCACAGACAACATCATACTGAATGAGGAAAAGTTGAAAGCATCCCTGCTAAGAACTGGAACAAGACAACTGTGCCCACTGTCACCACTTCTATTCAACATTTTAATGGGAGTCCTAGCCAGAGCAATCAGGCAAGAGAAAAAAATAAAGAGCAACCAAATCAGGAAAGAGGATATGAAACTATCCCTGTTTGTTATGATATGATCTTATATCTAGAAAACCCTAAAGGCTCCAGCAAAACACTCCTGGAATTTATAAATAAATTCAGCAAAGTCTCAGATTACAAAATCAGTGTATACAAATCAGTAGCATTTCTATATACTAATAATATTCAAGTGGAGAGTCAAATCAAAAACTCAACACCATTGAAAATAGCTAAAAAGAAAATAAAATACCTAGGAATATACTTAAATATACTTAACAAAGGAGCTTAAAGATCTCTACAAGGAGAACTATAAAATACTGATGAAAGAAATCACAGATGACACAAACAAATGGAAAAACATCCCCTGCTCATGGAGTGATAGAATGAACATTGTTAAAATGTCCATACCACCCAATGTGATTTACAGATTCAGTGCAATCCCCATCAAAATACCAGTAGACCTAGAAAAAGTAATCCTAAGTTTCATTTGGAACAACAACAAAAAACCCAAATAGTAAAAGCAATTTAAGTAAAAAGATAAGTATGGAGGCATCACATTACCTGACTTTAAATTATACTACAAGGCTACAGTAACCAAAATAGCATGATACTAGTATAAGAGTAGAGACATAGACCAATGGAACAGAATAGAGAATTCAGAAATAAAACCATCTACCTATAATCAACTGATCTTTCACAAAGCCAACAACAACATACACTGGGGAAAGGAAGTCCTATTCAATAAATAGTACTGGTAAAATTGGAGAGCCACATACAGAAGAATGAAACAGAACCTCTATCTCTCACCATATACAAAAATTAATTCAAGATGGATTAAAGATTTAAATGTAAGGCATGATACCATAAAAATTCTAGAAGAAAACAAAGAAAAAACTCTTTTAGACATCAGCCTAGGCAAAAAATTTGTGATTAAGAACTCAAAGGCAAATGTAGCAACAATAAAAATAAATAAATGAAACTTAATTAATTTTAAAAGCTTCTGCATGGCAAAGGAAATAATCAACACAGCAAACATACAACCTACAGAATGGGGAGGAAATACTCAGAAACTATACATCTAACAAAGAACTGATATCCAGAATCTATAAAGAATTCAAACACATCAGCAAGAAAAAAACAAATAACCCCATCGAACAGTGGGCAAAAGACCTGAGCAGAAGCTTTTCAAAAGAAGATCCAGGGGTGGTAACCTGTGGCCTCAAGGCCACAAGTGGCCCTCCAGATCCTCAAGTGTGGCCCCTCAATTGAATCTAAACTTCACAGAATAAATACATTTTTAAAAATTATCCTTTGTTAAAAAATCCTTTGTTAAAAGGAGTTGTTCTGTAAAATTTGGATTCAGTTAAAAGGCCACACAAAAGGATCCAGAAGGCCACATGTTGTGAGCAAACTTATGAAAAAATGCTCAATGTCACTAATCATCAGGGAAATGCAAATTAAAACTGCAATGAGATACCAACTTACCCCTATCAGAATGGCCATTATTAAAAAATCAAAAAACAGTAGATGCTGGTGTGGATGCAAAGAGAAATGAACGCTAATAAATTGTTGGTGAGACTGCAAATTAGTAAAACCTCAATGGAAAACAGTATGAAGATTCTGCAATAAGTAAATGTAGACCTATCGTTTGATCCTGAAATCCCTCTGCTAGGTATTTACCCAAAGGAAATGAAGTCATTATATCCAAAGGACACTTGCAATCAAATGTTTATCTTAGCACAATTCACAATTGCAAAGATGTGGAATCAACCTAAGTGCCCTTCAGTGCATGACTGGGTAAAGAAAATGTGGTGTGTATATGTGTGTGTGTGTGTGTGTGTGTGTGTGTGTGTTTGTGTATCATGGAGTACTACTCAGCCATAGAAAGGAATGAAATTATGTCATTTCCAGCAACTTGGATGGAATTGGAGACCATTATCCTAAGTGAAGTATCTCAGGGATGGAAAACCAAACAACATGTGTTCTCACTAATAAGTGGAAGCTAATGGATGGGTACACATCCATTAGCACAAAGCAACATAAAGAATACGAAAACCAAAAAAGGGTGAGGCAGAGAGGGGTATGGAATAAAAACTTACCTATTGAGTTCAATGAACACTATTCTGGTGATGGGCACACTAAATGCCTTGACTTAAGCATGTTATAAGATATCCATGTAATAAAAACCCTTGTACTCCCTTAAAAATAAAATAAATTAAAAAAAATACCACAACACAGAAAAACAATTTCATTTATAATAACATTGAAAAGAATCAAATATTTAGGAATAAATTTAACAAAAATAGTACAAAGCATATACTCTGAAAACTACATTGTTAAAAGAAGTTAAAGAAGACCTGAATAAATGGAAAGACATTCTATGTTTATGGATTGGTAGACTTTAAAGAAGAAAAAAATAGACAAATTTGACTTCGTTACAATAAAAAAAAGCTTTGTACTTCAAAGAATATCATCAAGAAAGCAAAAAGACAACCGACAGAAGAGGAGAAAAGTTTTGTGAATCACATCTAGCACATAGTACTAGAATATACAAAGGACCATTATAACGCAATAATAAAAAGACAAATAGTTCCATTAAAATATGTGCAAAGGAACTGCATAGACAATTTTCCAAAGAAGATAAACAGATTTCCAGAAAGCACATAGAAAGATGCTCAACATCATTAGCTATCAAGGAAATGCAAATCAAAGCCAAAATGAGATACAACTTCACACTTACTATAATGTGCTGTAACAAAAAAGAGAGATAATAACAAGGTTGGTGAGTATGTGGAGAAAATGGAAGCCTTATACAATGCTCGTGGAAATGTAAAATGGTGCAGCTTCTTTGATAACCAGTCTAAATACTACAGTCTAACAGTTCCTTGAATTGCTTAACATAGAGTAACTAGGTGATTCAGCAATTCTATACCTATATGCTATATATACCCGAGAGAACCAAAAACATATGTTAACACAAAAACTGTTCACAAATATTCATAGCAGTATTTTGCACGATGGTCAAAAAGTGGAAACTACTCAAATGCCCATCAACTAATAAACTGATAAACAAATGTGCTATTTCCATGTGATGGAATATTAATTCAGCCGTACAAAGGTAATGAAGTTCTGATACATGCTACAACATGGATGAGCCTCTGAAACGTTATGCTAAGGGAAAGAAACCAGTCACAAAAGGCCACATACCGTAGAATTCAATTTAAATGAAATGCCCAGAACAGGCAAATTCACAGACAGAAAGTAGACTACTGGTTGCTTAGGGCTGGGGAGAATGGTGTTTAGGGGTGATGGCTAGGGGGCATGGAGTTTCATTTTGATGTAACGAAAATATTCTAAAATAGATTGTAATTTTGGATGCATAACTGGGAATATACTAAAGGCCACTGAATTGTACAGTTTAAATGGGTGAATTGTATGGTATGTGAGTTCTGTCTTAATAAAACTGTTTTAAAAACATACCCACTCCCCTTAGGTGCTTCTTTTCAGGCTGCCCATCGTGCAGAGGGTCAAGAAGCTTTCATGTCGTAGTACTCAGAGACCCAAGTTCCTTCACCAGCCTGCTGGCTTCTGATCTTGGAGAAGCTGCTTTCCCTCTCCGGACTTTCAATTCCACATCTGAAAAATGTGGGTGTAGGATCTGGGTCCCTTCACTATCGCGTCTGCTAAGTTTGGAGACTTTTATAAGAGACAGTCAAAATTAAGTGAGGGAGCAAGTCACTTTGGAAGCCAGTTTAAAGTATTGCTAAGGCAGCACTAGCTTAGCCTAGAGCAGAGCAATTTAAAAATGGACATTAGGGTGCTTTTTGATAAACTTGCAGTACTGGCCAAAAGGCAGAGAAAATTCGTCTTATTTCCCATAAGATAAGAGGTGCTTGTACGTGTGTGTGTTTCTTAGAATTCTGCTCAGCTCAAGGAAAAGTGTATGGCCACAGGCTTCTCCCCACACTCTGAGCAGGACCGCTGGAACGATCAGTTTCTTCTAATGGAGTCTGTGATTGTTGGCTTGAGAGGCCCCAGGAGCAATGGCTGATGAGGGACGTGAGATTCTAAGATCAACACGGAAGATGCAGAGCAGAAATTGGCAAAATCTCCAGAAAGAGCCAGATATCCTCTGTCAGCCATGATCAGTTGGTAACCTGACAGCTATTGATACAACTGAAGAAAAGATTGGCCTTAACATATTGAAAGTAACTTACTTAATGTAAAATTATACTGTTAACCCCTGCCTGTGACTAGGAAGGTACAAGAGTATTTAATTTCTACAAATTCAAAGAGTAGGGACTTCGAACAGCATAGGAAAAAAGAAAGTGTGGCCATTCTAAAGGGCAAAAAAGGGTTAAAAAAAAGACCAATTGAGCAGTCATCGTCCATTAGGTGTATGTATACACATGTGTGTGTAAATAAAACGTAGGACATTCCAATGTATAAGTCACCTTCATGTTTACCATTATTTTCTTTCTCATAAGAGTCTTTTGAGAGAGTGGTTATTTTTATCGTCATTTTATAGGAAAGAACATCGAGGTTTAGAGAACTTAAGATCACAGACACATCAATCAACCGAGGTTAAAATCTTTTACTCCAAAAGTCCTTGTTATTCATAGCATACCTTTCAATATGCTGAGGACATTTTATTTGATGCCTTATCTGCCGCAGGTACCTCAGGTATTGTTGTACATTAACTATGAGAAACCTGAAACATAGTGAGACCAACTGACCACACAATTTTGTGACTACGAATTCCAAGATGCATGTAGATTTTCAGAACCTGCAGAGTGTGAGGAGGGTTGCCCTCCCCATTTTTAGTCTCCATGAGTTTTTAACTATCATATTTCATCGAGATAAGATTTTTGCATAGGTGACCCAAGAAAGTGAAGTTCTGGCAAGATTCTCAGGGCATCTGATTCTGTTGACCCCTAGTGAGAATGATTCCATTAATCATTTTTCCATTAACAATTCTGAGATTCTTCCAAGGTGTTTACTAATGAGAGCCGGAGGCAAAAGCAGTGGGTGAAACTGAAGGTCACGAATGCTTTGCACAATTTGAAAAAACTGTCTTGCCAGGTACAGGGAAGGGCAACATGATTTGCTGAGAGATTATTCTCAGCAATGTTGCTTACGTGATTTCCCTGCTAAGGTTATGTTTTATTTTGCACTTGTTTAGCTTTGGAGGTGAAAGTAACACTTAAAAAGCATTTTTAAAAAAATAATTGTGTGTTTATGTGCACAATTTCACCTCGTTGTACCTCCCCCTCACCTATTCTGCTGCTTACCAGACAGAGGCAATACCAGCTTCACGTAGACTCTGTGAGCCAAGCCTGTTATGTTTCTGGGAGAAATCCTGAGCTCAGAGACAGTCTGTCTTTGTCATCCCATACAACTCGCACAACCATTCTGCACGCTGTTTTCTACAGCCATAGAATGCAAACAATACTGCCCACCCCACCTTTCCATCTGTCAAATGTAAGGACCCTTTAACCTGAACTGAGTGTTGTATTTTCATCTGGAGGTAAAATGTTAATTGATAAAATGAAAATAATTCCAGACAGCTTTCTTAATCCTTTGAAATTGCACCAGTTGCAAAGGCAACCCACCATTGAAACCTGAAATATCTACCTTGTTTCCCTTGGTGAAATGCCAACTTCCACTTCACCAGAATCTGCCTTTTTGCCTCTGGTTTTACCTCCGCAGGCTCTGACATTTGCTGTTCTAAGTCAGGAGGAGCCAGGATGGTACCTTGAAGCTCAGCAACCTGGTTTCAAGTTGTTCTATATTTTGCTAGCACATTAAGAAGAGGGGATAACGTAGGAAATAGTTTTAGTCGGTCTTTCACCTTTGAACAATACAACTTTGCCTAAGGAGAGAGTGTCAAACTCAAGGTACCAATGGTTATACCTGTCAGTGTGGTCTACCAGACAGAAATGTCAACCAATTAAAGCAAGGCCTAGTGATACTTGTAACTGTTCTTCACTTTTTTCCTTTTGTAAAAATGGTAATGATATTTTCTCTCATCTTGTCTAACTTACAGCTGTGAAAAATATCAAGTAAGGTTTATAACAGATTATGAATGCTCAATGATAGGGAGACAAATAAAACATAGAACATTTATATGGTAAAGAACTATAGAGCAATTAAGAGACTTGACCTGGGTCTATATAGCTTAACATGTATAGATATTAAAAACATAATGTTGAGTGAAAAACAAAACTCGCACAGCAATGCATACAACTTTGGTGTAAAATTAAAGCCTCTACAGAGAAGAATTACGGAAAGATGATGGTGGAGGCAGTGGAATTTTGGAATCCCTTTGAATCTCTACATACACACACAAAAGCACCTGGGTAGCAAAACCAAAACCCAATAGATAACAGTTACAACAAAACCAGGTATCTCCACGAACCCCAACATGCAAGTAGGTAAGGCTCAACCACTTCACAACTACAAGACCTGCGGGTCATCAACTTATGTCCCAGAGAAAGTGGAGGAACATGATGGATGTCAGATAAACCTGAGAACAGGAGAATCCATGAATAGCTGACAGGTGTTGAGACAGGGCCAATCAGAGAGCAGCAGCTGAAACTGGGAGGGCTTTTGCCCACTGCGATAGCTGGTGAGTGCAGGGAGCTCACGGTTAGAAGGACTAAGGGGCTGGAGTGGTCTGGTTCTCACAGACTCTAGAAACAGACCCATAGGAGCTCCCTTCCAGGACAGGGCCCACAGTGAGGAGAAACTGCTGGGTTGGGGATAAAAATTGAGCTGATTAGAAAGAAGGTAGAGAGAAAGTCCAGATAAAAGTGGGTGGGGGAACGGAGTCAGGAAATCCCAGAAAGCAAGCTGCCATCATTTTTTTAAACACTACCCCAAAACAACAGAGGAAGGGGCTCTGTGCATTTAGAAAACTTACCCTGAACCCCCTCTTTTTCTAAGAGTTTTTGAAAACTAATTTCACATAAAAATGAGCAGCAGAAATGTATCTGGGTCAACTCCCATACAAAGTTATTATAAGAAAAAAAAAAGAGTAAGGAACAGAATAACATCCCTACAGATAGTAGAAGCATGCCAGAAAATCATGCCAAAAAAAGAGATCAAAACATAGCATATTATTTCAAAACGAGCTAGGAGGCATTAATAAAATGGTGTAAGACATGAAAGAACAGCAGAAATCAGAATTAGAAAAACTCAGATACGGAATAAAATAACTCAGGGAAGAATAAAAAATTAACAAAGAAGTGAAATCTAAACTAGAATGAACACAAAAACAGTAAAAACAATAGATGATGTTTTAAGTGAAACAGAAGGTGAAAAGGAAGAACAATTTTAAGATAAAAAAAGAAGAGATAAAAGGTATTTATTTAAGAGATAAGTAAGATATTGTAGACAGGCAAAGATAATTCAAAATACGAATAATAGAAATCCCAGAAGAAGAAAACCAAACTAAGGAAACTGAACAAATGCTAAAAACTTTCCTAAAATTAGAAAATACATATTTGAAATTACACTGAGAGAGTACACTGCATGCCTGAGAACATCAACATACAACAGCTAACACCAAGACATATTCTAGTTAGATAACTAAGCTTTATAGGAAAAAGAAAAAAAATCCTCTGAATTTCAAGGCAAAATGCTTTGGTGCTATTGGCAAAATGTACTAAATAAATCAAAGGCAAAACCACCATTAGCCAAACTACCTTGCTTAACAGAAAAAATAATGTGGGCATCCTTGATGAATTAGTTCCCATTAAGAGAATAAAAATTTGACTCAAAGAAGTTTATTCATTACGACTGTTAAAGTAACAGTATTCTATCAGGGAAATAGAGTTAACAATTTTTTTCTGCTAACATTGAAAGACAAACATACAACTTGTTCGAACCACCAATCAGTTTCTTCTTTTGCAGGATGCTTAAGGGACTTTATTGTGATCCAGTTCAAATCAATGGAATGTTCCAGATTATTTTACCCTTGGCTTTTTGAGATCAGTTGTTTTCCTAGTCTAAAACTCTGTCTTGGTAGGTCTGTGTATGCATCTTAGTATGTATATGTTGATCAAGTTAACAAAAAATTATTGAAAATTATTCATTATTTTGATTTCTTAGTACTTAAGGCAATGATCACTAGGTGAAAAAATCATTATTAATGTGACATATAAAAGGACAATTGGCTGTTCAGCATTTTATTCTCTAAACATCCACAGCAATTTCATTCTGCCATGATGGATATTGAATGTCTGGGAGAAATTGCCTAGAGTGTTTTTTTTTTTTCCATTTTAATTTCTATGAGCCCCATAAGAACATCCACCCACAGAAACAACACAATCTGATTCTGCTCCATAAGCACATGCAGGGTACAAACTCAGTCATGCTGACCCATGAGTGGGAAGACAAGCACAGCCCCGGCGGCATCACCCTTTCCACACTCACCAGGCAGGTAGCTGCATAGTCTCTCCATTGCGGCCTCCACGGTCGAGTTGTGAACTTGAGCCAGCTGGTCAATCACGGATACCACCAGCACACACCCTGCAGGGAGCAGAAGAACATGTCAACAGTGTCACAGGGAAACTGGGCTGGAGGGGCCAGGGGAAAGAAAGTGTTCCAAAACACAAAACTTTTATTTGTTGTTTGCCTTTTAAAATCTTCAGTGTGTGTAAATTCACTGTGAGTTGTACTAAAATATAAAATGTGGTGAGCAGATTGTGGGTTTGGGAATCAGAAGGCCTGGAGATGTCAGTCCAGTTTTGCCACTGGTGAGCTATGTGAATTTGGGAAAGTAATTTAATCTTGCTTAATTTCCATTTCTTTTCAATCACATGGGAGAAAGAGAGGATGCTTCAATGAGAAAGTGCAAGGAAAATAGCCCACACAAGGTAGAAGCTCAATAGATATTAGCTTCTCTCTTCTCTCCTGTCTCTCCTTTCTGCTTCATTGTGAATAAGATCATTCCCATTCTACACATTCTCTTGCATACCAGGAGACCCGGGGTCAAAATTTTAATTTTGGAAAAGTGGTAGAAATTGCCTGACATTTAAAGTCATAAGATCTGGGATTGAGTCCTGATCTTGTATTCTTGGACTCACCATGAAGCCTTTCTGAGCCTTGGTTTCCTCCTCGTGAAGTAGGAAATAATATGTTTCCCATAGGGCTGCTATGATGATTAAATGAGATAAAAGTGAAACTGAGTGTGCCTTTGAAATCATAACACATTGTAAAATACTATTTCACCTCCCAGCTATAAAGCACACTACTGGAAAGTGTGCACCAACACGATACGTGTGTAGAAGGGCATTACATTAAGTTAGGAACATGTCCCTTCTGCCACTTTGATATCTGATAAGTATGAATGTCCAGAGCTGTTAGGCTGACATTCATAGAAGATTCTAGCACTTGCCTTGATTTAAAGAACTGTTGGGGAAGCCCAGGCCTCCTTTTTCCAAAGGAAAGTGACTTTTATTTTCCTATACACAAGTAGTTGGTCAAAGATCGGTAAATATGTGAAAGGAAATTGTTACATCTCATTGCAATAAGAAGAACGGATGTTTATTAGCAGAGGTTCATGTCTAAGGAGGCGAGGGAAGGTTTACACCCAACATGAAGTTGTTCCAGGGTGCCTGGGCCCAGTAGTAGACTCACTATTGTCCCTCTGCTTAAGGAGCTGGGGACCCAATTCACATGTATAGTGTCATTAAAACCAAATCCCCACCAGGATTCCTTGAGGGAAGGTGGCTGATAACAGATGTGAACAATACAATTGGGCATTTTTAGACAGAAAGAAATAAAACCTTCGATAAAATGAGAAATTTCCAATGAAGGATGGAGAAATTTTCACCTTTCTAGATGCTGCATTGTCTGGTGATGCTTTGGCCTTGATTGTTCTGTCCCCTCTGTCTCGGCAAAGAGAGGCTCGCCAAATCTGAGATAGCGAAATCTTGATAACTGTGGTCTTACTGGGCTCCAGGAGCATCTGCTTGCTGGTGCCTTTGTCATCATCCACTATCAAGATTGATTGGCTGCGTTTTTAACCTCATGCATGACCCTGGAGGATCTCCTTACATTGCAAGGAGTTTAGTAGCTGACATTTATTAGCACTTCATGATCTAAAAGCATTTTCATATAAATTTGTTTTATTTGAAAAAATAACTTTTCAAAAATATGAACACAATTTAATATCATTTTTGAAAAATTTGAAAATACAGTACAGTATAAAAAAGATAATAAACATCATTCAACTCACCCAGAGATAGCAAATGCCACTTTTATTTTCAATATGTCAAATACATTTAATACATGGGAATATTTTCAACATTTGTAATATACTTTTACACCCTGATTTATGTCTCTGTTAATCACCATTAAGTTTGGTGGAGCTAAATAAATTTTAACAATTGCAATTGAAGAACAATGATAAGTAATTATATTGCTATGTCTTGAGAAGATCTGGGGTAGTTGGAGAGTCTTTGAAAAAAATCTTGGGTTCAACTATTGGATCAGCCACTTACAAACAGTGTGACTTTGAACAAGGTACCTATCCTTTCCGGAACTTCGTTTTTAAGAGTTTAGAGTTAGACCATAAGTTCTTTGAGGGCAGGAATGGGGTCTTACCATCTCTAACTTTGAGTGCCTGGCACAGTGCCTGGCTCATAGGATGGAGGGAAGAGATGCTTACTGGCTTGAAATACACTGACTTGAGAGCCACGTGAGTAACACTTCAGTTGTGTGTCACTGAGGTATCCCTGCAAAGGGCTAATGGACGCACCTACAGTTGCTTCCCAGCTCAGTCGTCTCAACCCCATTGCTTCCTCTCTGTTCCAGTCTCCATTTCTGGACATGGCTACACTTCTCATTTTGGTGTGAAGCAACCAGTGTCCTCTCTTGAGCCAGGCTCTCAGCTTCTGTAGCTAATGGTCATGACATGCAGCTCACAATCAAAGAAGAATATAGTGGAGACTGGGTTGTGTCTTAGTCCATTCCTGCTGCTATAACAAAATACTTTAGACTGAGTAATTTATAAATAATAGGAACTTATTGCTCACAGTTCTGGATGCTGGGAAGTCCAAGATCAAGGCACCAGCAGATTTTGTGTCTGGTGACATCTCGCTTTCTGCTTCATAGATGGCGCGTCTTGCTGCATCCTCACGTGGTGGAAGGTGCAAAAGGGCATAAGTGTTGTGTCCTCATATGGCTTTGACGGGGCCCCCAGATGGATAGAATATGATCCCTGTCCATAGGGGGCTCACAATATACTTCCCCAAATCACATGAACTGGATGGTAAATATCAGTCAAATGCTAGGTGGAATGTGATTTTGGAGAGATTATGCCAGAGCAGGTGGAAAAAAAGGTGCTCTTAAGAGAGAAACAAGACTTGGTCTGAAAGAGCATGGTATAATATCTTTCTCCATATTTTCTACAATTTAATTAGCAGCAACTTTTCTTTCTCATTGGTACCCAAAATAATAGTTTCTTACAATCAATGGCCTAATAGTCTGGATGAGATGCAGGAATCGAAAACTCACAATAGTTCACTGTAGCAGGAATATTGGGTGAGCATGGGGCATAAGGTAACCTTCACTGAAATTTGTCCTTGAGGAGTGTCCATTCCTAGTAACCCCAATGATTGTAAACCTTGGACGCTGTTTCCTTTCCCTGAAAATTCAACTCCAGCACATATTTGCATTTGTTGTAATCCATGGCTTAGAAAGATGAATATAAAGCAAATTGGGCTGCTCAAGACCAACCTGCTTCTTTGTACTTACAGATCTGGGCTTTTCTTCTGAGTTTTACTCAGAGAAATCCCATCAAGGACTCTTGTGACTGTCATGGCTCCTTAGCACTGCTGGCTAAAATTGGAAAATAATTAGATAAAAAGAAGCCAAAAAAAGTCATCTGTCTCTGAAGACTGAGTGGATTTTACCACTACCATCACTTTGCCTGGGGAAGAGTTATGATGATGAAAAGCACCCTGCAGAAAAGCAGATATCGGGGTTTGAAATAGTGAACGCCCAGGTTGGGCTCAGCTTTGATTTGGAGTCCCGCGCACTTGGCCATCTCCACCTGACTCCAGTGGGCTCGGCTCTCCTTCCAGTTGCACTGTTAATTTAAGGTCTGTAGTGAGGTATGTTCTGAATCCTTTAGCAGCGAGAATGAAGAAATTGACTTTTCTACAGTTTCTAATAAGAGGTTTCACTTCCTTGACAGGTTAACGAATGTTTTTCCTGGGAGAGATGCATGGGCAGAGTAATTCCTCCCATTACAGGCTATTCTCTGCTAATAAAAGACCTGGCTCTGTTAAAGTGAGTTTGCCCAGGCTGCTGTTCATTTAGGGAGTGAGGGGGGAACGAGAGCTATGCATTTTGCTCAGTGGTGACTGTCTGAAAACTTACATATGGAAAATCTCTTCTCACCTGGCATCTGAGAAATAATGAATAGAATAGAACAGACACTCCTGACAGTGTTTAAAATAATAAAAAAAAGCAAATGGACAGGAATAAAAACACCTGCCACAGGAATCCGCTTCTGGCCACATACCTCAGGTAGACTGCAGACTGTGCCATGGAATCCTTTTGAAGTGAAACAGAACTCTTGAAACTCTAATTATAATCATATCTGTGCTGGCTGGAAATGCAGCCAACTGCGGAGAGCGGTCTATTAGATTTCCTATTTGTCTGAAGCCCGCACTTCATTGAAAAGCCTTGAAAGCACCTGGAGTTGTCAGAGCCACCGTCAGCGTGACTGCACTTCCTTTTTGACCCTGAGTAGGGGCATAAATAATTCATCACGTTGCCAGAGCGTGCCCTGCAGTTTTCAAAATGTTTTTGCATACATTATCATCTCATTCAAACTTCACAACAACTCATAGATGCAGGAATGATTACCCTCATTTTACAGATGAGCACACAGAGGCTCAGAGTGGTTAAGTGCCTTGCCTAGTATGTGGCCAATAAGCAGAAGAGATGCAACCTGAACACCACGATATTTGGTGAAAAGAAAAGAAAACAAGAAAGAAAGTTATGAAAATAATCACTTAAAATGTGTCCTACTGCCAACCTTGTTTCCCTAAGACACTAGTTACCAAGCCAGAGATGGTGGCGCACAACCCAGGTACGAATCATCCTACACCTTCAACCTTTTCCTCTGCTTCCTCCTCTCAGAGTCTGGAGGAGAAGGAAAGCGAATAGAAGGGAGGGAAATGAAGGCTACTTGACATGCTATGGTACAGTAGGAGTAGAGGAATTGGGAGGCCAGGCAGACCTGGGCTTAGCTCCTGCTTTTCTTAGCTGGTGTTTGGCAGGATAGTAAAACTGTCTAAACCTGGATTTTGGCATGCACAGAATGGAATAATAATGCCCCTTGTGTGGTATATTGAAGATGACCACAAATTTTCTGCACTTCCTCCCATAAAGAGGTGGTGTTTCTTTCCCAGCCCTTTGAACCTGGCCTTGTGACTTGCTTTGACCACTAGCATGTGGAGGGAGGTGCAGTGTGTCAGACTGGAACCAAGCCCTCAGAAAGCTTCCGCTTTTGCCTTCTTTAACTTTGCAGCCATGAGCCTGAGCCAGCCTGCTGGAAAGGCCCCTTAAAAGGAAACTGAGGTGACCTCGCCAACTGCCTGCCAACTACAAGATTTATGAGCAAGGCCATTCTAGATTATCCAGACCCTGCCATTCCGCCATCTACCAGCTGAGTGCAGCTGCTGGAGTGAGCCCCCGGGAGACCAGTTGAAGAATCACCCAGGTGTGTTCAGCTCACAGAATCACAAGCTAACAAATGATCACTGTGCAAGTGTGGGGTGGTCTTTAATACAGCAAAGGCCATCTGATGCCCCTGGCAAAACTGTTGCAAGGCTTAAGTGACACATCACATAAAATGCACAAGGTGCCTGGAACAGAGTAGGCATTTAACAAATGTTAGCTCCTCTCCTTCTTGCTGAGACATCCACTGGGAAGGGATATATTCTCCATGAACACTTTTAAAAATAAAAACACAGAAACTCATCTTTGAAAAATGCGTGGCATTTTCAACAACATTTTTACTTTTCTAGGGATGAATTTTCTTTTATTGTAGATATCCAGTCCTTTGACTACATTTGGGTGGACTAGGCTGTGTAGAACATTGTTTTTATGAGAAAATGCTCAGTGAGTTCCAAACTGCCAAGTTTGCCAAGAATATAGGCAATGAGAGGCAGCATGATGGACAAGTACTGGTGAAAGTGAGGGCAGAGGGCACTGAACGGGGAGCAGACCCAAGCAAGGCAGGAAGAAGAAACTAGCAGGCTGTGCTGAGAGACACAGGATGACTGGTTTAGCTAATTTAGAAATATATAAAAAATTAATAATAAAGAAATGGGAGTGGAGATGCCAGGACTCACCCATCCTATTACTTATTCAACACACACTTATGAGCACCTGCTATGCACTCAGGAGCTTAAGGATGTGAAGGTGAATGAGAGAAGACACAGAGAAGCAGGGAAGACTGATGCCTAAATGACAATCCAGCAGACTGTGTTGTGCTAGAGGGAACTGTGAGTGCTTTGGGAGCAGAGGGGAGGAAGAAATGAACTCTGCCTGGGGTCGCCAGTGATGGCTTCTTGGAAGAGCTGAGTCTTAAGGGAGAGGAGGACCTCATTCATCAAAAAAAGACAGAAAAGGCTTTCCAGGGACATAGTAGTAGCATTTTTTTTAAAGACTTGGAGGTGAGAAAGAGAAGAGTTGGCCAAGGCTAGAATTCAGGGTCCATGGGAAGGGAAGAGTGATTAGGAAGGGGCTACGCTGTGAAGAACCTTGAAGGTCATACTACAGAGCACCAGCTTCGTGGTGTAGAGTCTGCAGCACAGCTCAGTGGTTTCCAAATGTTTTGCTCTGTATTGCCTAAAAGAATTAGAAAAACTATGTACCTCTTCCACATTTTAATGGATATTAAGAAATTATTAATGGATATCAATTTAAATAGTTGCAAAGGGTGTAATTTTGGGTAGATTGTAAATATTACAATAGAACTGTTACATTATACTTTCATATGTATCCAAAAGAATCTAAATGCTTTAGTGACTTATGCCTACTCTCATCCATTTAAAAAATATGTGATCAAACTCTTCTTTCACAGTGAGAAATTTTACATTAAGAATTTGCCTCCTTGGATTCTATTTCAATGAAAAGTCTACCTCCTTGAATTCTTTTTCCACCATAGAATTTTGTCCCAATGTAATGTTTTTTGGTTGAAAGTATTTTATTGATCACACTTTTATGCCCATCAGCACTAAAAATATGTATAAAACTTAAATAAAAATTTTAATTTCCTTTGATTATAACACTGTATTTATTTATTTATTTATTTTTTTGAGACAGAGTCTTGCTCTGTCACCCAGGATAAAGTACAGTGGTGTCATCAAAGCTCACTGCAAACTCAAACTCCTGGGCTCAAGCAATCCTCCTGCCTCAGCCTCCCCAGTAGCTGGGACTACAGGCTTGTGCCACCATGCCTGGCTAATTTTTTCTATTTTTCTTGCTCAGGCTGGACTTGAACTCCTGCCCTCAAGCAATCCTCCCACCCTGCCTTCCCAGAGTGCTAGGATTACAGGCATGAGCCACTGTGCCTGGCCTAGAACACTGTAAGTATTAAAAAATTCTTATGAATAGAGTTTTCTTTGTTAGCAAAATTAACTTATCTAAACAATATATATTGCCAATTTGATAAATGATTATTAAATGATGAAGGTAAAATTTATTGAAATTGTACCTCTTAGTGAAATTGTTGAGCCTTTTTAATTATTAATAGTACTTATATCTATTGAAAAATATTACTTATTTATGTAAGATAATGAGATAAGATTCAGCCTCACTTTTGTTCCTATTTTTCATTTTTCAAGATGTGATGAGAAACATACTTACTTAAATAAGTAGATGGGAATGGAAGGACTTTTGATATAGCAATGTCACTCAGTTCTTTGAACTCTTTCAGAGTTAAATGCCAAAAATCTTAGAGTGATCTATCATTGAAAATTATTTTAAATGATCTATAACCTGACAACTCTATTAAGTCTCCCTTCAATTTTGTTGAAAGCAAAGAACTAGAAACCACCTGACTTGCAAAAATATGGTAAATCAATGCAGTTTTGTACTTTCTCCATTTTTGGGAAATATAGCAAAAAATTTACTAAGGCTTATCTTTTAATTATAGCAATTACTATTTCACTTAGACCCTGTTCAAACCTAATATACTCAGAAAGAATTGAGTCTTTTCAATACACTTTTGCCTATATAATATTTTTAATAAAATGCTTTTATCTTAATGCATACTTCAAAAATATTTTTTGTCAAATGTTGGAGCTGCAGATTTAGTACATTCAAGTAATGAAAAATGTCCTCTGTAGAAACCTAAATGACAAAGCCAGATCATATTATTAAAGAAATTAATCCATCAGATTTTTCTTTGATGAGTGCGATGAGCACTGTCTGGGGAATGGACACTCTTGAAGCTCTGACTCGGAGGGATGGGCAGGACATGGGCAATATATATAACCTGAACTTTTGTACCCCCATAATAAGCTGAAATAAATAATATAAAAAATAAAACAATGCTCTATAAAAAAATAAAAGCATCAAAATTAGGAATTGATAGATCTTGTCACATTTGATAAAAACAGTCTTTTTCATACTCATGGAAAACATGAGGGTGATTGCTACCTACTGTTTTAAGCAACAATATTAAAAAGCACACTATTGCCTCTAGTATTCATTAAACTTGCGTTGAACCTTATCAAGGGCAATTGAAGGTGGCAGAGGAAATGAAAACAAATTTGTGAGACTCAATATGTGGATGATATGATGATATATCTGGAAACACAAAGGAATTGGTAGAAAAAACCTTATACAAAAAAGTTCTGTAAAATAAAACAATATGATGTTCATGCAAAAAAAAAGATTTTTCTTTGAGAAAAATACTTCATTTTTCAATTCTCTTCAATATTTGCATTCTAAGATTGATAGAGATAGTTAGATATAAAAGGTGGGTGGGTAAATGGATAGAAAAATTGTTGGATGGGCAGGTGGGCAGATGGATGGATGGATGGATGGATGGATACACAGGTAAATAGACAGACAGATAGATAAATAATCTGAGCCTGTGCTTGATGTTATACTCAGTCTCTATCCACAAACCTACTTGCTAACATGAAAATCTTTCACCTGCTTGCAAATGCTTACTACTGCACTGAAGTTCCTGCAAATGTTTTGTTGAAAGAAAAATACAGTATTTGCTTTTAGATTATCTACTTAACTATCCAAATATAGAAATAAAACAAAAGAATAAAACAAGATTCAAACCCCACAAATGTATACGTAGACAATTTTGAAAGGAAATATAGCAAAATACCAACAGTGATCATTTGGGTTTTAGGATTTCAGTCTTTAAAATATTCTTCTATATCTAAAATCTCTATGAAGATCACATGTTCTTTTATAATTGGGAAAAAATTCTATTTATCAAACAATTTCTTATGAAATAAGCTTTTTAATAGCAGCCTTCCATCTTAATAAGTTTTAGAAAAACATGAAATGACATTTTCTAGAATACCTTTTTTATTTCAGATCGTCTGCTGGGTGGTTTTACAAACTATATCTCATTTATTCTTCACAGCACCCTCATGAGATTGCTACCTCCTATTTTACAAATGAGAACTCTGAGGCCCAGAGAGGTTAAGCAATATGCCTAAATCCTTTCGGGAAGCAGTGGCTAACTGGCGATTCAAATCCAGATCTACTTTACCTTAAATTTTATATTCTTCTAAGGCAACACTTCATCATCTTTCAAAACTGAAAATTATCAATTACGCTAATGAAAATAAACATCAATGTACTAAAGTCTGTATGATTTGAAAGGATTGCCTCTCAGTCTGGGGCTCTCAGTCTTTACATTTTCTGAGGATGTTTCCTGGAAAGCAAACTGTTTAAATCTGATAAAGTACGATTTATCAATTTTTGTTTTTGAAAGTGCTTTTGTCAAATCTAAGAATCTTTGCCCAATGTCACAAAGATTTTCTTCTATGTTTTCTTTTAGGAGTTTTAAAGTTTTAGCTCTTACCTTTAGGTCCATGATCTATTTTGAGTTCACAACTGTGTATAATTTGAAATAAGGATCTAAGTCCCCCCGTCCTTTGCATATAGACATCCCATTATCCCAGCATCATTTGTTGAAAGACTATCCTGTCCCCATTGAGTTATCTAGGAAATTTTGGTAGGAAATCAATTGCCCTTAAATGTATGGCTTTAATTCTGGACTTCCTATTTTGTTCCACGTATATATGTCTACTCTTATACCAATATCGCACTGTTTTAGTTACTGTAGTATTAGAGAAATTTTGAAATCAGACAAAGTAAATTCAGTGTTCTTCAAAATTATTTTGGCTACTTTGGCTTCTCTTCATTTCCATATAAATTTTAAAATCAGCTTTCCAATTTTTACAAAAAAGCCTATTAGGTTTTTGGTTAGAAATGTGTTTAATCTATATATCAGTTTGGGAATTACTGCCATCTTAACACTATTGAGTCTTCCAATCCATTGATATGATACATCACTCCATCTGTAAAACCTTCTTTGATTTGTTGCAGCAATGTTTTGTAGTTTTCAGTGTAATTTTATTTCAGCGGTTAAATTTGTTGCTAAATATTTTTATTATACTGTGAATGGGTTGCTTTCTTAATTTCAACACTTGAAAGTTTGTTGCTAATCTAAACAAAAATTGATTTTTGTATGTTAATTTTGAATCCTCCAACTTTGTTAAGCGCATTTATTAGTTCTAGCAGGATTTTTTTTTTGTAGATCCCTTAGGATTTTTTACAGTTAGGATCACAGTGTCTGAAATTAAAGACAGTTTTACTTTTTCTTTTACAATCCCTATGCTTTTATTATTTTTCTTTTTTTATTAAACTGAATAAAATTTTCAATACAATATTGATTAGAAGTGGTGAGAGTGGACATCCCTACCTTGAACCTAGTCTTAGGAGGAAAGCATTTAGTCTGCCATCATTAAATAGGAAGTTAGCAATAGGGTTTTCATAAACGTTCTTTATCAGGTTGAGGAAGTCATCTTTTCTCTCATGACTTGCTGAGAGATTTTAACACGAATGAATAAAGGATTTTGTCAAATAATTTTCCTATTTCTATTGGATGATTAATGTAATTGTGGCCTCTAGTCTACTAATTTGGTGTATTCCATTAATTTATTTTCAGATGTTAAAATAATCATGCATTCCTAGAATAAGCACCACTTGGTCATGTTGTGTTACCTCTTTTATATGTTGCTGGATTCAGTTAGTCAACATTTTGTTAAGGATTTTGCATCTACGTCTATAAAAGTCTGTTATTTTCTTTCCTTGTGATTTCTCTCTCTGGATTTGGCATTAGGGAAAAACATAAAATGAAGTGGAATGTATTCCTTCCTCTTCTATTTTATGAAAGAAATTGTATTGCATTGGCATTATTTCTACTTTAAGTGTTTTATAGAATTTATTAGTGAAGCCACCTAGACTTGGGCTTTTCCACATCTGGTTGAATAGTGTCTCCCTAAAATTCATGCCCTTCCTGGAACTTCAGAATGCACTTTATTTAAATACAGGATTCTTGCAGATGTAATTAGTTAAGATGAGGTCCTTCTAGAGTAGGGTGAGTCCTTAATCCAATATAACCAGTGTTCTTATATGAAGAGATAACCACACACAGAGAGGAGAAGGCCGTGTGAAGACAGATACACAGAGGGAAGATGTTCATATGACAATGATGGCAGGGATTGATTGGAGTTATGCAACTACAAGCCAAGGAATGAGAAAGATTGCTAGTAACTAGTAGGAGAAAGAGCCTGACACCTAATTTCAGACTTCTAGCTTCCAGAACTGTGAGAGAATAAATTCCTGTTGTTTTAACTGACCTAATTTACCTATTTTTTATAGCAGCTTTAGGAAACTAACACAATTTCTAATTATTAATTCAGTTTCTTTACATAGGTCTATTCAGGTTTTCCCTTTTTTTTTTGTCATTTTTGGATACTTGTGTCCTTTTAAGAATTTGTCCATTTTATCTAAATTCTCTCCTTTCTTGGGACAAAATTGTTCATATTCCCCTACAATCGTTTTAATTTCCTTTGGGTCTGTTGTTTTATTCTTGATTTTGATTATTGTTTTTTCTCTCTTTTTTAATGATCAGTCTAGCTAAAGATTTATCAATTTTATTTATCATTACAAAGAACCATATTTTGATTTCATCTATTTTCTCTATTCTATTTGTGTTTTTTATTTTACCAATTTCTGCTCCAATCTTTCTTATTTCTTTCCTTCTTAGTTTGAATTTGGATTATTCTTTTTCTAGCTTTTTGAGATAGAAACTTAGATTATTGATTTTTAGATTTTTCTTTCTAATATGTGTTTACAGCTATAAATTTTCCTTTAAGCACTTCTTTAGCTGCATCTCACAGATTTTGGTATATTTTCATTTTCACTTAGGCAAAACTATTTTTTAACTTTCCTGTGATTTCTTCTTTTTTACATTTTTAAAAAAGAAATGTGTCATATTACTTCCACACATTTTGGTGTTTCCCAGATTTTTTGTTGACTCCTAATTTAATTTGAGAAATATTTATATTATTTCAATCCATGAAAATGGATTGATACTTGCTTTACTGTATAACATGTGGTCTATCCACATGTCCATAGAACATTCATAGAATGTTCTATGAATGCTTAAAAATAATATATATGTTTTTGTCATTGAGTGGAGTATTCTATAGATGTTAGCTGGGTCAAGTTAGTTACTAGTGTTGTTCAGGTCCTTTAGACCCTTACTTATTTCAGTCAAGTTCTATCAATTAAGAAGAGAAGAAATATTGAAATTTCCAATGATATTGTTGAATTGTCTATTTTTCTTCTCAAATCTATTAATATTTTGTTATTTGTATTTTGGGACTCTGTTACTAAGTTTATATATGTAATTAATATTAATATATAACATGATAATAATTCTTACTTTTTTCTTGATATAGTAGACTCTTTATAATTATAAAATATATCTTTGTCTTTAGAATTATACCATATCTTAAAGTATATTTTGTCTGATGTGAATATATTTATCCTAATTCCATTATAGTTACTATTTCTATAGTACATATTTTTTCATTCTTTTATTTTTGTTTGTGTCTTTGCATCTAAAATGTGTCTCTAGTAGACAGAATGTAGTTGGATCTTGTCTTTTTTAAACTCTATCTTCTCAAATCCTGCTGCTGGTTTATCAACTAAGTTTATGGAATATTCTAAATCCTTTATCATCATTTCAACAAGGTTCACAGCATGTTCACCAGAAGTAGATTCTATCTCAAGAAATTGCTTCTTTTGCTCATCTACAAGAAGCAACTCCTCATCCATTCAAGTTTTATCATGAGATTGTAGCAGCTCAGCCACATCTTTAGTCTCCACTTCTAATCCTAGTTCTCTTACTATTTCCTCCATGTCTGCAATTACTTTCTCAACTGGAATTGTGAACCTCCTCAAAGTCCTCCATGAGAGATGGAGTCAACTTCTTCCAAATTTATGTTAGTGTTAATATTTTGACTTCCTCCCATGAATCATGAATATTTTAGTGATATCTAGTATGACGAATCCTTTCCAGGTTTTCAAATTACTTTGCCATGATCTGTCAGAGGAATCACTATCTATGGTAGCTATAGCCATATGAAAAGTATTTCTTCATTTATCAGACTTGAAAGTGGAAATTACTCCTTGATCCCTGGGTTTCAGAATGGATGTTGTGTTAGCAGGCATGAAAACAACATTAATCTCCTTGTACATCTCTATAAGAGCTCTTGAGTGACCAGGTGCATTGTCAATGAGCAATAATATTTTGAAAGGAATCTTTTTTTACTGAGCAGTTTCTCAACAGTGGGGTTAAAATATACAGTAAACCATACTGTAAACAAATGTGCTGTCATCTAGGCTTTTTTGTTTCATTTATAGAGCACAGCAGAGTAGATTTAGCATAATTCTTAAGGGCCCTAGGATTTTGGGAATAGTATATGAGCATTGGCTTCCACTTAAAGTCACCAGCTGCATTAGCCCCCAACAAGAGAATCAGCCTGTCCTTTGAAGCTGTGAAGCCAGGCATTGACTTCTTCTCTCTATCTATGAAAGTCCTAGATGGCATCTTCTTCCAAGAGAAAGCTGTTTCATCTATTGTTGAGTGTAGCCCCTTTCATCCATGATCTTAGCTAGGTCTTCTGGATAATTTACTGTAGCTTCCACATCAGCACTTGCTGCTTCACCTTGCACTTTATGATATGAAGGTAGCTTTTTCCCTCAAACCTCATGAAACAACTTCTACTAACTCCAAACTTTTATTCTGCAGCTTCCTCACCTCTCAGTTTTCATAGAATTGAAGAGAATTAGGGTTTTCCTCCGAGACAGGCTTTAACTTAGGGGTTTGATCTTCTATACAGGCCACTAAAACTTTCTCCATATAAGCAATAAGGCTGTTTAGCTTTCTTACCATTTGTGTGTTTGCTGCAGTAGCAATTTTAATTGCCTTACAGAACTTTCCCTTTGCGTTCACAACTTGGCTAACTGTTTGGCACAAGAGGCTTAGCTTTTGACTTATTTTGGCTTTTGATATGCTTTATCACTGAGCTTAATTATGTCTAACTTTTCATTTAAAGTGAGAGATGTGTGACTCTTCCTTTCACTTGAACACTTAGAGGCCATTGTAGGGTTATTAATTGGCCTAATTTCAATATTGTTGTATCTCAGGGAATAGGGAGGCCCAAGGAGAAGGAGAGAAATGGGGGAATGGATGGTCAGTGGAGCAGTCAGAGCACACACAACATTTATTGATTAAATTTGTCATCTTATGTGGGTGCAGTTTATGGTAATCCTAAACAATTATAATAGTAACATCAGGAATCACTGATCACAGATAACCATAACAGATATAATAATAATGAAAAAGTTTGAAATATTATGAGAATTACCAAAATGTGACATAGAGACATGAAGTAAGCACATGCTGTTTGAAAAATGGTGCCAACAGACTTGCTTAATGCAGGGTTGCCAAAACCCTTCCATTTGTGAAAAACACAATCTCTGCAAAGTGCAATAAAGCAAAGCTTAATAAAACAATGTATGTCTGTATGTCATTTTAATATCTTCTGATGAGAGGTCAGCCATTAGTCATATTGTTGTTTTCTTGTAAATAATAAGTTATATTTCTGTTGCTGCTTTCAAGATTTTCATGTTGTATTTGATTTTCAGAAGTTTGACTATGAGGTGTCAAAGTTTTCCTCTCTTTTTGTATCTGGGGAGTTTTGAGATTCTTGGATCTATAGGTTAATATTTTTCCTCAATTTTGAAAAGCTGTTGACCATTTTTTCCTTCCCCTTTTTCTCTTTCTTCTTCTTCTAGAACTTCCATTTCATAAATGTTGAGAGGCTAGATAATGTATATTTTTCTGAGGCTCTGCTCACTTTTCTTCAAGCTTTGTTTTCTCTATTCTTTGGTCTAGATACTTTCTATTGATCTATTTTCAAGTTCAAGTTGATTCTTTCTTCTTTGTTCTCAAATCTTCTGTTGAGTCCATCTAGTGAATTTTCATTTCAATTATTGTTTTTTCATGTCTAGAATTTACATTTGTATCTTTATTATAATTTTATATGTCTACTGAAATTCTACTTGCTGAATATTGTCATAATATTTTCCTTTAATTTTTTTACTATGGTTTTCTTCAATTCTTTGGATATACTCATAAGAGTAATTTGAAGTCTTTATCTGTTAGACCCATTCAGAGTCCATTTCTATTGACTGCTTCCACTTCCCAAGTATGGGTGTCTATTTTATGTTTCTTTACATGTCTATGAATTTTTTTTATTGAAAACTGGATATTTTAAATAACATATTCAACAACCCTTGATTCTGTTTTATCTTCTGAGGATTGTTGGCTCTTCTTTTCTAGTGTAATAACTTTCCTGGCTTCAACTGCAGATCTTGTTCCCCCACAGTATAGAGTCTCTGATTCTCTGCTCATTTTTTAGCCGGACTTTCTGTGGACCACTCCTGTGTCTACATAGCTTAGATGTGTGCATGGTTGTGTTGAAACACACGCTTGTAAGGCTTCCACCCTCTGTTGATTGATCCATGTGTGAGTTAGGGAATACATTCAAAGTTGCAGCCAGTTCTCAAGTCTCCCTGGGATTTTTTGCTGGGCTCTTTCAGGTCTCCCCTACACATGCATAGTTTCCCAATCCCTTAGGGATATGTGGACAGTTTATCTCAGTCCTGCTGTTATGCTCTTCTCCAGATCATTTCCAGGATCTCTCTGCTAAACTTCTGGCTGATTGCCATTGCTCCAGCTGGGACCAAAACCTTGGGCTAGCAAAGCTGCAGGCTCTCTTTGTTATTTCCCAACTGAGTCCATCACTTTTAGCCAGGAATGCCATGGCTCTTTGAACCCTTGTCCCACTGGTTTTTGCAGCCAGTTCCACAGTGATAAAACTACTAATATCTCTAACAAAGAAGAAAGCAGAGTAGATAGAGCAGCCCTGGGCAAGAAGACCACAGAGACTCACTGTTTTTCCTCAAGGTCAAGCCATTTTTCAAGAACAAACATTTCTCACTTTTATGCCATTGGTGATTTCCAATACCCTGAAATGCTTGTGACAATTTTTCCAGTTTTATACTTGATCTTTTGCACAGAGGAATCTCCAACCCTTTCATGCCATCATAATCAGAATTCTCTCATACTTATTTTTATCTGAAGCAACCTGCGGTTTTAGATTTAATAAAATAAAGGGCAAGTTAATCTACTCCAATTTGCATTCACATTTTGTTAAATTGTGGGAGTCATTTTAAAAAATAGATTTTGTCCAGAGCATGATTCAGATACGGGTTTGTCCTCTTTCCTAACAATGAAAGACAACTAGCTTATGAGTAAAAAGGCCATTTGTTTTCTTTCCAAATTCTCAGAGTGTGAAGTCCATAGGGAAAAGCTTGCATGTAAAAAATCAAAATTCCCAAAACCAAACCAAAAACAAAAACCCAAAACAAGAAACTTGTTCAGTCTGCAACTTACTCTTCTTCTATTAATTTCCATTATGTATTCATGTCTATTTGGTGAATCACATTGAAATTAAGTCACATAAATTCTCTTTTGTGATATTACCTGGGTGTTTTGTTTGAAGGCCTTTTTTTGTTCTTTTAAAAGCATTTCTATGTGTGGTAGGCAGAATTTTAAGACTTTTGCTTCCTGGTGTACATACAAACAGAACCTGTGAATATGATTGAATATCACTTCCATGATTATATTCTGTTATACGGCAATGACAAAAGGGGTTTGCATATGTAATTAAGGACACTAATCAGTTTACTATGAATTAATCAAGATTTTTCTAAGTGGAGTGGGCATAATCAGGGAAGTCCTTTAAATATAGCATTTTCTCCAGCTGGTCTTGAATAAGAAAGAAATAGCTATGTTGCTAACTTCTCATGAAGAGAGCCAGCCTCTAGTTATTGAGAGTGGTCCCTAGGTGACACCTAGCAAACAAATGGGACTTCACTCATGCAACTGCAAGGGACTAAATTCTGCCAGCAACCAGTGACCTTGCAAGAGGACCTGAGTCTCAAATCATATTGCAGCCTTGGCCAACATCTTGACTTCAGCCTTGTAAAACCCTGAGCAGAGAACCCAATTATGTTATGTCCAGATTTCTGATGTGCAGAAACTATGAGATAATAAATTTGCATTGATTTAAGCTGGTAAGTGTGTTGCAATTTATGCCACAGCAATAGAAAGCTAATACACTGTGAAATCTTTCTTTATAAATGAATCTTCCCTGAAGATACCCAAGAGTTGAGAATTTGTATCTACATAAGATATAGATTGGTGTGAAATTATTCAGTTACTCAGGACTCAGCTGTACAATAGGTTTAATTTCAGGACTTCTAGAGCACAAGTTCAATATATTTCTTTCCTGATTTTCAAAGACTGGATAATCACAACCATTTTGAGTACTTCCTATGTACCAAGCACAGTAAGTCCTCTGAGTATATTTACTTGTTTAACCATCCACACTGCTCCTGTAATTCTCATCTTGCAGAAGAGGGAAGTGAGTAAAGAGGGTGAAGCAATGTCCCCAAGGTCACATTTGTCCGGAGTGGCAGAGCCAGAATTCAAAGCCAGGCTGTCTGACTGAGAGCCCACGATCTGCCACTCTAAGTTCCAGCCCTTGCTATTTCCTCCATGAGCTCATCTGAAAATTCAGAAAAGCACCAAAAAGATAATATACATCACAAAACCTCACCATTCAGAGATAACCATATAAGCGCTCTTGACATTTTGGTGTTCATTCTGTCTAGAAAGATAGCTATGTCACTAGAGAGACGGGCACGTTATAACTTGATGGGGATTTTACTCTGTTTAATGCTTTGCAACTTCCTCTTTTTTTCCTCTTTCCCACAATACATTTAAAGATGCTTTGTGTACTTTCCCATAGTATATTTACAAAAAGAAAAAAAAATTTGCTTTCTTCCTGAAGAACGGCATGCCGTCATTTGGATTCTTTTGGTTTTTCTCACTGTGCAATCCTTTCCCCAAAGTTGTGGACCCTGTCCTCGATGTCTTTGTGGTCTTTTTCTTCAGAGTTACCACCCATGAACAATCCAGGAAAAAGAAAGGCAGACAGGGTGGGGAATATTTGGAAAATTCAGATGATCAGAAACCTACTATTTGTGCTAAAATTGGGGTTAAATTCAAGGATAATTTTAAAATAAAGGTAGGGGATTAAGGGTGTGGGCATTGCCACTGGAAAGGCAAGTGCAGAGGACAGCAGCTGTGTCCAGGGGACCAGGGGCTGTCGGACTAAGCTTTGAGTATCTGCAGGGCCCGCCAGGGCAGAACGTGCAGGCTGGTCGGATGCAGGGGCGACTATCCCTTGCTCTGCTGAGCCAAGACCCAGAATTCCACCAGCCATGAAGCTTCAACTGGGGGAACTCTGAGGGCTGAGGACAGAGGCCCATCCCAAAGGCCAGGAACTGTGAGGGTCAGGTTAATGTGTAAGCCCTCCCTGAGAACTGAGCTCAACCCTCACAGAGGAGGGGGGAAGAGAAGCTGAGTCACCTAAAGGAGACTAAATTTAAACCCAAATGGCAAGATGAAGTGTTTTCTGCTATCAACAGAAATGGTGTCTTCATGAACAAGTTCAGTTATAGAGAAATAGAGAAAGTAAAATTTCTGTGTCTCTAAATTGTGATAATAAATTTTCAACCTTCTCTGCTGGCTCAGGCCAAATCTTTCCTATTTTTGTCAGTGACACTGCTATTTTATCACTCACAATGCCTTGAAACCATAGGGCCACCTCTGTCTCTTTATCATTCAAACTATGAAGTCATTTCAGACCACTCTGTGTGGAGAGAGAGGGTTATAACCAGACTCAGAAGGCATTTTATATATTTAGCCAAATGTGAATGAGGAAAAAAGTGGGTTTTTTTTTTCTTTTTTACCCTTTTAAAAGGCTTCCTGAGTACCAAATAGTGCTTTAAAAAACCTTTCAAAATTCAATGAATTAATTTAAATGTCAATGACTTAGAAACATAAGGATTGCTTTCCTTCTAAATCACCCATGTAAAGAAAATGATGTTTTGGAAAAATGAACATGGCTTATTATCGATCCCATAACATTTGACAAGTGGCAGAGAGAGCCACAGCATGTCCAAGCACAGTCGAGCCGGTGTGTGCCTAGTGTTCAAATGGGACGCGTTATTCAGTGCTAACAGATAGGCAAACTGGGGAAGGGGACACGGGGCCTCCCACAGCTTTGGTCTGATTTGAGAATGTATTTAAGACCCTGGCCTCAGGTCTACTGGCTGGTTCCCCACCGGAGGGCTCCTCCTTGGGACTGGAGCCAGGCTGTTTATTTGCGATGGGGATGTGGGCTCAATAGCTCAGTAACTTCGGTGGTGGCTCTTTTGGGGGCATCTCTCTAGTCACGACAAGACGATCTCCCCCTTTTGCAGGAGCTGCCCTCCTCCACACTCCTGGCAGCCGTATCTGTACCTCGAGCTGTCCTCACTCCCACCTGCCTCGTACTCAGTGTTCTAAAGACTTAGCCCAGATTCCCACTGCCGGGAAGCTGGAGTTGGCAACCAGAAGGACAGCCCATCTCTGCGTGGGCTGAACTATTACCTGCAAACTCGGGGCTGTGGGAGTGAGTAGTTGGCCAAAGGGCCAAGAGCATTAAACCAGGAGTAACAGAGGTAGAGGCAGCATAGAGAGGCCAGGAGCGAGAACTCCCTGGGGTCCTGTCAGCCATCATTTTTGGCTCCTGGCTTGTTTTTTAGCCCTGTCTTTCTGCCTTTTGATTCTAAAATTCATTCCTGAAATTCTCATGAGAAAGTTTCCTCCTTTTCTTGCTGAGGCTAGCTCAAGGCAATTCCTGTTACTGGCAAGCTTGGGAGGTTCACTCCTGGTTGCTGAAATGGTGGTTAGTGACTCAGGTCTTGGAAATAAAATAAAGGAATGGGCATAAGAAAAGAGGAAACCAATAATAATTTTTAAAAAATAAGTCCTAGATATGACACTAAAAGCAAAAAAGACAAAAGAAAAAAAACCCCATAAATTTGACTTAATCAAAATTACTAAATTTTGTTCTTTAAAGGACACCATCATGAAAGTGGGGGAAAAAAACCCATGGAATAGGAGAAAATATTTGCAAATCATACATTTGATAAGGGACTTGTATCTATACTATATAAAGAACTTTTACAATTCAACAATAAAATGATAAATAAACCCAATTAAAAAATGGGCAAAAGACTTGAATAGATATTTTTTGTCAGAGAAGATAAACAAATAAAATGTAAAAATGACATTTATCATTATTTTGCTATATACCATGACTATTTTACCTTTGGCATATGCAGTTTTTGTTTATTTCACCATAGTATGGGAGTTTTCCTTGTATATTCTGATTTGTGAAATGTTTCAGTATAAACCATGCATAAATTATCAATGCCTAGAAAATGAAAAAATCAGCAAAAATAAAAAAACAAATAAAATGGCCAAAAAGCACATCCAAAGATGTTCAATGTCATAATTTGGGAAATACAAATCAAACCCACAATGAGATCTCAGTCCACACCCCCATGATGGCTATAAGCAAAAGATGGATGATAATAAGTGTTGGTGAGAATGTGGAGAAATTACAGCCCTCGTACCTGTTGATGAAAATGGAAAATGGGGCAGCTTCTCTGGAAAATAGTTTGGCAGTTCCTCAAAATGTTAAACATGGAGTTACCATATGTCCCAGAAATTCCACGCCTAGGTATACATACACCCAAGAGAAATACAAACACGTGTCTACCCAAAAACTTGTACATAAATATTCATAGCAGAATTATTCATAATAGCCAAGAAGTGAAAACAATTCTAATGTCCATCAACAATGAACAGATAGCCAGCCATGGTGGTGCACACCTGTAATCACAGTTACTCTGGAAGCTGAGGCAGGAGGATTGCTAGAGTCCAGGAGTTTGAGATAAACCTGGGCAACATAGCAAGACTATCACCTCAGAAAAATACAATGAATAGATAAACAAAATTGGGTATATTCATACAATGGAATATTATTCAGCCATGAGAAGAAATGAGGTTGATACACACTACAACATGGATGAACTTTGAAAACATTATACTAAGCCAATAGCAGAAGCCTATAGCAGAAGGCCACATATATTAGTCTACTTATATGAAATGTCCATATAGACAGAAAGAAGATTAATGATTTCCAGGGGCTGTGGAGTGAAGGAAATTGGGAATGACTGCTAATGAGCATGGGATTTTTGGGAAGAGGGTGATGAAATGTTCTAGAATTAGATATTGGTGATCAACGCACAACTCATGAATATACTTAAAGCCACTTTTATACTTAAAAAGGGTGAACTTTATGGTATGTGAATTACATCTCAATAAAGCTGTAATACAAAATCAGGTAAAAACTTCAAAAATGACATAATCACAAATACAGTGAGGAATACGCCAATTCTTAACTAGCTGTGTAACCTTGAACAAGTGACTTATTTCCATCTCAGTTTCGTCACCTACCTAATGAGGATAAAGATACTACATACTCCATAAGGTCATTTAATGATTAAATGAGTTAATACATGTCAACCTTTTGGAAGACAGTTTATCACACAGTAAGTACCCAATAAATAATGTTAGCAATTACTATAACTATTAAGTAACAAATATAATTTATATGGCTGAAGAACACTTGGATATAGTTACTTTCCCCAAGTATCACTGCAGTCAGTCCAGATTCAACTCAGAGAAAAGATGGAAGGCAACCTCCCCCATGGAGAGGTGTCAGGGTGCTATAAGAATGGTCATAGACCAGTAGGAAAACAAATTTTATGAATAAGAAATAAATGACTACTAAATGCACATCTTCATAAAAATATATGGAACCTAATTAATTAAATTGAACTCAATGGAAAACAAGAAAGAAAAACTACTTCCATGTGTCGGGAAGGTGATATAAATATTTTATTTTATTATGATCTTATAAATCAAGGCAAGCATATACTTAAATGATCAAGGTAAGACTTTATAGTAGAAGGGCAATTAAAAAACAACTAACAAAGATGAATTATTGCTCCATTGGGATGATTGGAAACCCACCTGCCTAGTCAGCTTTTGCTCAGAAAGGTTTTCGTTGCCTGGGGTCTTTCAGGAAGGAGGTGTCTGCAATCGAATCTTTGAGATAACCGAAGCTTCCTTCTTTGACTGGCCATATTAGGGTCGAAACATTTCTAAAACTCTAAAGTCTTAACACACTCTCCTCCCTCCCACCCAGGTTACAGTTTCACCCTCCTCTGGTGGCTTTGCTAGCACACAGTCAGCAGCTGTCCGCTCCTGGGCCCGGTGGCTGTTTGCCGGCTCCGTCATGGATACTACAGTTCCATAAGGTCCAGACGAGTAGGGCACTATGGATGCACTAAGTGCCCGGTTCATCATTCATGTTAGAGAACTGTAATCTTTATAAGGCTCGAGATTCTCATATTCCTCTACACTGGACAATGAATTTTCAGAAGACAGGCATTTAAAAAATTCTTCCTCTTCTTCATGTCTGTATCCCTGGCTCAGAGCGCAGGGCCTGGCATATGGTGACCGGGTGAGGCGTGAATCATGGAAATGTTTGGTGAATGCCTTTCTGTGGGTGAGTCTGAGGGCATGCAATCCTGATTTACATCAGAAAGTTGTTAGGGTGTTAACAGCAAACAGAGAGTTATCGGAAGCCCAACCAACAATTCCTTCTCTCCTTCCTCCATGAAGTTTTTCCTCTTGCCACCAGCTGCGAGTGAGCCTACTTCACTACTTCTGAGACACTCCCCACATTTCGGCCCTGTCAGGAAGTGTACCCCAGGACCCCCTTTCAGGAGGTACTCGCTCCCCCAGCTGCAGGAAGTGTTTGTCTGAAGGATCATGCCAGCGTCTGAGTCCCTTGCCAGGAATCGCCTCCACCAAAGGGAGGTGTCGCAGTATGTCTCAGTCAAAGTTATGGCACCTCCCCTGGGGGTTAGTTTGCACCCAGTGACTGTTCAGTGAGGGGGTTCCAAGACCTGAACTCACTTCAGAACAGCCCCCAGAGCTCTCAGTGGGATCAACGAGGCCTCTTTTGTGTGCGTGGCTGCAGCACAGCCCTCCTCCTCCCCGGGCCCCCTGCTGCCTTCCTCTCTTACTGGTCTTTTCCTCAAGAACACTCCTCAATAAACTCCCCTGCACACAAGTTTCTGAGCCTGTTTCCTCAAGGAGCCAACTTCAAACAGTAAGACACCAGCGTGGACAACATTCCCCACCCCTCTCAGCACACAGCCAGTGCTCAGTCAATGTCAATCACATGAACGGACTCCTCTTGCACCCACCTTTCTTGTTATGATGACGACAGGTGAGTAAGTCACCCAGCAGAGTTAGACAGAAGTCGTGAGTTGCTGGGGAAATGGGCACTAAATCATCCTCAAACCTAATCAGCAACAGACTCCCCAAGCTCTTGGAGCCACGGAATATTTGTATGGGCAACCAAATTGAACCCCTGTAGCTAGTAGAGATGACACTCCCCATCAAAATGAGGGGTCTATCTCCCCTCCCTTGAGTCTGGGAGGAGGGACCTGTGAATGCTTTGAGCAATAGAAGGTGACAGAAGTGATGCTGTGTCACTTTCTAGATCCTGTCTTTTGGAATTCTCTCTCTGGGATTCCTGAGCTGCCAGATAAGAAGGCCTACTCCCTGAGCCCTCCACACGTAGGCGCTCCGATGGATGCTCCCTGACAAGCCAACCTTCTAGCCATTCTCTGCCCCCAAGTTGCCAAACATGTGAGTGAAGCTGCCTTGGACAGTCCCAGACCCATCAATCCACCATTGAATACCGCCTAGTGACCACGGTCACTCCTACACAGAGAGAACAATCACCAGCCGGGGTCTCAACAAATTCCTGATTCACAAAATCATGATAGAACAGAATGGTTATTATTTTCATTTGCTATATAACAGTAGATAACCAGAGGAATCCCATCCTGGAATCCCCTCAACACCTCCTTCTAACTCTCTGTGGACTCACCGGGACTGGGGCAGGAGAGGGAACACCATCTGCTTCTATCGTACTGAAGTGAGGGCCCGAGGATTTCAAATTAGACCTGCCTAAATTCAAACATCTAATTTGCAACCAGCCTAGAAGAACTGATTTAACTTGAGCCTTTTTCGAGAGTATTTCCATTTGACAGGCTTTAGGGTTTTGTTTTGAGAAAATGAAATGGTGACAAATAATTAAGGAAACCAATGCTGGGTGAGGATGCTCTCCCAGGGATGGTTCTAAGGGGCCACAGACCTCCGCTTCCAGGCCTCTGGAGAATAGATTCCCAGGAAATCTTGGTCCTAAGGTTTTAGTTTAAAATGAAACTTTGGAACTAGAGATGTGTTCCCGAAAATGCATAATGACCTAAGGTCGTGGTTTTGGGGAAGTAGGACTAATTGAGATGTGTTTCCATACTGTCTCCGGAAATAATTCATAAGTGTCAGACTCTTTCCAGATTTTCCATCTGTAGCATGTGGCCACCATACTTACCCTAGGGTTCTTCTTCTGGCTTCTCAAGCCAGGGCTCTATTTTGAGGTCTGCTCATTGAACAATTGCTACTCAGAGTTCTGAGTCTATGTGGCTCCATGGACTGTCCCTTCTAAATGCCCATCACTGTTATGGAAGCTGCAGCTACAATGTGAATATCAAAGATCTTACCCTACTTCCTACTCTCTAAAACAAACAAAACAAAACAAAAAAACCTCCCACAAACAAACAAACAAAAAACCACAGAAACAAAACACTTCAATAAAAGGTAAGTCACAGAGCCATAGCTCAGTCAGTGTTCAAAGTTTCTGAATGATCACCAAGTTCTGGACTCCCTGAGAGAAAGAAGAAAGCTAGGTTGAGTCCCTATTGTGTGCGAATACCACGAATTTACATGCACGATCACAATTTTCACATTGTTGAGTCCTTACTGTGTGCAAATACCACGAATTTACATGCACGAGCACAATTCTCACAGTATCCCTGTGAGGTGGGTATTATTAGCCTCTGCTCACCAATAAGGACACAGAGGCATGGAGAGGGTTAAGTAAGCTGCTCAAGGTTTGACAGCCAGCAAAGGATGGGAGAGAAAGGGAGGAAATACGGCAGCGATTCAAACTCAGACATGTCTGTCTGAGGTCAAACAAAGCCTGAGAGAAGGAGTAAGAATTTCAGGCTGTTATAGTTGCCCGTACAAGAGGAAAACGTTGCAATCACCAATGAGGTGGAAGACTTTTATGACTAATTCAAACTAGCGGCTGTATATAGTGTGAATGCTTACTCGTAGACTCAACATTTTTGTCACTGAGGTTATTGGTGCTTTACTCGGAATCTTACAACTAGGGATGTCATTAAATAGGTGATTTATTATGCAAGAAAAGTATTGGACCCCATTGTTACATACACATAAAATGTGCAAAAATATTTACGTACCTATGCAGGTGTGGCTGTTGGAGTGGATGGTGCCCAGCTGGTCGTGGTAGGCTGGAGAAGCCGAGGAGTGAAGAGGCAGGAGGAAGAATAGAGGAGCTGCCATAAGGATCTTCCAGGGGAACTTCATCTCTGAGCCGTGCACCACGGGAGATCTCCTGGCTCCAGAAGCTGCCAGCTAAGGAATGCTCAAACTGAGGCCACAGAGTCAGTCGGTCTCTCTGCCCTTCTCTTCCTCTCTCTGATACATACACCCCACACTCTTAGATACACGCTCTTCAATAAGCATGACACGAATGAAAACACTCACAGACCCACAGCTCGCGACTGTGGGACCCCTGAAGGAGCCATACGGGACGGAGTCTGGGAAGAACTGGAGGGAGTCCCTGGTGTGCAGTTCTTCTGAGCTAAAACCTGCAGGAAAAAGAAAAACCTAAGCTGCACAGTGGCACCAACAGGCACTTCCTGCCACGCTCCCTGGCTGAAGTCAGTGACTATAAACCACGAACTTTGAGGCTCACCGGAACTGCTCTGTGGGGTTGGTTAGGAGGCCCTTCCCCTTTCATTCTTGCAAAACAAAGCTAAATTAAAACTAGAACTGAAGCAGGAAAAAAAAAAAAACCTAAACCATAAACACACAGCCAGCCCTTTAGCAATTTGACCAGCAGCACCCACAAATTGTAGAAATTATAACTTGTTCTATTCAGAAGTTATTTAGTTTTGTTTTAAACAGCTTTATATGGGCTCTTTATCTTGTTGTTAAAGAATATTCTGGTCAAGTAGTGTCTTTTCTCTGGAGAAGCCTGATTATTCCTTGAAGGGTCAAGTTTTCTCAAGGCCTTTCATGTGGTGTGCAGAAAATGAGCCGTGCAGAAAATAATGGGCAGTCGGGAAGGCTGGATTTTAGATCTAATGAGAAAAAAGATGAGTTAGAATTAGCCCATTCATATTTCCCTGGCTGTGTGTGATGCATCTTTTTTCTCCACAATTTCAAAGTGTGTTTATATTTCCTGCCCGTGGATGATTTGTTCATTGTGCAGAGACTGATTTTCTGCTTTGAAGAGGAGAATTGAGCACTGTTTTTCTGGGAAAAAATAAATCCGAACCAGATCATAGATAAAGAAAGACACATAAGGCTTTGTTCTAAAACAGGACACAGCCAAGTCATATGCCATCTCAGAAGAGATAAGAAGACGGGGCCAAAGAACTCCAGACTAGATAAGTGTGGGGAGTCGTGCAGTTCTTTTTCTCTCTGCTTAGGCTCTAAGGAAAGCTAATTACAAACTTTGAAATATTATGGAGGCTATCTAAATAGGTAGAAATTTTTTAAAAAATAGCAGTTTTAGATAGCAGGTAGGGTTTTAAAGTTGTATCCTTTCCAGGGTATAGGAAGTACCAATTTTTACAGTTTGAAGATTTTTTTGTGTATGTATTCATCTTACAAATGCCAATGGGGCTGAAATTCCCAAACCTACAGTAGCGATAGCACAAATCAGAGTGTTTCCCTAATTATGTCCCCAGCGCAGGTTAGGCCATGAATGGTGTCCTTGGTCACCTGTGGTCCTGTCATTTCCTCTGAGGCTGAAGTGCTGCTGCTTAAGGTTCCTGACCCTGTAATCGAGGGAAGCTTTAGGGGTCACGAGGACCACCATGGGGGTGTGGCCTAGAGAAGTTCCAGAGACTCCCTGGGGAGGGAGTATAATGGACCGATTAAGAACACAGATTGCGAGGACAGAAAGGCCCGTAGTCAAACCTGGTATCTACCGTTTAGTTCTGAGTAGTATGTTAGGCCAGTGATGTAACCTTTCTCCCTTCAGTTCTTCGTTTATATTGGGATAACGGTAATATCTGCCTCAGAGAGCGGCTGGAGGGACTCACATAAATGATGTATCCAAACTACAAGAAGTACGTATTCAGTAAATCAAAGCTCGGTGAGAGTGTGATGAAACTTGTACTCCAGGTCACCTTCAAGAGAATTCCCAGACACCCGTGGTAGTTGCAGGCCAAGATGTAATATATGGAAAATGGCATGGACAGGAAGAGGCAGCATTTGTCAAACACCTTCTAGGTGCCGTGCAGCATTCCAGAAGTGCACGGTCTAGTTTGTCTAACCCAGAGATTGGTGAGGAATCTTCTGAGGGCTTCTGGAAGAGAGTTTGGCACAGGCTTTGGGCCTCCTGAGACTCCTCTGGTCTAGATGAATAGCTGTGAACAGGTTGGGAAACTCTTAAGGGGAGAGGAATTTCTTGGTATAAGGCTGTATGCAAGTTTTATGCCCTTCATCGTGTGTATGTGGCCAGGCAGTTCCACCCACAGCCATCCCAAGGATGGTGAGCCTGAAATGACCCGGTGCACTCAGGCTTCAGGGCTGGCCACAGTGTGCAGCACTGACTCCGCTGTGCAGCACTAAGCAAGTCCCTTCCTAGTTCCAGAGGTGAGATTCCTCAGCTACAAAAGTGAGATGAGACGATCTACGTGGTCATACCAGACACATAGCAGGTTTTAATAAATAGAAGCAATTTCACACTTGGAGGGTGAGTTCTTACTGAGAAAGGTCAAAAGAAGAACATAGAAATCAGGAAGCAATTTCTGCCAACCGACGCTAAAACAAAGCGCATGTGCGCTTACACCACAAAACAAAACCTCCCTCCCTGTCACCGAGGTGGCACAGGTGTCCCTCAGACTAGCTAGTATCATTGCATCTGACAGGGCTGCCTTTGTTCACTGAGTACTGAGTGCAAATGACTTAGGATCTCTGAACAACTTGCTGAAAGGCTTGGCCCCACCTGTGGTGATAACCTGTACCATGGTCTAGTCACACCCTGTACAATGTTCCTACAGGATCCCTGCTGTCAGACACTCCAACTCTGATTGTCTCAAAATCTGCTCTTAGAATGAGATTCCTTCCTTGAAGTGCTTTGTCACTTACTTCACTCAGAGAGCTCAGATTCAAACCACAGCCTTCCCCTCTGCCTTAGGAGGCTGAGGGTTTATGATCTCCAGATGTTGCACTTGTGGTTCTAGCTTGTTCAGTATGAATATGCTTTCTGAATATTTTTTGACCTGCATTGAAATCAACCATTTCATGCACACCCAGTTCATTAATCAGAAAAAAATAAAAATAAAGACCAGGGTGACGGGAAATCCTATAAAAGCTGGCGCTATCACCAAGGTGCCTCTTTGGTTTTCTCCTCTTTCTGACATCCAGGCCTGCGCTGCCTTCTCCTTGCTCTCGGCTGTCCAGGATTGTCTATGGTGGTCTTCCATTCCCAGACTTTTTGCTGACCCTGTCCTCCCCAGTAAGAGCTTATTAATTCTGGTCCCACTCTATTCCGTCTCTGCTCTCTGCCAAGGAAATGGTAAACTAATTAATCCATATGAAAGATGCATGCCAACTAATTAAAAGAGCTCTGGGCTCAGGATGGGGGTGACCTAGATCATGGCTTCACCTCTTAGTAGCTGTGTGCCCTGGGGTGAGCTGCTCCACCTTTCTGAATACCAGTTCATTTAACTATAAAATGGGATATATAATGCCAATATTAAAAGAAAATTGTGGAGATTAAAGACACAATGTGAATGTAAAAAACCTAAAAGCAACTGTTAGATAAATTTAAAGCTAACAAGGGATTAACATTATCCTTCTCAAGTCATGTTGAACTATTTTTGAAATTGCTCTAAATAGAGATTTTTAAATTGATTCATAATAATTTTACACATTTATGGGGTACATGTCATATTTTGATATATGTGTACAGTGTGTAATGATAAAATCAGGGTAATTGGAATATCCATCACCTCAAACATTTATCATTTCTTGTGTTGGGAATACAAATCTTCTATCTATTTTGAAATATACAGTAAGTTATTTTTAACTATCGCCACCCTACTGTGCTCTTGAACACTAGGACTTATTCTTTCTACCTACCTGTATTTCTGTGCCCGGTAATCAGCTTCTTCGTCCCCTGCCTCCCCTTCCCAGCCTCTGGTAACTATCATTCTACTGGCTGTCTCCACGAGATCAACTTTTGTAGCTCCCACATGTGAGTGAGAACATGAGATATTTGTCTTTCTGTGCCTGGTTTATTTCATTTAATATAATGACCTTCAGTTCCATTTATATTGCTGCAAATGACAGGATTTCATTCTTTTTATGGCTAAATAGTATTCCAATGTGTGTCTGTACCACATTTTCTTTATTCATATAGTCATTGATAAACACAGGATGATTTCATATCTTGGCTACTGTAATAGTGCTTCAATAAACATGGGACATCTCTTCAATATACTGAATTCCTTTCTTTTGGATATATACCTAGCAGGGGGGGTTGCTGGATTGTATGGTAGATGTCCGTTTAGTTTTTTGAGAAAACTCCATACTGTTTCTATAGTGGCTGTACTAATTTATATTCCCACTAACAGTGTGCTAGTGTTCCCCTCTGTTTGCATCCTTTTCAGCATCTGTTATTCTTGTTTTTGATAATAACCATTTTAATTGGGATGAGATTATATCTCATTGTGATTTTGATTTGCATTTCCCTTATAATGAGTGATGTTGAGTATTTGTAATATACTTTTTGACCATTTGTATGACTTTTTTTTAGAAATATTTATTCAGATCATTTGCCTATTTTTGAACTGAATTATTTGTTTTTTTCTATTGAGTGGTTTGAGTTCCCTGTATATTTAGCTATTAATCCCTTCTTGGATGGGTAGTATGCAAATATTTTCTCCCATTTTTTAGGTTGTCTCTTCCCTCTGTTGATTATCTCCTTTGCTGTGCAGAAGATTTTTAGCTTGATGTAATGCTATTTGTCTATTTTTGCTTTTGTTGTTTGTACTTTTGAGGTCTTACTGAAAAAGTCTTTGCCCAGACCAATGTCCTGAAGCATTTCCCCAATGTTTTCTTCTAGCAGTGTGATAGTTTCAGGTCTTAAATTTACATCTTTAATCTATTTTGATTTGATTTTTGTATATCAAGAGATAAGGATCTAGTTTCATTCTTCTGCATATGAATATCCAGTTTTCCCAGCACCATTTACTGAAGAGACTGTCCTTTCCCTACTGTATGTTCTTGGCTCCTTTGTCAAAGATAAGTTCACTATAGATGTGTGGATATATTTCTGAGTCCTCTATTCTTTTCCATTGGTTGTCTATGTGTCTGTTTTTTATGCCAGTACCATGTTGTTTTGGTTACTACAGCTCTGTAGTATAATTTGAAGTCAGGTAATGTGATGCCTCCAGCTTTGTTCTTTTTGCTTTGGCTATTCTAGGTCTTTTGTGGTTCCATATAAATTTTAGGATTACTTTTTTCTGTTTCTGTGAAGAATGTCCTTGGTATTTTGATGGGGATTACATTGAATCTGTAGATTGCTTTGGGTAGTATGGACATTTTAACAATATTCAGTCTTCCAATTCATGAGCATGCAATATCTTTCCTTTTTTGTGTGTCCTCTTCAGTTCTTTCATCAATGTTTTACAGTTTTCATTATATAGATCTTTCACTTCTTTGGTTAAGTTTATTCCTAGGTGTTTTCTTTTATTTATACGTATCATAAATGGGGTTACTTTTTTGGTTCCTTTTTCAGATTGTTTACTATTGACATAGAAATGCTACTGATTTTGTATGTTGATTTTGTATCCTGCAACTTTACTGAATTTGTTTATCAGTTCTAATAGTTTTTTTGTGTGGAATCTTTAGGTTTCTCTAAAAATAAGATCATATCATTTGCAAACAAGGATAATTTGACTTCTCCTTTTCCAATTTGGATGCCCTTTATTTCTTTCTCTTGTCTGATTGCTTTAGCTAGAACCTCTAGGACTATGTTATTCATGAATAAAAGTGGTGAAAATGGGAATCCTTGTCTTGTTCCACATCTTAGAGGAAAGGTTTTCCATTTTTCCCCATTCAGTATAATACTTGCTCTGGGTCTGTCACATATGGCTTTTATTGTGTTGAGTAAGTTTCTTCTATGCCCAGTTTTTTGAGAGTTTTTATGAAGAAGGAATGTTAAATTTTATCAAATGTTTTTTCAGAATCAATTGAAATTATCATATGGTTCTTATCCTTTGTTCTGTTGATATGATACATCACACTGGTTGATTGCATATGTTGAGCTATTCTTGGGGTGATTCTTGGGATGAATCCCACTTGATCATTGTGAATGATCTTTTTAATGTGCTGTTGAATTTAATGTGCTGTTGAATTTAGTTTGCCAGGATTTTGTTGCAGATTTTTGCCTATACACTCATCGGAGGTATTTGTCTGTAGTTTTCTTTTTTCGTTGTGCCCTTGTCTGGTTTTCATATCAGGGTAATGCTGACCTCATAGAATGAGCTTCTAAGTATTCCCTCCCTTTAATTTTTTGGAATAGTTTGAGTAAAATCAATATTAATTCTTCTTTACATGTTTGGTAGAATTCAGCAGAGAAGCTGTCATTGACCTAACATGTGGTCAATCCTGAAGAATATTCCATGTGCTGCTGAGAAAATTGTGTGCTCTGCAGCTGTTGGATGAAATGTTCTGTAAATGTCTGTTAGAGCCATTTGGTTTAGAGGGTAGTTTGATGTTTCTTTGTTGATTTTCTGTCTGAATAACCTGTCCATTGCTGAAAGTGGGGTGTTGAAAGACCTTTTATTACTGCTTCTATCTTGTTACTCATTATTGGTCTGCTCGGAGTTTCTGTTTATTCATGGTTTAATCTTGGTAGGTTGTATGTGTCCAGAAACTTACCCATTTCTTCTAGGTTTTCCAATGTAATGGCATAGAGTTATTCATGATAGTTTTTAATGATCCTTTGTATTTTTGTGGCATCAGTTATAATGTCTCTTTTTTCATCTCTAATTTTATTTATTTAGGTCTTCTCTGTTTTTCTCTTAGTCTGCCTAAAGATTTGTTGATTTTGTTTATCTTTTCAAAAGTCTAACTCCTTAATTTTGGTGATCTTTTGTATTGTTTTTGTAGTCTCAATGTTATTTATTTTATTTTATTTTATTTCTGCTCTGATCTTTATTATTTCTTTCCTTCTACTAATTTTGGGTTTGTTTTTGCATTTCTAGTTCCTTGAGGTACATTGTTAGGTTGTTTATTTGAAGTCGTTCTACTTTTCTGACGTAGGCATTTATTGCCATAAACTTCTCTCTTAGAACTGCTTTTGCTATATCCCACAAATTTTGGAATCTACTTTTTTCCATTTTCATTTGTCTCAAGGAATTTTTAAATTTTCATTTTAATTTCATAATTGACCCATTTGTTATTTAGGAACATGTTTAATTTCCATAAATTTGTACAGTTTCCAGTATTCTTTTTGTTATTGATTTATAGTTTTATTCCACTGTGATCAGAAAAGATGCTTGATATGATTTTGATTTTTAAAAGTTTGTTAAACCTTGTTTTGTGACCTAACATGTGGTCAATCCTGAAGAATATTCCATGTGCTGCTGAGAAAATTGTGTGCTCTGCAGCTGTTGGATGAAATGTTCTGTAAATGTCTGTTAGAGCCATTTGGTTTAGAGGGTAGTTTGATGTTTCTTTGTTGATTTTCTGTCTGAATAACCTGTCCATTGCTGAAAGTGGGGTGTTGAAGTCTCCTACTATTAATGTATTGTAGTCAATCTCCCCCTTTAGGTCTACTAATATTTGTTTTATATTATTTAGTTGCTCTGGTGTTGAGTACATACCCATCTACAATTGTTATATTCTCTTGATGCATTGACCCCTGTATAATGTTCTTTTTTCTCTCTCTCTGTCTCTCTTTCTCTCTCTCTCTCTCTCTCTTTTTTTTTTTTACTGTTCTTGACTTAGTTTATTTTATCTGATAGAAGTATAGCTACTCCTGCTCATTTTTTTGCTTCCATTTGCATGGAATGTCTTTTTCTATCCCTTCACTTTCAGTCTCTTTGACAGCATATAGTTAGGTCTTGGTTGTTTTTTATTCATTCTGCTTCTGTACATCTTTTAATTGGAGAATTTAATCCATTTACATTCAAGGTTTTTATTGCTAGGTCAATATTTACTACTGCCATTTTGTTTCTTGCTTTCTGATTGTTTTGTAGATCCTTTCTTCCTTTTTTCCTATATTACTGTCTTCCTTTGTGATTAACTAATTTTCTCTGGTAGTATGTTTTTTTCCTGTACTATTTATTTTTAGTATATCTAGTATAGATTTTTTACTTTGTAGTTACCATGAAGCTTGCAAAAAACAGCTTACAGTTTTAACAGGTTATTTTAAACTGATACCAACTTAACTTTGATCACAAAAAAGTATAAAAAACAAACTCTACACTTTAATATCATCCCCTATTCAATTTGACTCTTTGATGTTTCAGTTTACAGATATTTACATTGCCTGTCTTTTAACCAATTGTTGTAATTATTATTGTTTTTAATAGTTTTATCTTTTAGTCTTTATACTTAAATATAAGTGGTTTACTTACTACAATTACTGTATTAGACAATTCTGAATTTGTCTGTTTTCTTACTTTTACCTGTGAGTTTTATACCTTTAGATGTTTCCTTGTTACACATTAGCATTCATTTCTTTCAGATTGAAGAATTCCCTTTAACATTTCTTATAAGATAGGTCAAATGTTGATGAATTCCCTCAGCTTTTATTTGTCTGGGGAGTCTTTATCTCTCCTTTGTGTTTGAAGGATAGCTTTCCTGGGTACAGTATTCTGTACATAGAATGATGGTTTGCAGTTTGTTTCCTTTAGCACTTTGAAGATAGCATCCCACACATCCTAGCCTGCATGGTTTCTGCTGAGAAAGATGCTGAAAGCTGTATTGGGGCTCTTTTAAGTGTAATATGTTTCTTCTCTCTTGCTGCTTTGAGTGTTCTTTCTTTGTCATTTTTTTTATTTCATTTCAGAATATTACTGGGGTACAAACACTTTTATTACAAATATTGCCTTTGTGCTGCCTGAGTCAGAGCTACAAGTGTACCCATCCCCCAGATGGTGCACACTGCACATTCATTAGGTGTGAATTTACCCATCCCCTCCTTCCCCCTGCCACATGCTCGACACCACATGAATGTTACTTCCATATGTGCACACACCAGCGTTGATCAGTTAGTGCCAGTTTGATGGTGAGTACTTGCGGTGCTTGTTTTTCCATTCTTGTGATACTTCACTTCGAAGAGTGGGCTCCAGTTCCATCCAGGGTAATACAAGAGATGTTAGTTCACCATTGTTTTTTGTGGCTGAGTAGAACTCCATGGTATACATATACACATTTTATTAATCCACTCATGTATTGATGGGCACTGGGGTTGTTTACATCTTTGCAATTGTGAATCGTGCTGCTATAAACATTCCAGTTCAGAGATCTTTATTACAGAATGTCTTTTTTTCCTTTGTCTTTGATTTTTGCTCTTTCACTTATAATGTGCCTTGGGGAATTCCTCTTTGGGTTGAATTTGATTGGTTACCTCTGAGCTTCCTGTACCTGGATACTGTCATCTTTCTTCAGATTTGGGAAATTTTCAATGAATTTTCAAAATTTTCAATTTTTCTTAAATATACTTTCCAGGCTTTTTTCTCTCTCATCTCCTTCAGGAATTCCAATTTTGTGGAGGTTAGTTTGCTTGATGGTGTTCCATAATTCTTGAAGGCCGTCTTTACTCTTTTTTATTCTTTTTTTCTTTTTGATACTTTGGTTGGGTAATTTCATATGTTTTGTCTTCATGCTTGCAAATTCTTTCCTCTGTTTGATCAAGTCTTCTGTTGAAGCTTTCTAATGAATTTTTCATCAGTTATTGTTTTCTTTATCTCTATGGTTTCTATTCAGTTTTTAAAAAAATTTCCTGTTTCTTTGTCAAATTTCTCATTTTGTTCCTATATTGTTTTCCAAATTTTATTTAGTTTCTACCTACATTTTCTTGTGATTCCCTAAACTTCTTTATGAGAATTATTCTGAATTCTCTCTCAGACATTTTACAGATCTTCAGTTCTTCTGACTCTATTGCTAGAGGTTTATTGGTTTCTTTTGGTGGTTTCATATTTCCATGAGTTTTCACAATCCTTGCTTCTTTACGTTGAAGCCTACACATTTCCCATCCAAGTACTAACCAGGCCCGACCCTGCTTAGTTTCCAAGATCAGACAAGATCGGTCGTGTTCAGGGTGGTATGGCCATAGACAAAGCCTACGCATTTGAGAAGATAGCCACCTCTTCCAGTTTTTGCAGGTGTTCTTTGGTGGTGTTAGACATTTATTTCTTAGAATCAGTACATAAACACTGGCTTAGTTTTGCCTCCTGTTTTGGGGAGAACTTATAGTGAGCATAAAAACTAAAACACTGCACTGGAACTAACTCATTACTGTGTCTTTGGGTCTTGATCTGGAGCAGACTTATGAACATCAAAACTGAAATGCTGCTCCGGAACTAAATCACTGTCCTGCTGTTGTTTTCAAGTGAACACTGGATCTTAAATGCTTCCTGGGAACTATGTTATTGTCCTGATGTTGCTTCTCAATCTGGGTAAGACTTAAGTAGGCACTGAACTTAATCCCAACCTTTTGGTTGTTTCTAGGCCAGAGGAAGGCTCCACGCAAGCACCTGGGCTTTGTGGAAAACATGGCTAGATATTCATGTCTTCCTTTGAATTGTGCCCCCTGGGGTGATATGGCACCAGTCGGTCTTTTTATTGTGGCATCACCTCTGATGAGAGCACTGAGCAAGGGCTAAGATCTGTGTGCCAGTTACTGTGGTAAGCACCCCACTCTTTGTCCTCAATTTACCCAAGGTGATTCAGTCCTACTGGCACTCCCAATGTTTATTGTGAGACAGACCAGAATGTGCTTCCCTTATAGATTCCCAGTCTGGTGGGCAGATCAAACATCTTGATTTGACATGAGTCAGAGCTTATGCAGTGATGGAGGAATGGGGAGTGGCTCTAAATACAGATGAAGCTTCACTAGCTCACCTCCTGCTCTGTAGCCCCGAGGGGTTGGGGACCACAGCTGTAAAGCATACATTCTGTTAAATAGAAGTCTTTTGTCTGCTGGTCACCTCATAGAAAATTTGGGGGAAGGAGCTGTGGCAAGTGATTGCTTTTTGTAAGTGAGACAAGAATGTGGATACATGTAAGTGGACAGAAATAGAGAAGAGAGAGACGGGAGAAGCAGGGATAGATGAGACTAGGTTCTTCCTGGCTAAAAAGCCACAGAGAAGTGCTGGGAGATGGAGTAGCAAAAATACTAGAGCTAGTAAGAAGGTTGGATGTAGATTTTTAAGTTTGCCATGCCATGGCAGGGAAGTGCTAAGAAGGCGTGGGTAGAAGCAAGTGCACAGGTGGAGGGCCATGTAAATGCATACCTCAGTGATTCACAATTATCTTGGGAAGGGCTTTAGATGCCCCATATGTTATAGATTGGGGGCAGGGTGGGATTAAATCACCTTTCCCTAGCTCTCCGAGGTGTAGAGTTAAGTTTGAATGCACATAACACAATTAAACAAATATAGCTTAAACCAATTTGAAGTTTATTGATTTATTCATTCATTCATTTTTAGATTTTAAAAGTCCAGGGGTAGACAGTTCAGAGCTGGTATGGCAGTCCCATGGTATCTTCAGCGACCTAAGCCCCTAATTTCCTGTCCCACTATCCTAGAGTTGACTTGCATCATTGAGATCATCTAAAGGTATAAAATGACTGCTAGAGCTCGAGCTATCATATCCATGTTCCGGGCCTGCAGTGAAAGGAAGCAGAGAAAGGCTAGTGGAACTCACACCTTTCCTTATAAGGAGCTTGTTGCAAAAGTCTCCCACATTAGGACCAAAAGTAACCTCCTCATATTTTAAGTCATTTTACCAGGAATTGGGGAACAGAAAGGGTAGGGGGAGAGGGAAGAAGATCGTGAAATTTCTTCACATGGTGCCAGAGCATGTGCACAGAGCAAGTGCTCAGAAGGTTGAATCCAAATCCCCATCCAAACACCTGCCAAGTGTTTCCAATGGGAGGGTTATGGGAGGGAAGTGAGGATGGGGATCAATATCTTTTTATAGATTTGGAGAAATAACCAGAATAAATATATTCCTAAATGGGCTTATGTTAAGATAATATGCGCTTTAAGAGAAAAAGAAAGCTTCAGGAGCATGGTTAAAGATAAAATTAGAGTTAAAGAAAAATAGTAATCTTCATCTAAAACACAATAGATCATATCGCCCTATTGCTCCCAACATGTCAAAGCTCCCATTGCCCACCAAATAAAGAGCTAACATCTCAGAGGGATTCACAGAGCCACTTGTCACCTGGAACCGGCTCATTTCTCCAGGCATGTTTCTAATCACTTTTCATGTGTGCCCTGTGTTCTTGTCATGCCAAGTTACCTGTGATGTCCCCAGCCAGACATGCTCAGATGTTCATGCCTGAGTGCCTCTGCGTGAGCTTTCACCTGCCTGGAACGTCCCTCCCCTCATCTTCCAGGGAAACGCCTTCAACTTTTCCTTCAAGGCTATCTCTTCTCAGAAGCCGTCCCTGTCCCTTGCCAAGCATGAGTGTCAGCTGTGTCCTCAGTGCTCCCAGACATTTCATCGTTAATGTACCCGTCTGTTTCCCCCCTTGGCTGCAGGTTCCTGGAGGGCAGGTTATTTAGCACCTTGGCTGTAGAACGTGCACCTGACTCATGGCAGATACTCAATAAATGTTCATGGAGAGAAAAAAAGAAATGAGCAAACTAGAGTAAAAAGATACAACATGTTAGGTATTACAGCAGTACAGGAAGTAGATGAGGATATTTTAAAAATGTTCTCAGGAGCATTATGTAAAAGGAAAAGCATTAAAGGCAGGAAATTTGGGGCTCAGAACTAAACCCTTATGCAAATGCTGAGGAATCAGGTCAGCAAAAGATGCAGTAAGGGCTGAGCACTGAGTTAGGATTTGAGAAGCAGTTCCATGACTGGGTAGAGAGAAAACAAGAAGCGAGAGTGTCATGTTGTCAGGCTGAGAGGTCTGGAGTCATGCAATTTCCGCCCGGCTGCCCCAGTGTTTGTAATAAGATAACAAAGTTCATTTCCCTAAAGACTTCGAGGCTGACCCAGTCCAGGGAAGTGGAGAAATGCAGCAGCGGTGTTGCCTTGCTGAGCCCAGACTCCCAAGCCAGGGCTGCTCTGAGGAGCAAGAAGGAAGTGTACAGCCAGATCCGTGTTCACCTGCCAAAGGGAGAGACAGAGGGGCCTTGGTTTCTGCACCCGCCACAGCAGGTCCTCCTTCAGCAGCTCAAATATGCTTGAACTTCCCTAGGCTGGGATGAATTACTTCTTGCCATGCTCTGAGACTAGTTTCAGGTGGGAGGAGAACACTGACTCACATGGAGATTTCAGAGTTGGCAAAGTGAAGTGAGGCAGTGAGACTGGTACCTGGTCTGAGGGACTAAAGTGTGCAGTCAATGTGAATTGGCCTGCATTTTGCTTTATTACACACACCCCAAAGAGTGCTTTTAAAAGTTATGCTTTATCATTTTGCATTCCTTTTTCAATTTACAGAGTTTTATTGTGTGTATGTGTGTGTGTGTGTGTGTGTGTGTGTCCTTTGTCAAAGATAAATAAAGCAGGACACTAATTAAAGTGGTAAGGACAGATGTTAACTAGTAATACACTATTTCAATAGGGAAAAGTTCAGTGTGAGCTGAACTCAACTTTGATCTGCACTAAGGTTTGTGATTTGCACTGGGCATTTTAAAGGGAGAAAGAGGTAATAGGGAGGGGGGTAACAGGGGTTGGAAGAGTCAAGAAGTGAAAAATTACAAGAAGTAGGGAGGCTGGTCTGGGCCATGTGGAACCCATCTGGGTTTGCCAACTGGTGCAAGTTAGACTCCTCCCTCCCACAGAGACTGGGCGAAAGGGATCTGACTGTCAGGTGTTGGCTACAACAGTAAATTCTTCTGGCAGCCTTGAGGTTTCTCCAATGGGCATCTATTTTAAGCAGGGCTAGGATCATCCTAGGGATGTGGCCATGAGCTGTTAGAAACTATGAGAGTTTTTTCAAGTCTTTATGAGCCAAAGCAGAGGCCCGGTAGAGAAGAGGGCTTTGAGGAGCCTGTGAGCTTTGGTCAAGGAGAGAACCTGGGTCACCGAGTGTGCGTACATACTCCCACCATTGAGTGGCAGGGTTTATTTGCTCTTCTCTTGAACCTGTGCCAGCCTGTGACTGCTTTGGCCAATCCAGTCTGGAAGAAGCACCCCTGGGCTGGAGCCAGGCACAATCTTTCAGAGGACTGGCAGCTTCTGCCTTGGTCTCTTGGTGCCCTGGGTTTCTATGTAAGAAGCTTGATTACTCTGCCGCAGAGATCATGTGCAGACCTGAGACCATATGGAGAGGGAGGACCCTGCTGACCCAGTGTTTCAGCCAACCCTGAAAAGGCACCTGGCATGTGAGTGAGACCAACTTGGACCTTCCAGACCAGACTGAAGCCATCTCAGACCCTCCAGACTAGCACGATTGCCAGCTGAGTACCAACCAGTTCCCCCAGTTGACACTATTTGAAGCAGAAGAATCACCCAGTTGATCCCTGCCAACAAGAGAGAAAATAAAATGGTTATTGTTATAAGCCCCTAAATTTGGGGGTCATTTGTATGTAACAGTAATCAGAACAGGGTGCAAGATTGGAGATTGAGGTATGGTTGACTGGTCTGCATTACACAGATTATTAAGGGTTTTGGCAGATCCTCTGTTTCTTTGATACTGTGCTTTGGGGAGCATTAGGGTCCTTCATATTGGATCAAACCAGTCCAAAAGCACTGGACTATTCTAGTAATCAGAGGTAACTGATGTATGTATGGTCCAAAGGGGTAATAACCCTGTCTCAGAAAAGAACGACATAAGACCTTCAAAGACAAAGACCTCCAAATTAAGGGCAAAAGTCACATTTTTCTGGCTTCATACCTTTCAAGTCTCCTGATAATTCTTCTATTGCTTGTTTTGGGGTGTGAGTTGTTATTGCAATGGGGACAGGGAGAGGAGAGAGAGAGAGGAGGGTGGTGAAGTTATCTGTCTGGGGCTTGTTAGACATGATGCAACTGAAGTGAGGAACGAGGATGTAGAATCCTTTGCAACATTTGCCTCTTGGAGCAGGGTTTGGGATAACCTAGTATCTGCCCTCATCCACCAGGAGGGCGATAAAACCTCCCCAGAGCCGGCACATGAGGCTGGCATCTACCCTGATTCCACTCTCCCCAGAAGTCAAGAGAGGGGCCTTGACTCCTGAGTCAGGGTAGGAGTAGGTAAGACACACACGGAACATTACAGAAACTGAGGACTTGGGGGTGTGAGATGACTGGTCTGGGGTCAAAGCCCAGAATGGAAACTCTGTGACTGATTTTGAAGCCAGAATCCTTTCTGCTGTTTCCTTCCATATTCTTTCAAATGTCCTTATTTTCAATATCTTGCTTTCAAGGGATGAATAGGGTGTCAGTCATTCACATTTTAATTGAATAAATGTTTTGCAGGAGAGTGTAAACATAAAATAAAATGATTGTTGTTGAATAGGAATCACATGTCAAAATAGAACTTTGATAAAATAACTTTGCTCTAATATATCTACATAGTTATTAAATTCTACAATAAAAATCATTTATGTAATATGTTTTGCTAAAACAATGTCTCCTCTCTTCTATTTCCACATGTTTAGGCAGCAAGTCACAGGTCAAGGATGTTGACACTAGGCAACGGTCTAGGTGAAGTTGGTTTCGGCCTCCATATCCCTTAGACAAGTCTGGATTTGGCTGAGACTTTGAGATTAACCCAGACACTGCCAGGTGAGTTTCTCCAGATTGAGGGGGCTGTGAGTCCCCTTCAAGTGTGTAAAACCTTGTTTTCCATGAATTCTCCCAGACAAGGGCAGTTCTCCCAGGTCCTCATCTGTATAATTTATCCCGGATCAGGAAGCTATCTTAGCTATCCACAGCTATCTCTGGGCTTTGTGCTTTGGGGTGAACCCTGGTGCCACAGGTGTTCTATCCCATCTGCTGGCTCAGTGTCTGGGCCTGGCAGCTTCCATTTCCTGCCAGCCTCTCCAGGGGCTCATCTGATTCCCACTCAGTATCCTTATACACTAGGCCCTGCCTCCAGCTCTTGCCCCTTCCTGTGGAGCTAGAATGTCCTCCACTCCACAGATGGCTGTGGGAATTGTAGTGGTGGTGGACTGATCTGTCAAACCACATCCCACTGTCCATGTTACCTGTTGCCTGCGTCTCAGTTATGCCCTCCCTGCCGGACTTGGGTTATTGGATTTATTGGCATCTGCCTGAAATAAGCCCTCACTCTCTGCACCCTTTGGACTTTGAACACTGGACTGAATATCCTTTCTGATAAGGGCCAACCGCAATAGCAGTGTTGGGGCTGCCTCAACTTTGTTGTCTCGGTCTTCCAAACTTTTCCATCCTCACTGGTCTGCAAGGCTGATGTCCAGTTGACTTTGCAGCTAAGGCCACCTGTTGGGTGTCCCAGGTTTGGAGTCACTCTAGGGCAGAACCAGAATTTCGAATCATTCCAATGCCTCTTCCCACTCCTTGGAAATAAATGCCCATGATGTCTGTAGTAATGCCTCAGACATTAGCTTGAGTCTTGGGTATGACCTAAAGTCACTAATAGCTCTTCCACCTACCCAGTTTGTTCTGACCAAGAGTGACTCTGTCTTCAGACCCTCATCCTTCAGTCTTCTCCTGGAACCAGACTCTTGTATGTCATTCACTGCTATACTGGGATACATTTCCCCCCAAAACCACCACCTTCTCACTGCTCTGTGGCACCAGTGCCTCTGCTCTCCCAGAGTTCAAGCCAAAAGGCAATGGGACCATCCACCCAGAAGTTTTCTGTAACATGACTCATATGAAGTTGTCTTCCTGCAAAGTTGAGGTGTGCAGGTAAAGCACCCAGCCAGCACCTCGCTTCATGAAACTTCTTTCCTGAAGGGGTCAGAAAATCTCAGGGCTACAGGCCATGATACAAGAAATCTTAATTTCTGATTCAGAATCTTTCCTTTCACTCTTTGATATGAGAAATTGCTCAGGCTTCAAAAGAGACCTGTGGATTTAAAGGCTGCCGTTTGGTGGGCCTGCCTCAAGATATGCATGTAGAGCTACACCAAAGACAATCTAATTAGCACATGACACCCACGAATAACGTGCTCGAATTCCATCATGTGGAGAAATAGTTCATTCTCAATCAATAGCAACAGAAACATTTCATGCTGTCATTGTTAGCTCTGAAACTGAGATCTTTTATTTCCATGAGGTCATAGGTCCTAAATTATATGATTATGAATGGAAATAATTAGGTAGTGGCCTTTCCTCCACATTTTCTTTCATATGTGAATTTTAAATTTAAATATAAGGAAATAGTGCACTGACAAAAGTCAAAATGTTTCAGTGAACAGCCTTCAGACTTTCAGTATTAAAATAATTATAAATGAAATCGTTAAAAATTCTGTTCAATGCCAATATGTGGCTTTAAATTAAAATCAAACACATATCTTATTCAGGTAAAAGAAATCAAAAAGTCTGCCTAATTTAGTTGGACCCACAGTCTTCATAGGATTCTAGAAAACTCTTTGTTGATTGATTTATTCAATGAGTATTTATTGATCAACTACCATTGATCACTTACACTCAGGGACTTTTGTAGGCATGGAAGCTAAGAAAACTTACAAAGGTGTTTTCCCTCACTGTTGACTTGCTGTGTGATCTGGCAAATCAATTTGTTTAAATATGGTTAAATCGCTTTTTCTTTTTGACATTATTCATTCACCTGAGCAGAGCTGGCACCTGTATGCAAAGCCCCTCATTGGGAAACTTATGTAGAAACCCACTATTCCCGTAAAGCAGAAAGCTGCATTTCTCTGCATTCCAGTGCTGTTGAGTGGTGCTGAGGCTGGGCTCCAGTGCTTGCATACGAACTGGTCCTTGCGTTGACTTTTGGCACATTTCATAGGTAAAATTAAACAACTTCTTATATCAGGAAATTAATGACATGGGGTCATTTTATTTGTTCCTAATTGATCTCCTTATATAAAGGATTGTATTTTATAGAGTTGCAGACCCCTTTGAGAATTTAATGAAAGCTATGGATCCTCTTTCCGGAAAGCATGTGCATAATGCGAGCACACTGAAATTTACACATGAAACACATGAATTTAAAAAAATAACAGACCCCCTGAGACTCATTTCTTTATCTTCTAGGGTTTCACGGATCCCAGGCTAAGAGTCCTTGGTCTGGAAGGCCTTACTTTTCTCAAGCTCTTATTCAGCATTCCCCATATGTGAAACTTCAGTAAACTGAAGTTTTCCTCTTTAATTTTAGCCACTTGGATTGAGACATTGTGTAAAAACCTCTGGGACACGTATTTCTGCATTACCATCATGATAAAAGCTCTTCCTGTTGAGCAAGGTCATCAGACTGAACATCAGTCCTTGTGTCGGGCTGTTGACACGAGATGATGTGTGGGAAATCCCAGCCTGAGATCTGGCCTCCTTTCTTTAAGTCAGATACCACATACTGGCTTTCATTTCTTCTTCCCAGTTTGTGGCAATAAAACCAAAGTTCCTTTGTCTATTTTGTTTTACATATTTGAATAAGCTCTTTTGATTCTGGTTTCCTCATCTACAAAATGAGGCTAATGGTACCTACCATGTGGGCCTGCTAGAAAATATATAGCATATATTATAAGATATATGTATTAACTATAAAACATATAAAGTACAAGAGACACACTAGGCATGCAATATATGTTTAATAGGTATAATATTTTGAGGCTGTTAAGCCAATGTATTTTCATTTCTGGCCATCCTTAACTCTTAATTGTCCTGCAGCTTTCATTGAAGGATTCAGCACAGAACTCCTTCCCTAGACCCTTTGCCTGGGGCAGCTAGGTCAGGAGATTGACTGGCCCAGGTAAGGTGAAGGAAATGATCTAAAAGGGATTCAGGTCAGACAAAATGGGAGGGAGAAACATGTCCTTTTTGAGCCAGCAAAGTGCAGGGAGAGAAGGAGATAAGAGAGAGGTGAGTAAACAGTCAGAGATGTGTGGCTTCTCTCCCACTGGACCCAAACCAAGGGTCCTGGGTGTTAGAAAGACTGAGGAGGTAGCCAGGAGCAGAGGGGTTTTCACCCTGATTTCTGTTTAGGACCCTGGGAGGGGATCTCATCCCAGAGGAGCCTTTCAGCTGCATGGGGTGCCTGCAGCAGAGTAGGAAAGTGGTGCAGCAGATCTGGCAGGAGGGAGCCTGAGTTAGCATTCCCAAGCTCTCCTTGGCCTGTGTGTGGTCTAGAAAGGACTCTGAAATTGACAGGCAGCCTGTAGAATAAGCAAAAGTTAGTTGATGATGTGGCTGAAGTGGTTTGCTATTCCAGGGGCAAAGAGTTCCTATACCAAAGGGGTGCAGGGAAGCCCACCCAGGTCAGGGCCTGAGCAAGGGCCAGAGTGGGCCAGCATGGCAGGGAGGGCCGTGGAGCTGGGATGAAGCCCAGAGACCAAAAGCAAATGCACCAGCTACAGATCTCAACCCCAGAGGTCAGTATGGTGCAGGGGCCATCCTTGTGGAGGGCAGGATGCCCAAGAAACCTGCAGGAACCCGACAAGGGGAGTCGGCGTCTACTCCTCCCCACTGCCCTAAACTCTCTCTATGCCCTACACCCAGAGGTTATCTTGAAAAGGAAGAGTGGTAAGACCTGAAAGATGAAGATTTTACCCCAAAGCAGCCTGGCCATACCAAAGAGATGATTCCAACCCATGGAGACTAAGATGTCACCAATTGGCAAGTTTACAGTGTAACCTCCATGGCAGGGAGCACAGAGCAGAGAGAGGCAGGCTCAGCCCAGCCACCAGAGGGCTTCCCCTGGGCGGGGGGGTGCAGTTACTGGGGGCAGGGAACATGTTCACCTCTTATAGGAACTGAGGCTCTCCTGGGCCACAAACATGAGCTACAGAAGCCTGGCACCTTCCTCAGGCTCTTCTGGTTATAAATTACAGAAACCCATGGGGGCCAGCTTGAGCAAAACCTGAACTCAATGGAAGGATACTGCAGAAGCTCATGGATTCCAAGAACAGAGAGAGCATGGCCCTGGGGAAGGCACAGGACTGGGGGACACCGTAAGGCATCCAGGAATGGTTACCTTTCTATTTTTTTCTGACTCTTGGCTTGATTCTTCCCTTGCTTTGAACTGTCTTTCCGTTTCCAGTTGGGAAGGCCACCAATAGCCCCACAGCTTACAGGTTGCAGGGCCAAGTTTCTCTTTGTCTCAGCGGAAATTTCTCATGAAGGGACTGACTGGTTTGCTTCCCCTACGCCCATTAACTCTGGCCAAGAAAATGACAGGACAAGGGTATCAAACTGCTCTCGAAGCAAGGAGGGAGGGTGAGGTATGAATAGGGGTCTAGGCCCCACCCTCCAAGCCACTAGGAAGGACCCGTCACTCTGCCCAGGAAATTAAGTAGATTCTCGGGAGAAGGGAGAATGACTTGGGAAAGAGAGTAGGGGTGGATAGAAGAGGTACCTACCTCCGGTTAGACTTGGGAAAGCAGAGCCAACTCTGTCCTGGCCACGATCAGGAAACAGAGCTGTAGGAGGTGGCAGCAGCACCACCACCTAGTACATTTTTTTTTTTTTACTCTTTCATTATGTCATCTTAAAAAAATTAAGTGAAACTGTCAGTAAGGAGAAAGAAAACCAATGTTGGGAATATTACTCAAAGGCAGAAAATTGGTTAAACATTCCATGGGGATTTCACAACAGATTGGTGTACTAATTTTCTCACAGCTCTTTAATGAGTCTTAGGAAAAAAATGATATAATTTTAATGTGATTTTGATGGCTTTATTCTCAGGTCAGCCTGAGAATTTTCTCATGATGTTATTCATTTTTATAAGACACTTACATAAGCAGAAGTGTAAGTACTGGGGTGTTCAGTGTGGCAATTAAGGAACCTGGTGGAAGGAGATGAAGAGGGTGAGAATGGCGGAAAGTGAGAGGTACTCAGAGAAGCTTTGATCATTTCCAGAGTCACAGAGTTGCAGAGAGCTGGCTTTGGGTGTCACATGTAGTTTTGATGTCACTCAATGCCCTGCAGCCTAAGACCACCTGGCGCACGTTTGTAGTCAACAAAGTTAGGTTTACTAATGCTGCAGCAAGAAAAACTCCACACTACAGGGAACTTAGAGGCATCTAAGGGAGGATTAGGGGAGGGGTATTCAATAAGGTTTTGGGGACTGGAGTTAGTCATTGGATGATCTTGGCAGGATTTGATCAGATTTTGTAAACCAGGAAGTTTCTGGAAAACTGAGTGGTCTTGTCTTTGGAACTCATGAGTCTGTGTGGAGTTAACTGTTAGATCCGTTTCTCTGTGGTCTTATCTCAGAACAAATGGGTCTAAAGGTTTTCCAACACTTCCAGCTTCGATTGTCTGTAACACCTATTGTGTTTTGCTCTGGAGCAGTTGGCCTGTTCTGTGAGCACGGCTTATGTCTTGAGATTTGTGGTTTCTGTGTTAATCCTCAGTCCCATCCCCCCAGCTCCCCTCTAGTCTACCAGTCTAGCTGTCAGCAGGGTCCTCTTTCATTCAATCACTATTGTTCTGTTCTGCAGCTATGGCTATTCTACTGACATGCTACATGTATAGCATAAAGAGCCCTATAGCTGAATGGCCTCCTGAAAGATGCTTCTTTACTTTGCAGTGGAGAGTTGGAAATGGCGCTCACTCACAGAAATCCAACACTCAGTCTGTCATCTTGTTCGATCACTCCCTCCCCATGGGTCTACACCTTACCTGTACACAACAGATGTTATGTGTCTTAGGTTTAATGAACAAATGACAATATGGGGAACCTATTATGAGTTGTAAGAACTATCACTCTCCCCCTATGTTCAGGCTCTTCCTGGAGGCCTGGCCAAGACCCCACATGGCAGGCTGCTTCCTGGGGATGGGTCGTATGAGGGGGATGGTGAGCCAGTCAAGAGTCCAGCACAACGACAGTGGGCTACTACCTCACATCCATCAGGATGACTACTATCCAAAAACCCCAGAAAATAACAGGTGTTGATGAGTATGTGGAGAAATCAGAACCCTGTGCACTGTTGCTGGGAATATAAAATGGTGCAGCCGCTGTGGAAAATAATATAGTGGTTCTTAAAAAAATTAAAAATAAAATCACCATACAATCCAGCTATTGTACTCTGGGATATACCAAAAAGAATTGAAAGCAGGGTCTTGATACCAGTGCAAACACTGGTATTTGCATACCAGTGTTCATAGCAGCATTATTTACAATAGCCAAAAGATGGAAGCAAACTAAGTGTTCACTGATGCATGAATGGAAAAATAAAATGTGGTCCATCCATAAAATGGAAAATTATTCAGCCATAAAAATGATTGAAGTGCTGATACTACAACACGGTGAACCTTGAAATCATTATGATAAGTAAAAGAAGCCACACACAAAAGGCCACATATGATATGATTCCACTTGTATGAGGTACCTGGAATATTTAAATTCATGGAGACAGAAAGTAGAATGATGGTTGCCAGAGAGTGGAGTAGGGGGATAATGGGGAGTTATTATTTGATAGGTACAGAGTTTCAGTTTGAAAAGAAGAAAATGTTCTACAGATGTGTTGGTGATAGTTGCACATCAATGTGAGTATAGTTAATGCCACTAAACTGTACACTTAGAAATGATTAAATGGTAAATTTCATGTTATGTGTATCTCACCACAATTTAAAAATTTTTTTAAAGCTAAAAACAAAGTCCCACAGAGAAAGAGCCCATAAGTAGCATAAACTTAGGTTTTTAGAGGATGCTGAACTGTGGGACCAAGGAAGCCACATGCACATGCCAGGTCAAGGTGCATGGAATGGGGCCCAGGCACCCAGCTGAGGTTAGGAGCTGGTTGGGGTTAGAACAAGATGATTCAAGGGACGTCCTTCTCTTTGTTGGCTGATTGTAGTGTAGTACAGGGGTGGGTCAGACCTAAGGATGCAAGGTCAGAGCAGTTAAGGGTTTCCTTTCTCCTCTCTGCTCTCTCTCTTCAAGAATATTCATTCAGTGGAGATTTTAGTCAGCCTAGAATTCTCCAGTGAAGTGGGTTGGGAAATAGGGTGAAAGACTCCACCTTCTAAGTCCATTGAACTTTTCTCCCTCATGAGCAGAGCCAGATGGAAGTGAGCACATATGTTAGTGAGAAGCTATTGGCGATGGCTGAAACAACTTCTTAGGAGATATGGCATTAATAAACTCAACATTACTCACTCTGTAATGCCTGTGTTAGGAGCTGTCAAAGCTGGAAAACCAGCTGTGGTATCTAGACATCAGAAGGGGTGGGAGAAGAGTGGGGAGCCCTAATAACTAGCAATAGTTATAAATCCAGGCAGGAAGTCAGGGGCAGGGAGATTCCCAGAAGAGTCATCAGATCTCCAGCAAGGAGCCACAGATGATGGGTCCAAAAAAGAGCCAGAGTGATTGGGGTTTTAAAGATGCTTGATTCTAGGTGTTGGCGTGTTTCTGTACTCTGTATTTTCTCTCCTGTACCTCACCATGGCTCTTGGCAGCCTTTCTATGTTCAAGGGAAAATCTCCAAGTTGTAGGGAATGCTGGGCCCACTTTCCACACTCATCTTTGGAAGGGAAGAGAGAAAAGCAACCTAATAAAGAGAGAATGATTTAAGATATATCTTAAAAGAGCAGAGACCTAGCAAGAGAGAGGAGATTCCCAAAAGGACACTCTGGGAAAGCAGAAATATTCAACAACTTTGCACCTTCCGTGGAAAATTCCACTCTCTGAACACTTTGTCTATTGGTTTGCTTTCTTCTCAGGGATGATATGAGTTATGTAGAAATCCTTGAGGGTCCCTGGAGGGCAGAGTTTACCAGTAACAGTGGGTGGTCAGAGCCCAGACTTATGATCTAGAATTAAGCATCTAGAAGGATGGGGAGGGGGGAGCAAACAGACAGGACCTTGCTCCCTGAGGATCTAGAAAAACAGGGCAAGATGAAAACAAACCAAGTACTGAGGCACAGGGAAGACAGGCTACAAGCCCATTTGCCAGAACCAGTTTATCGCATTAATATGGATTAGCTGCAAGTCTGAGGATGTTGTGTCCTTTTGGAGTAATTAAAGAAATTCCTGACTGACTCTAGCTCAGGAGCATCTGAAGATAACCTAGGAAGGACACTATTAGCAATTTAAAAAATGTCTCACCTAAATTGAATGCCACTATGGGCCAGGCAGTTTTTGCATTTACTATTTCATCTACTCTGCATAGTAAGGTAGGTGTGACTAGCCCCCTTTCACAGATGAGGAAAGTGAGGCTCAGAGAAATAAAATCCCTCATTAGTAAATGGTGGAGGGAGAAGTCAAGGAAATTGCATTACAATTGTACATGCCTTCCATTATGCTTTTGAATGTTTTTCTTCTGAACTGTATTACCTTGAATTTGTTTTCTGTTTATCTTCAGTAACACCAGCTCTCCATGGGAAAAGTTGAAGTCCTATGTTGTACATGTGCATTGGGAATCAAATAAATGTGTCCATGTTCTTATTTATAGCTACCTTTCACCCCTCTTCTCTGAGAGATTGTGGAGGTGTTTATGAATAATTTATATATTCTGTACTGCCAACTTGGCTATGGACATTTTTAAATTCTCCTCTCTGGAAAAAAAATGTTGTTTCCTAATAGGGCAACCAATTGTCACTCTGAGTCTTTGAGAAGCAAAATGGGGATCTTCAGATAGATATACAGATTCCATTCACCTCCAAAAGGACCTGTAAACATAGCCGACATAGGAGAGTAGCTAAAAATGCATTTTTCTTGCAAAATGAGTGGGAACACAATCTTTTGTTAGAAAGGCATCATAAAAAGTTGAGTTAAAAAATCTCATTCTTTTGTCTTAATACTGGGTTTAAAGAGTATGGGAGTATATTTGTTGAAAGAGTATGGGACAAATGTTTGCAATACTATTCAAGTAGTGACCTTGGGCATAAAAAGGGGTCTGGGAGCACTGCCTCTGTAAGTGGCCAAGGTCAGGCTGAACAATCACTGGGTGGGGGTTGGAACAGGTAGGTTGGACCTTAGTGCCAATGCCTACCTGCACACAGCAATCACCTGTATGATTACAAACCAAGACACTCAGAATGAAGTCTAAGAATCTCTATTTTTCTAATGAAGCACTTAGGTTATATTCATGCTTGCTACTTAAGCCCCAGTTCTTTGAGAGTCATTGCATTAGATCATTGTGCCCAAAACTTACCTGAAGGTAAGAATCAGTTGGCAGCACTTGTTAGATGTACAGTATGCCCAGCCTTCCTCCCAAACTTTGGGATGACTTGTGCAGGGTCCAGGAATCAGAGGAGTGTGGAAATCACTGAACTAAAAGATCATCAGAATCCGTTATAACACTAAGATTCTATGGCTTAGACAAAAGCGTTCCATTTCATTTTAGTTGTGCTTATACACTGAGAGTGAAGACATGCACAGATAACTTTGAAACAACATGAGTATCTTATTATTTCATTTTATGCTGCTATAACAGATTACTGCAGACTAGATAATTTATAAAGAAAAGAGACTTATTTGGTTCATGGTTCTGGAGACTGGAAAGTCCAAGAGCATGGTGCAGAATCTGGTGAGGGCCTCTGTGCTGCGTTATCCAGTGGTGGAAGGGTGGAAGCACAAGCAAGCATATGAGACAAAAAGAAATGAGGCTGACTGCCTGTGATAACTAACCCACCCCCAGAATAACAGCATTAATCCATCCATGAGGGCAGACCCCTAATGACCTAATCACCTCTTAAAAGTCCCACCTCTTAACACTATCATGATGGCAATTAAATTTCAATGTGAGTTTTGGAGGGGACATTCAAACCACAGCAAAGGGGAATTTTATGAAGTATGGTGAGAATTCTATGGAAGTACCAGAAGAGGAACAATTAACCAAGCTGGGGGTGAGAGGGGAGGGAAAAACTCCATTGGTCAAGTGATGGTTGTGTTGTGTCATCAAAGGTGACTAATCATTAGCAACAGGAGATGAGTATTCCAGGGAGAAAGACCAGTATGAACAATGTCACAGAGCTAGAAACACCGTGGCAGAGGAAGAGAAGGGAAGATCAGGGATGTGTATGGATAAAATATGGGGCAGGAGGCTGAGGGAGCTGAAGCTTGAGGGCTGTGCAAGACACAAATCAGGTAAGAGGACATAGTAAGTGGTGTTGATGAGGACACTGAGAGGCTCTGGTAGGGAGGTGATGAGGTGAGGTTAGGTTTTAAATGGATCATTCTGGAACCTTTGTAGAAGCTCAAAGTAGGGGCTCAGGGGTGGGAAGACCCAGAGGTAGGCAGTTAGGTGGCTCTAACAACAGCTCTTGTGAGAAATAATAACAAAGGGCAATGGTTGTTGAGATTAAAAAAAGAAAAAGGAGACCAAAAGTGGGACCTTTGAGGTATCATAGCCTCACTGTCTCCCCTTTAAGCAAGGAATATTGTCTTCTCACTTTCTTTCACCCTGTACTTTTCCTTGTGGGTACTGAGGCAACACTGCTGCATGACAGTGTCCTAAGGAGTTGTGGTTGAAAAGAATCTCACCCGTGCTCACCTGCCACCTCATGGACTCAGAGGTAGGTCCACAGAGGCCCAGGTTGGAGACGGTGCTAGTGGGTGGATCCCACGCTGTTGTCAGGTCCGCAGGCCAAGCTGGCTGGCTGCTCAGCTCCTTTTTTAATACTTAAGGACAGAGGAGATGTCATGGTTCAAATCCTGAGTCTGTCTCTGGGTAGCTCTGTCACCTGAGACCAGTGACTTAACCTCTCTACACCCCTATTTCCCTATCTATACGATGGGAACAATAGTAGAAGCTACTTTTAAAGCGTTTTGTGACGATTAATCGGCACTAAAATCAACTCAGCATACAAAGTGGCACCTTATAAATATTCAACAAATAGTAAAGTTTCTTCCATGGTGGCAAAGTTAATTTTTTATCAAATTGAGAAATAAAAGTAAGCAACATCTTTTGATTGTCCAACCAACCCCGCTCAGGCCTGCTTATGTGTTGTCACCTGGAAAGCCTAATCCTGTGAGAATTTGTTCCCAAATTATACATCTGGGACCACTAGATTATCATCTGGTACTGTCATACCTTGCAGGACAAACAGGTGGTACCATGGGGTTGCTTTTTAGGTCAGAGTCAGTGAGTTTGCATCAGTCTGTGTTAGGTTTTAGAGGGAGGGAGGAAACAAGGAAAGGAGGAAGGGATGGAGGAACGAAGATTTTCTTCAGAATTTAATTTTTGCCAGGTTCCCTGGCTTTTTGTAACAATTGTTCACTTTAAGCTATTTTTAAACAAACTACCATGTTGTTCCTTATTTATACAGAGTTTCCTGCAAACTTGTCCAAATTTGTCATGCAAAATTGTACCTAACTGTGAGCAGCCACAGCCCAGGATGGAAAATACCTGTGGCTTTTCTGAATTCTGAGCCAGGCAGGCAAGCTACCAAATATCACCATGTGATTTGCATCCATGTGATGCAAATTCCCAAGTTATACAAAATGCAAATGATGGCTGCCTACACCAATGTCGTGATGGAAATCATTCCACAAAATGCTCTCTGCATGGGGCTCTGAACTCAGCAAGGGAAGCCATATGGCAGCTCATGGTATATACCTGCCCCAACCACTCAGGTTCGAAACGCAGGACACTGTCACCTCAGCCATCCCAACAGAAATGGGTAAGGCACTAACAGACCCATGTGAGGAAAGTGCTTCAAGCTCTTTTGGGGTTGCTGTCCTTGAGGGTCTTATTTGCACTAAGATCTTACTGAGCATTTGGTCACCACCAAAAGGAATAAATCTGCTTTGGACCAACATCAGAACAACTGCCTCCATGCCTCAACTAAGTATTTATATCGCATATTAAGAAAAATGAAATGCCAGTTTCTTTATTGCCCAAATGCAGGTAAGTTGAATAAATTCTGTTGCTGGATTTGATATTGTCCCCATGGCTAGTGAATGTGTGTCCATATTTTGTCCCCTAAGGATCAGAACTGGGTCATTTCTACATCCGCAGGAAGTTCTTCTTTCCAGGACAAGTAGCTGGTATGTGTGTGTAGGTACAATCACATGTATGCCTGTGAATACACACTAAGCATAAGCCTGGGTAAAAACACTGACCTCCTGCTATCCCCAGTGGATAATTTTATTAACAATATAGTTAATTCCCATTTTAGGTTGTATCACAAGCCTCACTTAGAGGGGTTACCATTAGCATCACAATACCAATGCTTCAGGTGAAATCTAGACTGACTCTGAGCTCAAAACAATGACTGCAATGACTGGTGGGTACACAGAGGGCAAAGTCTCACTTGCATTCACTTCACTGGCCATCACGAGGAAACTAGTGCATCTGAAAGCTACTGATAAACCAAATACACATAGAACCCGCAGATGCATGGCTCAGTATGTGGGTGGTGGGTGGTCCCCTAGCAACAGTCTGTGTTTGTTTGTTTCACTTTTTTTTGAAGCTTAATGTGTAATATACATATAATGAAATGCATAAATCTTGGCTTTAAGGTTTGAATTTTCACAAAGTGAACACATCCATGTACCTATCACCTAGGGTGAAAACACTATTGGCATTTGAGAAGTTTTCTTTGTGACCCATTTTCCTTTGAGTACGGCTTTAGCAACATCTCATAAATTTTAATGTTACATATTATTATCATTCACCTAATATTTTTTCATTTTCATTTTTATTTACTTTGACTCATGGATTATTTAAATACATGTTGATTAATTTCCACATATATAGGACTTCTCTGGTTATATTTTTATTATTGATTTCTATCCTGATTCTACTGTGACCTGAGAACATACTCAGTATAATTACAATCCTTGGATTTTGTTGATCTAGCATGTGGTGTGTTTTAGTTGATATTCTGTGTTTACTAAAAAACTATGCATTTGGATTTTTCGGTTATTTGGTGCACTATTTTATATACGGCAATTATAACATGTTTGCTAATTGTCCCTTTCAAATTTTGAATATATGTACTAATTTTTTGGTTAATTGTTCTGTCAATTGAAAGATCTATGCTCAATTCTCCAAATATTAATGTGGATTTATCTATTAATATTTCTCCTTTCAGTTCTGTACATTTTTCTTCATACACTTTTGAGGTCATGTTATTAAGTGCTTACAAATTGAGGATTTTTATATCTTTCTATTACATGGACCTTTCTATCATTATGAAATGCCCCTCTTTATCTCAAGTAATACGTCATACCTTAAGTCTAATTTGTCTGTTATTGGTATCATTGCATCAGCTTTTTCTGGTGAATGTTTTCATGGCATATCTCTTTCTATCCTTTTATTTTCAATCATTTTGTGCCTTTATATTTAAAGTATGTCTCTTTGAAGAAGCATACAGATGAGTTATTTTTTTAATTTTTAATAGTCTAACTGTAACACCCATTAATCCATTTATAGTTAATGTAATTACTGATATATTCAAATTTTGATACTAACACCTTATTCTTGTTTATATTTCTCCTATCCATTATGTCTTTCTTTAAAAAATATTTTCTAGCCTTCTCTTGGATCAATAAATTATTTTTATTATTATGTTATGACTTCTGTTAGCTACACATGCATTTATTGTTTTAGGGGTTATCCTAGAGCAGGATTACTTATTGTTGGAAATACTGACATTTTGGGCCAAATAATTCTTTGTTGTGAGGTGCTATTCTGCAGAATATTGTAGGATATTTAGCAGCATTCTTGGCCTCTACCCATTAAATACCAATAGCAACCTCATCGCTCTGCTCCCCATCCCGAAGTGTGACATTCAAAAATGTCTCCAGACATTTTCAAATGTCTCCTGGAGGACAAAATTACCCTTAGTTGAGAAGTACTGTCCCAGAGATTACAATATATGTTAATTACTACTTTTACCACTTCTTATATAATGCAAGAACATTCCAACATTTGAACTCCATTTAACTACTTCCTTTTGTTCTAATGTTTCCATTATATACTGTAACATTACATATATTATCTATTATATAAAATTGAATTACATGTAAATATATGATATATACATAATTACACATATTTATTAAACTGTAAAGACATTAATATTATCTTAAACAATTAATGTTCATTTAGATTTATCTGAATTTAGTTCCTTTAAACTTTCTTTCATTAATATGCTTCCTTATGGCATCATTTTTATTCTGCCTAAAGAATTATCTTTGATATATGTCAGTGTGCTAGTGATGAATTTTATCAGTTTTGGGTGCCTGAAGATGTGGTGGATTTTTTTTTTTAACTTCATTTTTTGAAGGAAATTTTTAAAGTTGGCACTACTATTTTCCTTCAGCACTTTAATGATGTTGTTCCATTGTCTTCTGGATTTGATAGTTTCTGTTAAAAAATAACCTTAAGCTGATTGCAGTTTATTTGAAGGTAACGTTTCTTTTTTTTCTCTGACTGCTTTGAAGATTTTTGCCTTGTCTTTGGTTTTCAGTGGTTTAATTGTTTATGTCTAGGAGAGTTTCTTTGCCTTTATGCTACTTAGAGATGCTGAGCCTTTTGAACCTGGCTTGATTTTTTTCTTAAAAAATCAGTTTTGGAAAATTCTTTGTCAATTTTTTAAAATATTGTGTTTGCCCCATTCTCACTCCTTATTTTTGGACATCAAATTATACATTCCTCAGCTCTCTTTTGCTTTTTTCTACATTTTAATTTCTATCTTTTTTCTATTTGTGGTTCAATTTAGGTATTTTCTGCTGACCACCTTCCTGGTAACTACTTCATCCTTCCTCAATGTCTAATATGCTATTAAACTCACCTATTGAATTCCTAATATAATTTCCTGCATTTTCCAATTCTAGAATTTCAGTTTGCTCTTTTTTCTTAGATTCAAATTCTCTGGTGAAATTCTCCATCTTTATTAGTTTTTTGGTGTAAATTAATTACTGTTAGCTTAAATTTAGTATTTGATAACTCAAATATCTATGTTATTGTGGGTGTCATTCTGTTTCCTGGGCTTTTAGTATCTTAGTTTTCAATGATTTCTTCCCGTTTCTTGTTATGCTTGCTATTTTTGCTTGATTGAAAGAAATGTATAAAAAAAGAGTAGAGGTTCTGGATAATGTTATTTTCTTCTGGGTAAGAGTCTGTTTTTTTTCTGGTAGGCAGATTGAATATGAGGAGATCATCTGGGTCCAGTTGAGTCTGGACTATTTTTGGTTTGTCCTTACTTTAGGCTGTGACCTTCAAGAGTTTCAACTATAAGCCTGCAAGTTTATCAGGGTTCCTTCTCCTTTGCATGTTCTCAACTCATTTTTTTCTCCTTTGAGCACAAAATTAAAATTTCTACTTAGTTTTTACCTTCTCAGTAGCTGCTTTCTTCTTTGCTTCTCATCACTGAGTCCCATGCCAGCACAACGCAGGGGCAGAAAATAACTCGAGGGTACTTGTGGACAGAATGTCCAGCTCACCTTGATGTATGTGTTTCTCTTCTCTATAGGATCTTCACTTTGTAACTTTTGAAACTTCACTTTGTCAGAGAAACTTAGCTTCTTTGATATCTCTCCGATGCCTTCAAATGGTTGCTGTAATTCTTACTGTTTTTTTCTATCCAGCCTTTATTATTTCTTAGTGGAGGTCTGTCTGCTACGATATCAGCCACTCCATCATAGCCAGAAATGGAAGTCCCCCTGTATCTGTTTTTTAATTGATTCAATGTAGTAGTCTTAGAGATCCATTAAAAATTCAAGTTGAAAAAAATACATTTGGTCATTTTTATGTATATTTTTATTTGTGCGCCTTCACATTTTCAAGATATGATTACACAGAGCAAAATGTACAGATCTTAAATGTGAGGTTCAATGAGTTGACAGATGTGTATACTCCTATAACTGTGTCCTTTCATTTTTAAATGTATTTTATTTATATTGCCTAACTCAATAAAATGGCTTTGGCATGATAGTCAAAATTCATAAATCAAAACTAATTTTTATAAATTAGAATTTCACAAGGTTTACTCATGCAACTCTGTGAATTATCATTTTAATATCTCTCTCCCAAGCATACAACCATGCTTGGCTCTTAGAAGGTAAATAAATGTCTTCTGGATTGAAGTAAATTGTTGACTTTGTTTTAAAATAAATAAGGGGCTCAAGTCTTTGCTTTCAATGATAAACAGCTCTAAGTGTGGCAATTTTGTTTGAGTTATTTTTTAAACCACTTTTTATCATAAAGCTAAATCATTTTATTGTTCAAAGATGGAAAAATGTAGACAAGTTTTCCCAAAATTTCCCCACTAGTAAGTCAATTCCATATATAACCCATATTTACACTTTGATATATACTCTTCCTGACATTTTATGCATATAAATTTTTTAAATAGAAATACTGTACATAAATTTATATAAACCATTTTCTCTTAAAATTTACCAATAATCATTTGACTCATGTCAACAATTATGCTTCCACATTTCCCTTTTAAGTATCTGAAAAAAGTCCACTATATAGAATTTACTTTAAAAATATCCTATTGTTAGAACTTTGGATTATTTGCATTAACTTGGTATTAAAAACTACACTGTGTTATAGTGTAGTTTTCCCATCTCCAAAGTGAAAAATTTTCCCAATCCACTGCTTATTTCCTTAGAATAAGTTTGTGTCAGTGGAATTGTTTAGTCAATGTTAAGCACATTTTCTAAAGGCTTTTTTTTTTCATATAGCAAGTTTTCCCATGAGAAATTCTTTGCCAGTGTGTGCTTTGTAGCTCATAAGAGAGATCTTAATTCCCCCTCTTACTTCACCAACACAGGCAGAAAATGCCATGTAATTATTTTAATTTGTATTTCTTTTGATACTGTTGAGGTTGGGCCTTTTTTCTTATATTTATTTGTCTCCTATGTGTTATATTTTTCTTTTTTAAAATGCATGTTTATATCTTTTTGTTTGAACTGCTCATGTTTTTCTTATTGATCTGTAATAGTTTTCTCTATATTAAGTGTTGGAATTTCATATACACTACAGATACCATGCCCTGCTTGTCATTTGTCTTCTGGTTATGTTTTCTGTCACAGTGCAGAACCCCAAGCAAGGGACGTAGAATAGGAGGGACTGAGAGAGAGCCAAGACCAGAAAGTTAGGCACAGGCCAGGTTGCCTAAGGGATGGTTGGTCTTGGGAAGGACTGAGGAGGTTCTACTGAAAAGGAAAGATTTTTAAAAAAATTTCTAGGGGGTGAAGTGTTCAGATTTTGCTGACTGGATGAGGGATGTGAGAGCAAAGGAAGTAGCATGTACCATACCCAGACTTTTGGCCTTGATAATGAGGTGGACAGTAGTGCCTTGAACTGAGTGGTCATCAGGTAGAAGTATGCTTTGCAAGGAAGATGATGAGCATTAGAATTATTGTTTTTGCAGCCCCTGCAACACCCAGGTATATTTGTCTTTCAGAGCCCACAGTTCAATACAGTCTCTGGCATAGTGGATTGTCCAGTAAAATTGAAATGAATTCATTGTCAGCCTTCGACAAGTATAATTATGATGTTCTCCTCTTCAGTGCCTTTCTGACCTCTGTGCCTGGTACCAGCAGCCTCACAATTAATTTTAATAATCTCAGTTCTGCTTCTTAGGAACCCACAGAACCCAAAAGGAAGAAAGGTCACAAATGACATACCCTTTATATCTGCGGAAAGCCAGGATTTTCCTGGGGTCATCATTTCTTTTCCTTCTCTACTCTGAGGTTTCCCTGACTGAGGTAAGTGTTTCTATAGTTCTCATTGATTTCCTAGTAGGATTCAACGAGCTGCTTTCATTCCTTTTCTATCTTCGGCAACTTCTCTGTGGCTCGGGTGAAGCAGCTCATCGTGGACTCCCTTTCAGCCTCTGGTGAATTGAACAGCCTCTAGGGAAGGCACTGCTCTGATCAACAGTGGAATGAACCACTGATACCACACCGGCAGGTCACTCCAGGTCATCTTGCTCAGTGGTGGTGTGCTAGCTCCGGGGGTAAACAAAGGCAAAGAGGTTGTCGGAGAGGGGAGTGGACATAAAAGGGAGGGATATAAACAGAACAGATTGCCAAAAATTCAGAATAAAAACCACCTCCCAATATTCGCAGCTATTATAAAACTCACATTGGGACTCATTCTGCAAGTCATTAATCATCCACTACTAGCTGTGTTGGACTTGTGATCACCTTAGAGCTTCACAAGCAATTAAAAATTCTCCCTTGCATGTAGAATGGCCTGACTATAAATGTCAGCAGGTTTAGCCTATGAAGAAGCGGCGGCTTTCTCAGTTCTCTACCTGAGATACCTGGAGCGCATGCAAGTGCCTGACCTCTACTCACCCACTCCATGAACAGGCCTGAAGATTCTGCAGCGTGCTAACAAGCTTGTCCTGATGCTCGCAAGAGGTTGGAGGTGGGGTGAGGCAGGAATATGGTCTTCCTCACAGGTAAACCTTTGCACCCTCTAATATTTCATACTATGTCTTTTTTTTCATTCATACTTAAAACATTATTGGACACCCACTTTGTGACCTGCCATTCCAGGCGTGGATGATGATTCAGAGATGAATCAACATACTTCTTGCCCTGGAGAAGCCAATGAGCAGGGGGAAGGAATAGGCACATAGAAACTTAGAATTCAGTGCCACTGCTGCTACACAAACACATGCACAAAGTCCTGCAGGGCCATGAAAAAGGACGAAAGTAACCATGTGTATTGGCACATCAGGAAAGGTTTCATAGAGCAAGGTCTATGCATCATGGGTTTTTACCAGCACGAGGGATTTTGGCAGGAGGAAAGTCTGGAGGGAGAAGGTGTGAAGCAGAGGGAGCCACAGTATATACAGAGACAAAGAGGATTCCTGAACACGGTGGCTAGATCAGAGGGTGCTGGCAAGAGAGGGGCAGAGCTGAGGCCAGAAATGTAGGAAGGCTGCAGCTTGGGAAGAGGTTGGTGCCATATGTGCACATTTTCTGCTGAAGAAGAGAAAATCACTGCTCCTTGGGTCATATTAGGTTGTGTGTAGTGGGGACTCCGGGACACCATGCAAAACTGGGATGGAGAACTTATGCTATTAATTTTTAATTCCATTTCATTATCAGCATCAAATTTTTATGTAGCCTCTGGAGGTCAGTAAGCCCCCAGTCAGCCAGGGGTGGAAGCTACAGAGGCCAGTCAAAAGGCACAGTCCTTGGGTCCCTGTGTTTACAATTTAAGATGGACACACTGAGATGGTTACATGAGAATTAACAGCTGGACAGACGTAACACTTTTGCTAATCAAATCCCATTCCACGAGGTTTTGCTGTGCGCTTTTATTTTGTTGGCATCTTAGCACATTGGCTTTCAAATATTTTCCATCACGACCCAAACCAAGAAATACATTTTTATGCCATGACCCAGAACCCATACAAAAATTTCACCAAGTACTGCTGAGACACACTATGATATTTTATATCCTATTATATTTTAATTTTTTAAAAACTGCTGGTCGCTGACCCTCTAAATCGATTTTGTGACCTACTGCCGGGTAATCACCGGCGGCTTGAAAATTCCTGCCTTCCCACGTTTTTGAGGGTGAGAGGCTGGGGGGAGGAAGGAGACCACAGATGGGGAGGGAAAGAGTGAGTGTGCCCCTAGTGAGGGGAGGGCTGCCAGAGCCATCGGCACAGTAAATCCCCAGGCCCGAAGAGGGGACGAAATGATCAAGGGGGCTTCACTAAAAAGGGGGACTTATTTGTCTAAAATCAGAAGACAATTTCTGGTATCTGGTAAGGTATAGGGTGGCCTTGACAAAACTGTGTTGTGGGGAAGATTTTGAGATGATAGTCATATTTAATAGATATTCCTTAAAAAAAATTGTTGAGTGGTAAAATAAGTTGGGGAGACACAAAGTTTACAGCCTCGATGGGGCTGGTCACAATCCATATTTCAAGAGCCGGAAACATCTGCAGCAAAAAAATCATTTTATCCTTTTGTTTAATGCAGAATTTAATTTATTTGACTATAGAGCCTTTTCTGTTCTCTTTTCTAATCCCATATAGCAGAGCACGGGCTGAGAAAGGCAGGTGTAGACAGAACCTTGAAAGAGGTAAGCTGAGGGTGAAGGGTCAGAAGACAGGGTTAGTGTCCTTGAGACTTCCCTGCTTGTGATGGCTCTAACCGGGTGAACTTTTTTCCGTAAAGGGCTCGGTAGTAAATATTTTAAGCTTCTCTCACAAGTACTCGGCTCTGCCACTGTATGTAGTGTGTAAGCAGCCGCAGACCATATACGAGGGAGTGAGCAGGCCGTGTTCCAAATCGACTTTATTTATGGACACTGAAATTTGCATTTCATATGATTTTCCCGTGTCCAAAAATCTTATTCCTCTTTTGATTTTTTCCAACCATTTAAAAATGTAAAAACCATTCTTAGCTGCTCCCGGGCTGTACAAAAACACAGGCGGCAGGCTGCATTTGGCCCGGTGGGCCATAGTTTGCCAACTGCTGGTCTAAATATTGAGATACTTGTGTCTTTGAAAAGCAAAAGAGAGTCCAAGATAGGTGGAGTGTTCCCTTCCCCTCCCAGCTGCAGCACCTTCTGAAGCAGCCCTAAGCTTGGGGGCAGAACTCTGCACAGGCCTCCCCTGCTGTGCCCTAAGATTTCTGCTGTCAGTTTGAAACCTGTTTCTCCTTTTCACACTGGTAAGGGACTGCTTGCCTTAGCCCAGGAACCCTTCGGAAGCCTTCCTTAACCCCACAGCTTGCTGAGGGCTCCTCTGTCCCCCACCCACTGTGAGCCTCTGACTCCTCTGAACCCCGTATCTGACAGCTGCCCTGACCCGCAGCCACTCAAGGCTGCTCCTGCTCAGAAATTTCCATCAGAGCCACAGGGAAAATGATTTGGAGTCTCGAATTTTATCCCAAGAGAAATGAGTTTTAATTTTGCATTCTACTCCATGATACTTACTCTAATGTAAAAATTAATGTGTTTTCCTCTCAGAAAAGTATTCTAGTAAAATCAATGCTCCATGAAGGGCTATGCTTACTTGGGTTGAATATCAACCCCTGGCGCAGTGCCACTTAGCCTATTTCTGGAAGCACAGGCCTACGTGATAAATTTTAAAATCCTGGCACTTAACACCCAACAAATCTAGTCCCAGCCTATCTTCCCAGACTGTCTTCTCAAAGTTTTTCTCCTGTCCACAGATGCTAGCCTGGGTGGCACCCCTCCAGAAAGCTTTCATGATCTTTTAAGCTGATGTGGTCTTTGTTGGCCATGGGATCTTGACGTTTCTATTGTGTATATTATTACATGTTTAAGCATCTTGTTTGCTCAATTCTATTGTAAGCTCCTTGAGGTCAGAAACCGCAATTTATAATCTTTGTATTATAACCTCCTGGGGTGACAGATTCTAATGTGTCCTCCCCATGATCTGTCACCCCTGATCTACACTCCTTAGTGTGATCCCTCACCCTTGAGTGTGGGTAGGAACTGGGACTTCCTTCTAGCCAACAGAATAAGGCAAAGGAGGTGGAATTTCACTATCACGATTACCTAAGACCCTGTCGTGCCAGTAGACTCGCCCTAGACGTGATCCTTGCCAGCTCAATGAACAAAGTGGCCACGTTGCAGAGTCCATGTGGCAAAGACCGCGGGTGGCCCCTAGGAGCCGAGGGCAGCCTCCAGCCAGTAGCCAGCAAGAAGCCAGGCCTCCGTCCTACATCTACAAGGTAATGAGCTCTGCCAACAAACTGAGTGAAGTTGGGAGGGGACTTCTCCCAGAGGCTTCAGAAAGGAAGGCAGCCTTGCTGACACCTTGATCACAGCCCTGTGAGATCACAAACAGAGCATCAAGATGTGCTTGGATTCAGACTCACAGAAATGGTGAGATGATAAATGTGTGTTGTTTTAAGCTGCTAAATGTGTGGTCATTTGTTCTGCTGCAGTAGAAAACTAAGACTTCCCTTCTCTGTGGACTGTGCCCTGACAACTGTGCTTTGAATGGAGCACATGGTCATCACAGGCTCACTGTAGTGAATGCTTAATGAATTAGCTCGTAACATTCCACACCTGTATCACACACAATTCAGGACAATGTTTGAGGCCAAAACTTCAGCTTGAGCCAGGTATTTTTTGGTTACTTTATTTTCTTCTCCTTCCTCTCCATCCTTGTCCCCATAGACATATACACAACATGGTTACAGAAATAAAAATAAGAAACCAAAACACCAGAAAAAAAAAAAAGGAACACCTGTTTGTTACCCGCCATGGCTAGTGTAGTTGTTATGAGTAACAACTCATAGCTCACTTAACCCTGAGCTTCCTGGCAGCCTGGTGAGGACAGAGAAACTATGAACTACATGGCTCCTGGCTGTGAGATCAGGAGGCCCAGAGCAGCTCTTTAAGGGAGACAATATTTTGCACTGGATCTAATTTTTTGTTTTGTTTTTGCTACTGTCCTTTGGGGCTTAAAACATAGTCTGTAAAATTAAGTTTCCTCTAGGAAGGGTTGCCTTATGCCTGTGATGTGAGGAGCTTTGGAAGTTCATCGAAAAAGATTATATATGTGTGTATATATACTGTATATATATTTATATATTATACATATGTAATTTTTTGAGAACAGCAGAACTGTTGGCACATAATGACTCAGTCCAACCTCTACACTAAGCGATGACCAACCAGCATGGCTTCTAGGATCCTTGTCCCTGGGATGACCCCAGCCCCTGCTTAAATGCCTGCTGGAGGAAGTACAAAGCTGCCAGGGGGATCTATTGTTTGGTCTAGCCAACACCTGATGATGGGCTCCTGACTCCCATTTTTTAGAGTATTTACCAGAAAGGGCTTACACTTGTTCACCCTACCGTGCAACATGAGGAATATGGTTAATAATAGTGCACTGTAGTCAGGATTTTTTGCTAAATGAGTAGATTATAGCTGCTCTTGCCACAGGGGGGAAAATGGGTAACTATGTGAGATGATTGATATGTTAATTTGTTTCACTATAGTAACCATTTTACTGTATATTAATATACATATCTCATAACATCATGTTGTATGCCTTAAATATGCACAATAAAATTTATTAACAAAGAAATAAATAAAAGTATTACAGGGCTTACATTTATGAATATGTATCTCCTATGACTCTGAAGTGTCTTTCTCAAGGACCTGAGAGTCATTCCTGTGAAATGTAGCATCAAGACAGATGAGGCCTCTGTCCCAGGATCCTAACTTCCGTAATGGCCAGCTCACACACAGGCCTAATGGCATGTACACTGAGCGACGCTTTGTAATTTTTCACTCTCTGACTCTACTGAGCCCTGCTTATCTGTCTCCCCACTCTCTCATTCTCCCTTTAAAACACCCAGTCACCTCTGTGCAAATCAGAATGGAGTTCAGCTTTCTCCTACTGTCAGTAATTATTGAATAAAATCTGATTTCACTGCTTCAACTAATGTCCAGCTGTGTCTAGCTTTAACAATATGTATGTGTGTGTGTATTTGTATATGTATGACATGCACATGATTTTAAAGGCGACCTGAGGAAGAGCTCCCAAGCCCACCTCATGGGCTGGGAAAAGCTTTCTGAGGGTCCGGAGCCATGCCAGGGAGGGATGTTACCATGATCTAGAAGGAAAAAATTACATAAATGCCGGCAGTCAAATTCTTAAAGGAAATAAGCCAGCTTTTCGTTTGTATATTTGTTTCATAAAGCAAATCACCTCGATGGGACAATGTGGCCGATAATATCAGGATGATATCAGGGCAGGATCAATCAGAAGGGATTCAAGGAGGAAGGACATTGTTCATTTTGCATTTCCAAGGGCAGCCCAAGAGGGAGGGAGTACAGGAGGTGCGGACAGGCTGAATCCAAAAAGAGATGTGAAGAGGCAGGGGAGCCGGAGAACCCACAGAGGGTAGGAGGCTGGGACTCCGCAGAGAAGTCCCCGGTGGCAGGTTGGGCAAAGGATGCTAAAGAGCAGGGATCAGTTCTTCAACTCGCCGTTGTTTGTTCCACGCAAGCCCCAGCCCCAAACCTGCAGTGTGTGACCCGGATGCCAATGGCTGGGCTTCTGGCTGTATTTTTGTCCCACACCTGGCCTGAAGCAAGACTCAGCACTTCGTTACACATTCCCAGAGGAAAATCCACCTCATAAACGTCAAGGGCGATTTCAGTGGACGAGTCAGAGAGGGTATACATCATGCATAGTCTTCATCGATCCAGCTCTGATCTGTCCCTTTCCCCACAGACTTCACTCTGGAGAGAAGGGGGCGGGGGAGGTGTCCGTCTCCAGGGCCGGATTCTCCAGCGCATGGACTGTGCAGTCACGTAGGGCGCCACGCTCCATGAGTCCCAGGTGAGATTTACTGCTGTGCTCACACCCTCTGACAATGATTAATAATTTTATCTTTAAGCTCTGTTCAGGGAGTGAAGGCCATGGGACCGTGGCGCATGCGCAGAAGCAGGGGCTAGGCGTGTGACACTCATGTCCCTCGGCTGTATCTTGCTTCCCCATTCACACAGTGTTCGCAATGCCGGGTCAGCACAGGATGCCGAGGACCCATGGTGTGTGGGACTCAGCGAGACTCAAAGCGAGTACAAAGGAAATGTATTGCATCTACCACTGAGTAAGCAAGGCTGCCGACAGCCCCAAGAGACCGCACTTTGGATTCAACCCAGAACTTGCTTACAACACAGAAAAAAAAAAAAAAAA
>CM052437.1:110159181-110174842 GCA_028533085.1 Varecia variegata | reverse complement strand
TCAGACATGCCTCATCATGCCCCCTTCCCTTCTTGGAGATATCCTTTGTAACTCACTAACAGGCCTAAGGCTATGCAAGACAAAACTTAAATCACACCTGCAGGTCAACAGTTCACTTAACAAGTCACTTGAGTCTGGGTATATGTCTGGTGTCTTGTTTCTGATTATCAGACATCTTTACCTTAATTTAAAACATTCCAAGCCTTTATACAAAGCTTCATTTCTTTAACCAATTACAAATCAAAGAATCTTTAAACCCACCTATAACCTATAAGCACCACCACCCCCCTTTCTAGAAGTCCTGCCTTTTTGGGCCAAACCAATGTGCACCTTCCATGTATTGATTTATGACTTTACATATCATTCCTGTCTCCCTCAAATGTATAAAACCAAACTGTCACCCACCACAGCGAGTCCACTTGCTCAAGGCTTCTTGGTCATAGCTTGGGACCATGGTCCTCAAATTTGGCTGAGAATAAACCTCTTTAAAATTATCTTTACAGAGTTTGGCTTCTTTTCCATTGACGTGATATGAGAACAAGATGTGACTAGGAGAAATGTAAGTTTTCTCAGGAACCCCAGGAGATGTTAGTAGGGATGGAGGTGTGAGAAGGAGAGCTCTGAAATTGCCCCCTGAATGTGAGGAAATTTCAGCCTTTAAAAGTCAGTGTCATGGAACAGGGAGCCTCCAGCTGGCCAGAGGACATCTGAGTAGTTGACACCGGATTACAGCTGCGTCATAATCCACAGAAGGGAGGAGAATAGTATTAGAAGTCAGTTCTGTTGGTTATGGTATCACTGGCTGCTGAAACCGATAAGCCCTAAACATAATAAAAGTTCATTTTTCACTTGGGGAGAGCTCCAAATAGGTGGTTCTGATCAGCAGGTGGCTGTCCTCCAAGTGGTGACTAAAGGACCTAGATTGCTTCTTTCCTGTGGCCCCCACACCTTTATCTCATGGCTCTCATAGTTGCTGTGGTCTCCTGCAATAGTCTATAGAAGGTGAACAGCCTGGAGGATCTTGTGTGGGAGATTCTTACGGGTCAGGGCTGGACGTGTCACACATCCCTTCTGCTCACATGCTGTGGGCTGGAGCTCAGTCACATGGCTACACCAGTAGCAAGGAAGGCTGGAAATATAGTCTTTTCAGTGTGGCCTGGAAGAGGACGAAATGGGTTTGATGAACACCAGCCAATGAAGAAGCAGGGAAGGTGTTCCAATAGAGGGGACAGCCTAAATAAAGGCATGGAAGGAAGAGCACTATGGTGTAAGCCGTGAACTGCAAGTTGCTTGGGGTTGTCAGTGTGTTCAAGAAAGGTACAGGCGCAATGCCTGTCTTACAGTGCTCAGCGCCTCCCTTGTGTAGGACTGGCGATGGCTGGAGCATTTAACGTGAAGAGTGAAATGTATATCTGTAGGTTAACCAGAGGAAGAGTGCAACCAGCTCTCTTTCCTCTTCTCTTCCATGCCTTCAAAGCAGTAAGGAGAGGTATGGAGTAGGCTGATCAGGCTGGAGTCTGGTTAGGTTCTCAAGCTGCAGGGCTCTGCATCACCATGGGGTTCCTGACAGCTCAGCAACACAGACAGAGACTCGGAGCCCACACTCCAGGTATAAAGAATTAGCATTTGGTCGGCATGCTCTTTGTCTTCATCTCCCCCAGGAGCAGCATACGCACAGGTGGTGACAGGACACAGCAAACGGAGGCAGGACTGGTTTAGCATGACTACCAGCAGGCGTGTCACTAACCTAACTGTTCTCTCAGGCACACCCACCTCCTGCTAATGGCTTTCTCCGGCTGTTGCTGTGCTGTTTTATTTCCTCTTTCAAAATGCCTAAAAGAAACAGCCTAGGGCCTTCCAGGGAAATCGGGACATCCTCCTGGGAACATGATCCATGGCCAGTGTGAGGTGTATTAAAGGGTAAAGGAACCAGCCATCTGCATTAACTAAGTCTAGCCAAGGAAATTGTTTCTGTCTGCCTGGGCTTGACAAATCAATTGATCTATTATGCTGTTCCCTGAGTTTCCTGAGAGCGAGCTCTCAGCTTTTCTGCACAAATATATCCTGGTATTGAACTCGAGTAATAGACAGAAGGTTATCAGTGATCATGAGAGAAAAGACTCTTTCTGTAACATCGCTTCTCAGCACTAAATTGCTCTTATCCAAGCAGTTTAAAGGGAGGAACCTGCACCTTTACACTAAGCATTCCTGTTTAGTGATGCTGTCCCTGTCGTTCCTCACAGACTGCACAAAGTGCACTGCTAAAGGACACTAGCTAACGCTGTCACCTTCCTTCCAGACTGCTTTTGCTTTTCCTGTATCCCCCTTAATGATGTTCATATGACGTCTCAGCCTCCTCTCCTGCCCCCATCGTATTGCAAACAAAATGTCCCAAAACCATGTGAACTGATGGTCCAGGCACTCGTGGGCAGGGCTGGCTACATAATTTGCAGGGCTCAGTGGAAAATGAAAATGAGGGCACCCTTGTTGAAAAAGCAGAAAAAAAGTACCATTAAAGTTACTAAAATACAGACCTTTCTCTTTCTTACACAGTTTCTCTCTTGTCATGGTGGTTTTTTTTTTTTTTAATCCACTTGTGTAATTTTATTCTAAGTAAAGAAAGATTAAACTTTCAAAAGATTACCTTGGATTTTCCTATTCTTATTACTATTATGCAATATAATTTTAAGTGCAATCATAAGGTTCAAGTACAAATATAAAAGCATTTAACTCTTATGTGGAGTCACCACAAGCACACAATTCATATTTCATAGGTCATACATACATATATATTTAATTTTCTCCAAACAGTGGAAAAGCTGCAAGAAAACCCAAAACCAAAGTCCTCACTATTTTTATTATATTTCCTCTCATGTGCACTTTCTACCAATACTCTCTGCCTTCCTCCTTGGCTTACTGATGAGGAAGAAAGGAGTGAAAGAAAAGAGAACTATGGAGTAGCCTATCTTTCCCTTTCCTTCTGTGTCATCATTTTCAGTACTTGGCTGCCTACTACAGGGAAATAACAAGGGTAAGAAAGGATATGGTAGGATTCCTTGGTGGTTCATGTTTGTCAGAATACCATTGCCTCGTTTCTGCTTTCCAAGCAAGCTCTGGTTAGGAGAGAAAGCATGGCTGTTCAGGGCTGGCTGCACCCCCCACCCTCTTGATTGTAGAGGTAACACACTTACCTTGTACGCCCTTTGAGGCCTGCTGAGCTCCCATGTATGTGGGCCTGCCAGAATCCTAGGGTCCTGGTGCATCTCACAGGTCAACTGCGAATGGGGCGGCGAGGACCAGGGACATGCACATTACGTGGGTCCCCTTGGCTCATTTCCGTGCTCTGTTGCCCCATCGGACTTCACTTACAAAACACAAGCTCAAAGAAAAAACATTAAGAATTTCACAATGGCCACAGCAGAGAATTAGACAAAGCATGGGGTGTTTCTGAGCTTGGCCCTGGGTGACTGCACAGGTCACCCGCCTGTGAAGCCAGCACCAATGGTGGCACAGCCCCAGACAGAAATAGGCTACATCTGGATTGCTGGTCCTGCCTGCCTGATTTTCCCCACCAGAATTTTGACAACAGTAGTCAGTTAGGACATGCACACATCTTACATTACCTGAGTGGATTTTTGAGTTCTTGAATCTTGCAGAGACAAAATATGAGGAATGAAAATCATATATAGCTATGATACTGTTAACTTAGATGTCATTGTATTCAACACTCCCTAAAGACCAGCCATGGGGTTCTGATATTAATTCCACCAAAGAAATGGTGAAAGCTTTAATGTAGTATTACCTGGAGAATAATCTGTCTGTCTCAAACTGTATTTTGGTTTCTAAGGCCCTGCTCCATTCTTCCACAGCAGTTACCAGCAGGTTAACCAAAGGTTAATTCGGATCATCGTGTTTTCCTCCTCTGTTCCTTTTTGCATATTGGCTCATCTTCCAAGATCCCTCACTGGAACCGTGCTCTATCAATGGAATCTGAGTTTGAATGAGAGCATAAAATGGAATTAATTCTTGGAGAGAAGTTAGATTTTGGCAGGAAAACTTTTCCATTTTTAGGCTGCTTAAGAATCACGTGTAAATTATTGTTGGTATCTGCAATTGCTTAATTTAAGCAAAGGAAAAAAGAAAAAAAAAAAAGAAAACTTTGCCACAGGAAGCAGGTAGCTCAATGAATTGAAGAAAAAGCTGACCAACCAGACTTTGGACAATGCCAGAGCAGAACAACCCCTGCAGATTTAGTGAAAGGAATCTGAGGATGGCCCATTTGGAGAGTGCCATTGTAATGCCTGCTACACCATCCCTCCCACTGGGATTAAATTCCCTGGACAGAGAAAGAGAATTGATCTACCTGGGCAGAGTGGTGGGCTTGGCTTGGGGATGTCTCAGTTTAAGAGTGGCATATGTTGATTTTGTCATGCCGTGAGTAATGGGATGGCATTTAATCTCCTTGTTTCAGTCTGCTAAGACCACTATAAAAACATACCACAGCCTGGGTAGCCTAAATATTTTATTTTATTTTGTTTTATCAACAGACATTTATTTTCTCACACTTCTGAAAGCTGTAAATCCAAGATCAAGGTGCCAGCAGGTCAGATTTCTCCTTAGGCCATGCTCCTTGGCTTGCAGATGGCCACCTTCTCACTGTACTCGCATGGCCATTCTGTGTGCACACTTCCCTGGGGTCTCTTCCTTTTCTTACAAGATACCTATCATGTGAGATTAGGCCCCATGCTCATGGCCTCATTTCACCTTAATGACTTCTTTAAGGACCCTGTCTTCAGATATAGTCCTGTTGGGTGTTAGAGCTTCAACATATACATTTTGGGAGGCCACAATACAGTCCTTAGCACCTCCCAGGTAAAAATGTGCTGTTGTCACCAAATGAAGGGGAAAGACCTGCCAGGCAGGCAAAAGTAGCAGGTGGCCTCAGCCTTGCTCCTCTGGCCCAACATGATAAGCACAAAGCTGTTTGCCCCACCTGTGCCATTTTTCTTTTACTGTTGTTACTTTGTTTTTTAATGGCATAAATGTGTCAGGATTAGGGGAGGAGATTTAGGAAGCTAAAGAAGTAAAGTTCCTTCCCAATTAACCTCAGATCCATTCATCCCCCCGCCCCCACGTCTGCAATACTCTGAGCTGAGCAAAGGGGAAGGAGACACGAACAAGGTGGGTAACAGAGGGTGCTGGAGGGGCGGGAGGGACTCAGGGTGATTTAACTGGATTGCATGGCACATTTCAAGTGTTGGTCAGTTTTCCTCAGGTTAGATAAGACAGTAATATTCCTATGGGAATAACTAAAACCAACAACCAAAGTCTTCTCTGGTTCTCTCTCCTTTTCTGACATAAATTATATCTCTCCTGGTGGTTCCCTCTATCTCTCTTCTTTCTACACCTGGTCTTTGCCCTATCTCCTAAGGCATCTGAGGCTTAGAGATTCATCAGTAGCGATTAGGTTTGCACTAGTCTCCATCTCTTTCCATAATTCATTATTTTCATTCATCAATGTATATTTACTGAACACCTCCTATGTACCAGGCACTGTTCTAGGTAATTTGGAGGTGTCTGGAGACAAAACAGAAAAAGATGCCTGTGCTAGGAGAGCTTACTTTTCCAGCAGAGAGAGAATATGCAGCAACACAAGTATAGGTAAATCACATATGGTGGGTGAGCGTAAGCGCCGAGGGGAAAGAGAACAGGGTAGGGAGGATGGGAGTGCTGGGCCCTGGGGCATGTTGGTACATCGGAGTGCTCAGGGTGAGCCTCTTGGTGGAGTTGATGGACTGGGTGATCTCCATTAACCTCTCCAGGCCCACTCTTTGCCCCTTGCCCTGCTCTGTGCCCTGGGAGGACGACCTATACGGGCTGCACCCATGGGCCCTCTTGGGTTGGGCCTCTGGTTTTCCAGTGGGTCGGGCCAATGTATGGCACTAGTGGGCTGTTGGAAGGCAGCAGCACACTGAGCTCAGGGTACTAACTCTAGCACAAGACAGGCCCTGCCATCAAGCTCCATCCTTGCTCCACCACAGGTTGGCAGTAGCTACCATCCTCACCGACAGTCATTGCTTTTTCTGGGTTCCAGTAAGTGTTCCCTCTCCTTAGTTTCCAAAATGTGCTCTCTACTGCTTCTAATCCCAAGGTGCTTCCCTATCCCTTACTGGTTTCTGTTAAGTCTGGCCACACTGTTGTAAAATGTCCTTTTATTGCACTCTCCAGTTGAACCATTTGAATGTACTGTCTCCAGCTGGAATCTTGATTTATATTGTAATTAATACTGAGAGAAATGGCCCCAAGATACAGCCTCTCAAAACGAGATTCTGTGATTGGGTTGCCCATGTTTGATGAGTACATGGATAGCCTTGGGAGGAGAGGGAAAGGGTAATCCATGGCATGTAAAAGTGTCTCCTTTTACCCAGTTCTCATTTTCTGTTTTCATTTCTACTCCCAAAAACTAGAGTGAGAATGATATACTCAACTGGCAGAATACTCACATTAGTTTCATACTCTGTGGAATGAGGATTATATTGAGAGGAAGAGCCAAATGGAAGCCCTAAAATAATAAACCCAAAGCAATATGGCATCTCTGGAGGAACTACAAAGATTAATGCCACCATCAGAGACTTGGGAGATGCAAGGATGATCATTCCTATCACATCTCAATTTAACTACTGTTTGGCTGGTGTAAAAGCCAGATGGGTCTTAGAGACTAATTATGGATTGTCCCAGACTTAATCAGGTGGTTATGGCAATCACAGCTGAGGTTTTGGATGTGGTATCTTTATGGGAGCAAATTAATAACCATTCTTGGCACCTGGTTCTCAGCTATCAATTTGCAAAACTGTAGGTAGGAATAGTGGCTGTCAGCCAGCCTCCTCCCTCAGCCATGTTGGTGCTTGTTCAATGAGGCCACATACCGAGTGTCTATAGAGACAAAAATGGACTTCTCATCCCCAAGGCTGATTTTGCTAGAGCCTCTACTGACTACCAAACATTCCACTAGCAGGGGCAACTTTGAGTCCCTAATAAAGCCCCATTCCCTGAAATGGGCTGTGATTCATCCTCATAGGAATGGATGCATATCCTAGATACACATTTGCCATTCTTCCTCAGAATTCTTCTGGCAGCTTTCCCATCTGTGGACCTACAAATGCCTTATCCTTTGACATGCTATCTCACAAAGTGTTTCAATCATCTAAGGCTCTTATTTGGTGGTCAAGGACATGTGGCAACAGGCTCTTGCCTTGGACATTCACTATTCTCTCCTGTCACCTAGAAGCAGATAGCTTGATGAATCATTGGAATGGTCTGATGACAATCTCTACAAGCATGTGTCTTAAACCAGCAGCCAACACCTGGTACCATCTTCCCTTAACCAGAATGCATGGGCCTAGGAACCAAGGGAAATTGTGGCTGGAGTATGTTTGATGTTATTCTAAGAATCTCAAGATTTTTACCCTATGAAGGAATGTTCCACTGGAAAACAAAGTCAGTGTTCAATTAAATTGGGAACTGAGCCTAATCCTAAGCCATTTGGGGACTCTTCTTGCCACTGAACTAACAAACACAGAAGGGAGGGGAGGATGGTCACTCTATTGGTTGGAGTAATTGATGCAGTAAACTTGTCAAACCAACTTCTGAAAATTCTATAATAAGTTCATAGCCAACTGAAATAAATGCTTAAACAAAATGAACCATTGATGTAATTCAAAAGGAGGTTGTTAAAGGTAAAATTTACCATCAAGGTAAATTTTTTTCCTTCTTCAGAGAAGCAGAGGGCAAAAGTTCCAAGAGTTAATAGGTACTTACCCTACTCCCTCTCTTCCAAGGGAGGAGTTAGCCAAGATGTTCTCCCATTCTAGCACATGTTCTCCTGGAATCTGCAAGGCTTTTATAGCCATCTCTGTAATTAATTCTTCATATTCTATAATCTTTATTCATAGCCACATCAGGGTTTGATGATTGGCCAATAAAATAAATACCATGCCAAAAAAACATACAGGCTTTAGCCAATACTAAAACAATTGCCAAAATCTCTTGTTTGGGAAGAAGGCAATTTTTTTCTGTCTATTTGTAGCTATTTGCTATTGCTCTCTATTGCCATGTGTTTTAAAAACCACAATTCTGTAATAACTAGCACTGCACTGACTTGACATTAACGTGAATGCTCACCAAATCCCCTGGCCTGTTTGGTCTGCCAGACATGGTGTAACTGAACTTCAACAGTGCCACGGTCATGGAGTTAGGAGTGGTGAAGCAGTATCAGCAAAGCAGCAATATGGTTTGGTGGCTGGGTTGTTGTCTACCACTGGAGGCAAATAGCTTGGCAAGGGAAGGAGCTGGCTGTCTTTTGTTTGAGGGTACAGAAGGGCACCCAGGAAATCTGCAAAGCTGCATTAGGACCCAGGGGGAAAGGAAACCTGTGATTACACCAGCTAGAATAGACCTATGGCTGCAGTGGTTTCAATAGTTGCCTGAGGTCTACTGTCAATTTTTAAGCTGGAACTACCTGTTCAGCTCTGCCTTGCTTAGCCAGATCCTTTGAGTTTAAATGGCTTTTGCTGATTATGCCCTCATTGCCCATATCTCCTGACCAAGGCACTACAGCCAGTTGGCTGGAGCTTGGGTTAAGAGTATAAATCCTGACGCTGGCATCTACTAGCTGTGGGATCCAAGGCCAGTTATATAATCTTTTCCAAATTCTCAGCTTTCCCACATAAATGGGAATCAAACTATCTACTTCATAAAGATGTTATAAGCATTAAAGGTGACCATTTTTGTAAAACACCTTAAATAGTATGTAGGCTCAATATCAAGGGTCAGTAAATGGTGATCGTGATGATAAAGGCCATTTCTACAGAATCCAGAGGGATAGAAGATTCAAACGGCCTTGGGACTGGTATCCATTTTGGTGCATTTTTAATTAACTGGGTTGGGCGAGAGCTACGTTAAGATACTCCAAGATGGTAAAAAAATAAGAAGTATATATTTGAGTCATTGGCATTGAGTATAGTCAAGACCAGGAGAATTGAAGAGCACCTGTAAGAGAGGAGGAAGAGATATAGCACATGGCAAAATACTCTTGGGAAAATGACCAAAGCTAGAGGAGCAAAAGAGGAACCAGAAAAGGAGCATGAGAAGGAGGGGGAGGGGAGAGAGACAGAGAATGGAAAGAGTCTGACGAGTATTTCCAAATCCAAGGGAGAAGTGATTTAAAGAGGAGATGTTAGTAGAGGGGTCATGCAAAAAATGAGGACCAAGAATGTTGTTGAACTTGGCAGGAAGGAGGTCTCAGTCTCATCAAATGAGCAGTTTCTATGAAGTCACAGTGTGTATCAGCCAGGGTTCAATCAGAGAAGCAAACCCAGCAAGATATGTATGTCGATTATACGTATTTATTATAAATATTAAGGGATTTATTACAAGGAATTGTCTTGCACAATTGTGGGGACTGGCTTAGCAATCCCAAAGTCCACAGGGCAGGCAGACAGGAAGGATAGACCATGAGCAGGCTGAAATCCTGTGCACACAAGCCAGAATTCATTGTCCCCAGGCAGGCAGTCTGGATGGAAGACCCAAGGGGAATGGAGGGCAACAGCAGGGCCAGCAGCTATGTGCAGCCTCCAGCTCAGGAGGCTTGAACAAGCTCATATCTGCTTGTTCGAGCCATTTCTTAAAGGGCTTCCAGTTGATTAAGTAGGGCCTGTGCAGATAATCTCCCTTCTGATGAACTGAAAGTCAGCTGATTAGGCACTTTACGTCTGTAAAACCCCTTCCCAGCAGCATCTAGATTTGATTGCATAACTGGGAGAACATGCGGAAGTGGCTGCTCCCTCGCTTCATCCTCTCAGTCCTTTCAGTGAATATGCCTTGTCGCTTGCCCTACCTGGAAACATACCAGAAAGGTAACTCTGGGGCTGTAGTGTAGCCTAGCCAAGTTGACGTGCACAGGGGCTGAGGGGTAGGAGCATAAAGAAAGTGTTTCTGAGAACTTTGGAAATAAAGTGAGAGATACCTGCAAATAGGAAGAGAAACAGCTAGAAGAACTCTGTGCAAGGACAGTTCCAGTGGAGAGTGAAGGAATGACACTGTCGTTGGAGAGGATATGTAGGCATTGAGACCTCGGTATTGACAAGGGAGGACTCGGTGCTGGGAGAGGCAATCCACCACGGCCTGATCCTCCCACACCTTCCTACTGGGCGTGCCAAACATGCAAGGGCCTGGCCACTTTCTACCTGGGCCATTTCTCAGAGTTGCGTTCGCAGTAGGAAATCCTGAGGGATGAGGCAGCATCTTATCCCAGACAAAGAGCAGGCTTGCTTCCACTCGCTATAAAAGCAGTGACTCCCCCAATTTCAGTGGTCCTCTCCAGTAATCCAATCCATGGCATGTGCAGGCGCCCCACTCCCTAGGCTCTCTGTGTCACTCTCATGGGACTTGGAGGAGTGGGGTTGAAGAACCAGCAAAACAAACCAACATGAAGCTGTGGCTCCTCCTTTTGCCCTGAGTAATAAAGTCCTTTGTTTTTGACCCCGGAGTCTTATGTCTCCTATAGCATCCACAGTAGTAACAGGCTGTTCATTAGCTTCTAAGTAGGGTAAAATCCCCAGGCCCTTATAATTCTTGACACTCAGGGAAAGATAAACAAAGTTTTAGCAGCTACTAAAAGCACTAGACTTTAAATATAGCAAAGAACCATTCAAAATGAATGCTTTATTTAAATAAACTCTAGCCTTCTTTAAAATATTATTGATTAGTTCTTATAACCTGGGAAGAATCTTTAATCCCCAAACTCTAGTTTCAAATGTATTATCAGGACAGTACTGTAGTTTAGTGATCCGGTTGTAGAGTCATAAGACCTGGGCTTGAATGTAAGCTCTGAGCCTCATTTTCCTCAAATATAAAATGGGGACAGTGGTACCTGACTCTTGCCATGTTGCTTCATGGATGAAGTGATATAGGACATGTGATACCCAGGCTCTGAGATACAGCAGACACCTTGCAAATGTTAGTTCCCCTCTCTTCTCTCTCTTCCCATTCCTACCTGATACACAGCCTTAGACTTGTTTTCTAGTTCCTTTTAATATGTTTTATTTTGCATTTAATGTTACTCAAGCCAGTGACATTCAACAGAAAGTCTGCCTTTTAGATAGTTTAAAGAAAATCCAGCCATTAGCTGATTTCCATATTCCTCTCTCAAGATTTCAGCTACTTAAATCCTCTCTATTTCTAGCCTGTGTTTCACTCTATAGTCTTTTTAAAATGTGCTTCTTTCTATGTAATAAGCACCCTTTGTAAGCACTTAACATTTTGCGAAGAGCGCTCACATTTACGATGTCAGGCGAGGTCCCCGACGCGGTGTGTGCACGGCAGCGGTGGCAGCGTCCTCCGCGGTGCAGACGCTCAACTGAGACGCCGCAGCCTCACCAGGGTCTCTGCGGAGCTGGAACATTCCCCGGGGTCCTGACCCTCAGCCTCGCCTCATTCTCCTCCCACCCGATCTTACCGCCTGCTTCGCCCACCCTTCTTCTCTCTTCCTGCCCGTTTCCCCACAGGGTCTCTTTCTGACGGTGTTTTTGCAGTGACCCTGGGTATCGGCCAGGGCTCTTTCCAGTTCAAGTGACGGAAATCCCACTCGGGAAAGATTTACCGGCCCATGTACAGAGCAGGAGGGGCGGGGAGTGGTGACAGGCGCAGCTGGAGCTGAGGGCTCAGCGATGTCATTAGGGTTTTTTGTCTCCTGTCCCCATCTCAGCCCTGCCTCTCTCTGGTTTTTGGCCTCTTTCACTTCTTGCAGATGCGTTTCCTTTGTGTGGTAGCAGGTGTGGCGGGCAACAGGCTCCCCGTACGTCTCCACCGCGAGCTATTCAAGAGGGAAGAAGGTCAAGCTCTCCCTCTCTCTCTGCGAAATCAGCTCCATTTGGATCGTGTGCCCACTGTGGGACCCATCACGGGCCTGGGTCAGCGTGACATGTCTGCTCGTTCAACCGGAGGGTGGAGTTTTGTGCCTGACAGCTCTCCAGGGTCACCGATTGGAGTGGAGGAAAGGAGGTGGGGACGGGGCCACTGGCCGCAGAGCGAAGCAACGGAGCAAAAACCCACGGATGTGTCAGCAGGACCTTGCATTCTAGATCATCGCAGATGATTCAAATGTACTAGTACAAAAACCGATATGTGTCTCTTCTGAATTTTTCACATGAGATTTTACTCCTCCCAGTAAAGCTTATTCACTGCGTTTCATGTAATTTAATTTAATGTCTGTGAAAGCCTTTTCAGAAAAATAAATTAAAACTCGGGAGAAAAAGTGTTTGTCAGACCACACATCCTGATCTGGAGCTCCGAAAATGTGGTCCCCGTAGGTAAGGACAGCAGAGTGTACGGGCAGGTGGGGTGTCTGTCATCCCTCCACCTGCCCACCCACGGGGCTCCGTTTCTTGGCGAGGAAGCCAGCCTACTTGAGCGCTCATTGGATACAGATTTAATGATGCGACATTTATACGATGCCAAGGAGACTTTGAAATGACTAAATTTAAAATAGATCTTTATACCTAAAGCAAGAGAGAGAAAGCAGAAGGAAATGAAGTACATTCTGTGAGTTAAGCAGACACATTATAAAAGAGCTAAAACCAAATATGCCTACAGGCTTCCAAAATAGATGTTTATTGTTTTACTTTCTATTTCCTTTTCTCCTTCTTTTCCTTCCTCTCTACCCCAGATGCACCAGGCAAATCAATGAGCAATGACAGCAAGGATGATTCTAATGATTATATTATTATTAAGAATAACAGCCATTTATGGAGTGCTCATTATGTGACAAACACTTTGTCAACCTTTTTGTATCAACTATTTCATTTAATCTTTCCCATCACAGAATGAATATTGTCTGTTACAAGAGGAGACTGAGGTTTAGGGACATTAAATATCTTGTCCAAGTTTATTCAGTTGATAATGTTTTTAATGTTAGTTTTCCATTGCTGCTGCACCAAAGTATCACAAATTTCATGACTTATTGTCTTACTGTTCTGGAGCTCAGAAGTCCAAAACGGGTTTCATTTAGGTAAAATCAAGGTGTTGGTCATGTCCCTTTTTGGAGATGCTGGGGAGACTGTTTCCTTACCTTTCCAGCTTCAAGAGCTTGTCCATGTTCCTTGGTTCGTGGCTTCCTTCCACTCCTCCTGTCATCAAAGCCAGCAACGTCGGGCTGAGCCCTTTCCCCAGTACCATGTCTCTGCTTCTCCATCTTCTGCCTCCATCTCTACTTTTAAGGATCCTTGTGATAATATTGGGCCTACTGGCATAACCCAGGATAAACTCTTTATTTTGAGGTCAATTGATCAGCAACCTTGATTCCATGTGCACTATTAATGACCTTTGCTATGTAGTCATGAGTTCTGGGGATTAGGACATGGACATCTGGAGGGGGCCATTCTTCTGCCTCCCACAAGACCATCCTGGTTACCCCTCTCCTGTCTCTTCTAGTTCCTCCCTTGCTCCTGATCCTTGGACTTGGCATTTGAACCCCTAGCCCAGCTTGGCCCCTCAGCACTCTCTGGAGATGCTGGCTACACTCCCAGGCTCTGGCTCTTTAGGCTCCTAGTGCTTTAGTTAAGAGGTCTCCATTCCAGACACACATACACTTTTTGATACTTTTCCTTTAGGAAAATTTGGAACATCACGAGCTTCTCCAACTCTTGACTTAGTACATATTTGCTGAGCCCCCGCGCTATACGCCAGAGATAAAAGATAGCCTCTGCCATCAGGATGCTCACAGAGGGAAGACACACAGGTAAACCAGTGATCACAGGGTCTTGTGATAAAATGCACAGGTGCCGTGGAAGCAAGGAGGGGCTTGGTGGGGGTGCGGTGGGGATAGAGTAAGTCAGGGAAAAATTCAAATAGAAGTTGATGACTCAGTGAAGTGCTAAGGCACAAATAAGAGTCATTCAGGCAGAAAACAATGGGGACAGACTCTAGACAGAGGGAACCGCCTGTGCATAAACACGAAGGGTAAGAGAGTGTGCGGCATTTGGAAAATGCAACTGCCTAGGATGGATGGAACAAAAGACCCAGTTGGAGAAGGGGCCCACAATGGCATGAGGGGAAGGATGTTTACTAGTTAAGGCAAAGGCTAGAGTAGAGCATTAAGAGACCCACAATACAATGGCCCTAATAAGGTAGCTTTTTACTCCCCCTTCATACAACTGTCTGGCTGGCCTAGGTTGGCAGGTAGCTTTGCTATATGAGATGTTTGGGAACTATTTGTTCTCATACCCGTGCACAGGTGAGGATGGGCGACAGCATTTGCATTCCAACTTAAGGGAATAGAAAGTGAAGAACTCTGAGGCAATCAATTTCCTTTTAGGCAAGGAAGGTGCAAACTTCATTAGGTGGCCAGGCCTAACCTTACAGGAGTTGTTAGCTGGGTGATGCTGAGAGAATCAGGAGCAGATTGGATGTGGGGGGACAACAAAGAGTCTACCGTGGCTCAAGGGAAAGGCCGGGCTGGATCAGGAGGACATCAACAGCCATGTGACAGCATTTAAACTTGATCCTGAAAGTGATGGGACATCATTAAGCAGTGACAGATTTAATTTCAAACATGCAAATTTTAGCACAAACAAAAACAGCGAATAAAGGCAGAACTAAGAAGTAGAAAGCCCACTTAAGGTGTATTTTGCAATAATTCAGACTCTAGAGAAATGATAGGAAAAGAAATGAGAAGATAAGACTGAGAGCTATTTGGGGAATCTATAGGACTTGATTGCCTTACTGTGGGGATTAGGGTAAAGAGAGGTATCAAGGGTGATTCTAAAATTTCTGAGCAAAAGAGTGAATGGAGATGGCATTCAGCAAGACATCAAATACAAGTGGAGAAATAGGTTTGAGTGGAAGAAAAACATAATGAAGTGATTAGATTTACTCTTTGGAGCTCAAGAGAATCATCTGCCCTGACGATCCAGATGTGACTGTGCCCAGAGTGTCAGCCGTCATTGAAACCAGGAAAATGAATGAGGTTTCTCAAGCAGAGAGGATCGAGTGAGCAAAGACTCAGAGAGGCAACTTTGTGGAACAGATATGTTTAAGGCAGCAGCATGGAACAAAAGCACTCCATGCGGAAAACTGAGATGTGCTTCAGAGCATCAGGAAGAGCAGGAGTTAGCAATGTGTGGAAGCAAATATAAGAGAGAGTTTTAAAACGAGGATGTGCTAAACTGTTAAATGCTGCAAGCTGAACAAAATAAGGACTGAAAACTCATCCATTGGGTTTGGCATTAGGAGCTCACAGGTCAGCTTGGTGACAGGAGTTTTGGGATGTGTTGGCAGAAGGGGGTGGAGAATTGGGAATAAGGAATATAAACAATTCTCCAAGTTGTTTGGCAATAGAGTGGTAACTATTCTTTTTTAATATGGAAGAACTGTAGAGGGAAGGGTTGAAGATAAATGAGAGTAAGGAGTAATTACTGAAGAAAAGTACTGAAAAGGAGGGAGAGAATGACATCCCAGGCCCAAGGGAGGAAATCAGTACCATGACAGAAGACAGACCTGGAGCCACATAACAGAGCACTTCTTCCTTCAGTTGAGGGACTTGGAGAAAATGCCAGAGAGGAGGTCAAAGGTCAGCATAAAGGTGGAAGACAGTGGACCAAGGGCC
>CM052437.1:110140206-110158681 GCA_028533085.1 Varecia variegata | reverse complement strand
TTTTTTTTTTTTTCTTGAGAGAGCATCAGATAAGAATCTAGGCTGACAAATTTCACAACAGAGGGCAAATTTTTTCTGCGCACTTGCTCTCGCCTCTGTCCTTCCCATTTGGCTGTTAATTCATTCAGTACACTTTTTATTTCAAATGTTGTATTTTTCAGTTCTAGAATTTTTATCTGATTCTTTTAATCTTTTCTATTTCTCTATCTGGATTTTCTATCTTATCATTCATTGCTAACATATTTTGTTTTGCCACTGAGCATAGTTATAAATAGCTGCTTCAAAAGCTTTGTCTGCTAATTACAATACATGAATAATCTCAGGGTTGGTCTCAGTTGATATTTCTTCTCTCTTGAGAATGTGTTCCATTTTTTGTTTTTCTGTAACTTGAATAAGTTTGCGTTGTATCCTGGACATTGTGAATATAAAGTTATGGAAATTCTATGTTCTGTTGTTTAGCTTTAATGAGGAAAATACTTAACTGCAAACACAGTTCATTTGGGGCAGCTGCTTTTGTCTCAGTTAAAATATTTTGTGTTCAGCTGAGCTGCTTTTAGTCTACCCTGTGCATATGTGGTTCAGGAGTCAGCCAGAGCCATGGGCAGTCAGAAGTTGGGAATCCTCTCTGCCTTTTTCCCTTTCTGCATTCCCTTTCTCTCTCCAGGGACCATGCTGTCCCTTGATTCAGTTTTCCATTCCCCAGGCCAGAGAGATTGTGATTTTTTTCCCATCAGTGCCCTGCCACCCTGCAGGCTACTGCAACTACACTTGGCTGCAAGTGAAAAGCTGTCCCTACAACTCACCTCCTCTGTGCCTGGACCACCTTCACTCCCCAAGTCTGCTTGGTCTTCTCACTCTCAAATGCCTTCCAGAAGCTGCTGCTTGTATTAAGTCCAAAGCTTACAATTGATATGTTCAGGAGGGTCAGACTGGTGGGCTCTTACTCTGCCCTTACTAGAAGCAGAAGTAATAAGTCTGATGTTGACCAAAGATGAATCTGAACCCTGGATTAGGCCATGAGTCAGCATACACACTGACAGTGGAGACAGAGGAAACAAGGGACCCAGCATTGCCCGGTCTTATCATCTACCAATCTTTCCACTTAAAGATTTGTAGATGCAGTTGGAGCTCTGTATCCATGGATTCAACCAACCATGGATCGAAAATAGTTGAAAAACAATAATAATAAATAACAGCACAATAATAAATAATACAAATTTAAAAATACAGTATAACAACTATTTACATTGTATTAGGTATAAGAAATCTAGAGATGATTTAAAGTATACAGGAAGATGTGCCTAGGTGACATGCAAATAATACTCCATTTTATTTAAGGAACTTGAGCATCCACAGATTTTGGTATCCACAGAAGTCCTGGAACCAATGCCTCTTGGATCCTGAGGGATGAGTGTATCCCCTACAATTCTCTGTGAGTAGGCTAATATTTGCCTCATTTTACAAGTGACAAAACTGAGCCCCACAAAAGTTAGTTTGCCAAAAATCACATAGCTAGGAAGTAGCAGTGCTAGGATTCAGATGTAAGGATGACAGTCTCCAAATTTATGTTGCTTCCACTGCATCATGCTGCATGCCATTCTTTGCAAGTCTTGTGAAGGCATCAGGCTAAATTATTTTATTTATTTATTTTTTTTTTGAGACAGAGTCTTGCTCTGTTGCCTGGGCTAGAGTGAGTGCCGTGGCGTCAGCCTAGCTCATAGCAACCTCAAACTCCTGGGCTTAAGCGATCCTACTGCCTCAGCCTCCTGAGTAGCTGGGACTACAGGCATGTGCCACCATGCCCGGCTAATTTTTTCTATATATATTTTTAGTTGGCCTGATAATTTCTTTCTATTTTTAGTAGAGACGCGGTCTCGCTCTTGCTCAGGCTGGTCTCGAACTCCTGACCTCGAGCGATCCACCCGCCTCGGCCTCCCAGAGTGCTAGGATTACAGGCCACCGCGCCTGGCCTAAATTTTTAACATTTTTCCTTTTCTTCTGCAATATCATATAGGGATGAGGATTGCTTCCAATTTTTTCCAATGAAAATTATTTTCCTGAAGGATATTCAAACTACTTCAGCCAAACCTTTAAAACTTCATACTGATGAGTTCTCCAGTTTTATTGTAAAACAATTTTAATCCTATGCAAATTAAATTTAATTGAGCTAAGAAGGCAGAGAATCATAAGCTTATGAGAAATAAAACTCATATTTCTTCAGGCTCATTTTGGATATGACACAAAAACTGAAACACAAAAGGCTGAGGAAAGTGAAGATATTTTCTCAGACATTGTCTTGTGTTCCCTTTCCACCAAAGCACCGAACATGGTTTAGTGCCTCAGACATACTTGCCCTTTTGCTATAAGGACAATAATTCTATGCTTTGTTTATGTTTCCTTGAAATACATGCATAGTTTATCTTGTTCTAGGGGCTTCGAATGAGGGCAGGAAAAAAAATTTAAAAAAGAATGTGTTCCACAATTGATCAGAAATGCTAAAGAGGAAAGTTTTTTTTTCCTCTTGTGGCATGGAAGAAATGATAAAATTATCATAAATATCAGTCTATTAGGGCTATTTGGGATAGTAGGAAGCACAGGCTTTGCTTAGGGCACCCCAACAATCACACAGGGGAGTGAGCAAACAAACAGAGGGACTTGTCTTAGAGTTGCACAGCTTCAGGAAGAGTTGCATCATTCTTCGGGACATTACGCAGCTTCACCATCTGCATGGCTCGACTTTTGCCCCTTTCTGCCTCTCTGTCTACTTTTGCTGCTGCTCCATCCACTTCTCCCCAGCTCTCTCTAGCTCATGACAACCACAGCCTCACAGTTTCTGCACAAGGCCTGCTCTCTGGCATTTCTGCTTTCCAGATACTATTAATAGAAATACTACTAGTATTTATTCCACAAATGCTAGAAATACTCCTACAAATACTAGAAATACCACTACCACTAGATACCCCTTACACAATGCTACTGTGTGCCAAGCACTGTTCTAAGTGCTTGACATGTCAACTCATCTGTTCATCTGGGTGAGTCTCTGAGGACAGGGACCTTTTACTCCCGCTTAACACTCTAACCCAAACACCCCCCACAGCGATGGCCACATAGAAGGTGCTCAATGAATTTTTTTTGGAGGGCATGTACCTCTGGGTGTTTTGTGGGGAAATCCCTGGAAGAAAAGTTCTAAGCAAAAGGCAGCACCTCTACCAGTTTCTATCGGTTTTTAGTCAAGCCTTGGGCCAATTTTAGTTGGGGACCTTGCATTTTCTACAGTGCATCTCTGATTTGCTAGGTGGTGACCAGGAGAGTGGGGCAAATAGTGCAAAACACAAGGTGACCTATGAATGTCTTGGCCAGGAAGAGTGAAGATGGCGTGAGCTGTCCTGCAAAGACACCCTGCTATAGGCATATGCACTCTCATATTAATACATTTTTATGAAATGCATTACGTGTCTTAAAAAGCCACTTACTTCATGTATAGGTGTGAGTATGTGAGAGAATTAGAAAAGAATGCACGACTGCTTTCATTTTGCTGCTTAGTATTCATTAGGAAAAAAATATTGAATACAGTTTAACTAATTGCCCAAGATTACCTGGCTGATAGTGCAGTATGTGGAGAAAGGGCTGGGGTAGCAGGAGAACTCAGGCTCCAGCAGTGGCTCTGGATTGCATATGCAATCCTTAAAACTCATTAGATACTACACCGTCTTTTTCTGTAATAACAGCCATACCCTCAGAGGTGAGGAGGGTAAGCAAAGCTCTTTGCCCTTACACTAAAAAATCCAGAAAATAACAATAACCCTGCTATTGAAATACAAGCAATGACAAGGATCTTTTACTGCATCATTTAAACTGCAGAATATTGGGAAGAATCTAAATTTCTAACAATAGGGAATTGGGTCAATAAATGATAAAAAAAAAGTCATACAGTCAAATTTTTTCAGTTGTAAAAGTGATGCTATAGAAGAGTAGGCAGTAACCTGGGGAGATACTAAAACACATTGTTAAATGAACACAGCAAGTTATAAAACGTGCACATTTGATTAGGTTTTTGCTAGGAAATGCCCACCAATCCTCTCTTCACCTAGCCAGCTATCAATGATTTGCCTATTGAAAGACAAACACCAAACTGCTGAAAATGGTTATCTCTGTGTGGAAAGATTATGGGTCGTCTCAGGTTGTCTTTTCCTTTTGCTTGTTTTTATTTCTATGGTATTTTTCTATGTTGGATATTTCTTACTTTTAAAATAAGAAAACTGATATGTATTATAAGGAGAGAGAGTGAGGGTGAGAAAGAGCACATGCCAGCATGCTAGGGAGTGTGTCTGCGAGACAGCAGAGAGAGTGCGTCCATTCACGCTGGACTGGTGCCCCAGACCTCTGCTGCCCACCTTAACTCTGCTGGCGACCCTGGCTGTCAGCCTGCTTTCTAAACTCAAGTAATTCAAGACTCATTTCCTGACTAAGGACTAGTCGTTTTGATTATGAGGTGTCTCCAAATGGCTCCTACCTGTAACCTGCAACCAACGCATGCCTATGCTGATCCCCCCAACCCCACCTCCCTAAAACCATGTAGTTATAGTATAAAAAAGATTTTTGCTCCTTATGAGAAGTTGGACCCCAAATGATATGCCAGCTGCATCTATCACTTTTATGACTGATCAGGACTGTTTTGCAATGCATATACACACATATATGTAGAATGCATGGACAAGCTAATTGCCAGTGTCGACTTTCAATCATGAGAACTATAAATTTGTAAAGGAGACCTTTATATCTTACAAAAGGTTGCAGCCTGCAGACTGGCCACGCCACAGGCTAGCGTAGCCTCTGGTAGACACTGAGAACAAGCACTTCGAGGGAGGGAAGGGTGGAACAGGAATTTATGACAAATGAGTCAGTTAAGTATACATATTTAAGAGGTCACAGGAGGGGCTATGAATATTCATGAAGGGGAGGTACATGCATAGTAAGCAAACATGCGAGTTACATACGTCCCACGTTCACTTTGGGGTAGAGACTTAAAATTCAAAGGCATTGCAATTAGGCTGTGCATGTCAAAAAGGTGAAAAGGAGGACACAGAGGGGTCCTGTGCACAGCCTCTGTCAACTGGCCAGACCCGTCAGTTGTCAGTGGTCTCTTATCAGGAAAGAGTGCTGGTCAGTTGTGTTAAAACCACAAAAAGGGAGGGGAATCTGGCTGCAGCATCAGATGATTGGTTGAAATCAGTGGTGGAGCAAGTCTTTTGAAAGGGGTGGTTTCTGTTTAACACTTAGGGAAAAAAGTCTAATGGCATTTAGTGAGGGAGGGGCGATGACATGAGGGAGGACATTGGGGTGTGTCCAACCTCCTGTCCAGTGCCTTACTGTCATGGCTGGGAACTCAGTGTTTAAGGTTTCTCTGGGGTCCCCTTGGCCAAGTGGGATCTGTTCAGTTGGTGGTGGGGGAGGGGGGACTTAGGATTTTATTTTTATTTCTCACTAGTCATCATTTATTAATGTTCTTAGTAGTTTTTTTTTCTTAACACCTAGACCAGTTTTCTCAATTACATTACCTGCCCCTGGTCCTGGGCATATATTATATAAAAATGAATGTAGACTTTTGTATATTACAACTTATATTTAAGTAAAATTTCAATAATTGAGATTTTACTATTTTGGGAAATAATTTTTGCGTTTATAACTTTGTGCTTTATCCCCTAATGTTAAAAACAATACATTCAAAATTACTTTGAAGCTGGCTTTCAAGTCTTTTCATTTATATTAATATATCTACTTCATTTATTCACTGTACCGGTCAAGATCCTGGCAAAACCCAAAATTTAGCTCCTCTGGTTCAACTAAAGAGTTTAATGAATGTATTGTTCACTGAGATGTGTCTGATTGAAGGAACCAGAAGGATGTGCAGACATCCAGGAACCAGCAACGTAAGAAGCTGTTGCTGGGCCTAGACTTCGTAGGGGAGCAAAACATGGCTTTCCTCTACCTTGCTGGGTTCTCTGGCTGGGCTATGAATTAAATTGACATAAGGCAGATGAGTAGCAGAAAACATATTTTAATTATGTAAATACACACGGGAGCCCCACAAAATAGGAGACTGGGAGAAGTCAGATGATTGCAGTTTATACAGCATCCTGAGCTACAGAGAGTAAGAGCTTGGAGCTCCTGGGGAGGGGTGGTGACACAAGTTATGGGAGGGTGGGGAGGAAATGTACAGTGAGTAAAGGGTGCCTTGTTATGCAGATGAAAAGTCTCCCCTGTCATAAAAGTTGTCTCTGAGCAGCCCTCAAAAGAAGAGGTGACAGTCTGGGTATGATGTCAACCTCAAGAAAACTCTCTCCTGTGATCTGAGGTAATCTTCCCTGAGTGATAAGATTCCAGGCAGGGATTTGTGACACCTAAGCTCCTTTTGGGGGAAGTTCAGACAAAGCCCGTCCTGCACTTGCCTTTCCCCACGTGCTCTCAGTCTGAAGTAATCGGCATACCTAGGGGCATATTTGGGGTGGCATTTCCTGAACTCTTTCAGTCTCAAAGGGAAAGAGGAGGAAACAATATCCCTGGAACCTGTGAGAGGTGGGGCCATGGAGGGGGGACAGCCCACGGTGTAAGGCTGGTGACAGGTACCCCTCCCTTCCCTAATGAAAAAAGAAGCAGCCCCTCCTATTCCTCAATACCCGCCCCAAAACTGAAACAAAGAAATTCCTCACTCCTCCCGCTGACATCTCCTGGCCGAAGAAGCTCCCATCCCCCAACCCTAAAAACGTATATAAACCCACTCAGACTTCTGGGCGGGGCGGCTTCTCGAGTTCCACTCGTGGGACTGTGAGGCTCGCCCAGGTCCCTCTCTCTAGGGACTCGTTACCCCCACCCGGGAGTGCTCCAATAAAGCCTCTTTACTTATCCCTTTCAACTCTGCTCGTCTTTCTTTCTCTGGTGCCGGCTACTCCAAAAAAACCTTACACACAGGAGCTGTGGTGTGGGGGGCACAGTTGTGCCAAAGCCAAATGCAGAAGGAGAGGTTATGGGAAGAGAAACCTGCCATGTCTCTCTTTCTACCTTCCAATCTCCCATGGCCTAAAGCCACTGGGAACCCACCCAGCAGGAGGGCCTGGGTGATGCGGTCATCTGGGATCAGAACAGAGTGGACAGAGGAAGATGAAGAGCAGAGAATGAATGTTGAGGGAGGTAATGAAAATAATCCACTTATTCACTCAACAATTTTTTTAAATGATTGCTGTGTTCCAGACACAGGGCTAAGTATACTGGACTCAACAAGCTTTGTTTGGGGTTTGAAAGTAGGTCTGTTGGGCATAGCACCAGAGGCATATTCTTTTTCCTGGAGTATTATTTCTATTTCCAGCATTTCAATAGGGATAGCTCTGAACGGATTAGACTGCCAATGAGGTTCACTACCTTCTGCTTCTGCTTGCTGTTCTACATAATGGCACACTTTGAAAAGCCGTAAGTATAGAACAGGCATGACTTATTATAATTAAGCCTAGGGGTAAAAACACAGTTGAATTTTGGAATTTTCCATAAGGGAGTTTTCTAGGTTTTTTGTTGGCTTTAAGGAAAAAAGCACAAATAAGAAGGCAGAACACAGGAGAGGAGACAGGAGGCAGGAACTAAAGCAAATAACTTAATGAGCTATTCAAAGGCAAATTTCGCAAACTGTGCTACCTGAAGCCTTAATAAAAAAGATGGAGGCAATTGGGTGAGGAGTTCATGTTATTATCAGGGACGTGGTGTATGAAAAATGGTGATGGATTGTCAAAGAAAAAGCATTCTGATAAAAATGATAGATCAGAAATTACAGAACTGCTTCTTAGTTAAGGGCTTCATACCCAGTCTGGGGCATAGTGACTGGACATGTATTTCCTTTTTCTACCCTGCGCAACTTTGAAGAACATTCTTTTCTTTCCAAGTGCTGTCCCATCACCTCCCTTCTTAGAGGTCAAGCAGAAGAATTTCAAATAGTACAAGTGTATTTTACAGCACATAGTAGATTAGTTTCTTTACTACTTTATATAGATCGATATTTCTTAATGAATGTGTTAGGCTTGGAAATTGGAATATCCGCCTTCTGATTTGGGTTCTGCCACTCTGTAAACTTTGGAAAAGTCAATTACTCATTTCTTTTGATTCATCCAGTCACTCAGTTACTGCATCTGTGAAAGGGGGTAGGGATCGACTGGAACACAGAGGGGCTTTAGGAAATCATGTATGTGAAATTGTGTAGGAAAGGGTCTCTGCATGTGTCCCTGTGTTTACGTGGATCAGCATGTTTCCCCAGATTCTCCAAGATCTTTGTGACCCCTAGAAAGAATTATACAAATCTGAACCAGAAACTATTCGGCAAATCCTATTTTAAAGTCAACAATTCTACGACTTTGGTTTAGATTTGCAATTTCAGAGATGCCTTAAGTCCTTTTTTTGAGCTTCCATTGATAGTGCCTTTGCCAAGTCTAGGTTTACGTTTCCACCTCCTTCCCAGTTTTAATGATCTATAAATAATAAACCAGCATCCTAATGAGGAGATAAGTCATCGAGTATATTAGAAGCATTCAAATTTAGAAGACCATTTTTACAGTTTGAATAAATACGCCCTATTTTATCTGTTGTGAAAATCGCAGTTAATCTTTGGTTTCTGATAACATATGAGGAACTACAGCTTGAGACAGTTACTAGAATTTCAGTGTAGAACAAGATCTTGCCTCATCATGGACTAAAAGAACTTTCTGAGATGATGGAAATGTTCTGTAAACTTGTGCTGTTCAATAGGGCAGCCACTAGCCACATCTGGACATTGGGCTCTTACAATGTGGCTAGTGCTACTGAGCAATTAAATTTCTAATTTTACTTAATTTTAATTAATTTAAAATTAAAGAGTCACAGGAGGCAAGTGACTACCATATTGGACAACACAGTCTTAGAGAATGTCCTACATAATCCACATGAGAAACAGGAAATCCCATAATACCTCCTAAAGCAGTGTTTCTCAACAGTGACACTATTGACATTTTGGGGCAGATAATTCCTTGTTGGGGGGAGGGACCATCCTGTGCATTGTAGGGTGCTTAGTGGCATCCCTGGCCTCTACCCACTGGATGCCAATATGTCCTCCCCACCCACCACCAGTTGTGACAATGTTTTCAGACACTGCCAAATGTCTCCTGGAAGGAGTAGCAGCCCCAAGTTGAGGGTAAGTTGCACTTGAGCTTTTTCTTGAAATTACCCAGGATCTAGGCACCTCATCAGACAGAACAATTTCATGTTTGGTTATTGAAATTATTAGGAGGTTATTCCATATATATTGCTGCTCATAACTTCTCCTGCTTGCGAGTCTTTGTGCTTGTTGGCAAGTCTGATAAACTGTTGAGGAGGAAGGTGGAAATAAACAAGCTAGTTGAAATGTGTCAGTATCAATAGGAAGCACATACATAGTAGTTACGAGTGTGAGCTCTGAAACTACAGAGACTGGGTTCCATTTCTGGCTCTGACAAGAACTAGCTATGTGATCATTTGCAAGTTAATTCTGCTTTCTGTTTCTCCATTTTCCCATTTGTAAGATAAGAATGGTAATAGTAACCAGAGTTATTTTAGGATTAAATGCAATAATGCTTATAAAATGCTTGGTTATTATTATTAACAGTGATGACAACAGCATCCTACTTTCTTGTTGTCTTAATTGTTGTTAAGTATTTTTGTCACGTGACATTCCTAGTGATTTTTTTGTAGATATTGCAGATATCTCATTTGGTAAATGAAAACTGTTGGTGTTTATATAGTTTAAGTGATATGGTCAAAGGCATGCTTGGCCAGTGAGAAAGCCAGGATTCAAATCCAGTTCATCCAGTTCCAATTTTCCACCGTACAGAAAGACTTCTGCCCAATCTCATGATCTTAGCCTCTGTGTCTGTGAAGGCTCAGTTTGTACTGCAGGTATAGGGAGTTTAAAGTAGTAATCGGGGCTTATGTAACCACTGGAAGAGCCCAGGGTGTAAGGGACAGAGGATCTGCCCACCAAGATTTCAGCCTGAACCACTGAAGCCGCAAGTCCTCAGAAGCCGTAGCAAGCTGCAGGGGAGTCCGTCTGCCCAGGTGTCTGCGTAGAGACACCTCTGCCCGATAGAGGTCCCTGCTCCTCTTCTGCCTTCCACAGGTGCCTTAACCTGGGTCCTGGCAGGAATGGCATCTGGGAAACATAGTTCCTGGTCTGCTTCTGAGGTGCAGAGACCTGGACAGGGCTGGTAGTGATGTTGAGTTGGCACCAGAAAACCCAGCGCACGTCGGAGGGATTCATTCAGTCACGAGCAGATTCTGAGAGCAGGGTGGTTTGTGAGAAAGACCTTGGGTCCAGAGGCCTCCTGTGGCTCCTAAGTTCTCAGCGGGCAAATCGCTTCACCTCTCAGGTTCTTTGCCTGTCAGGATCAAATAAAGTAACAGACACGGAATGATTCTCACAGCGTCTGGAACACGAAGAACACTCCGCTAGTGTTGTTCTTGCACCCCCAGCTATGAACAGACAAGTATGTTCTGAAAGCTGTTTGCCCTGAGGGCTCTTAGACATTTTGGGGCCAGTGCTCTTTGGGCAGAGATCGCTGGTCGCCCAGCGTCCACATCCACTCTTCCCTTCCTACACAGAGATAGAGGTGCCGTGGTGGCCCAGAGGAAGACCACGCTTCTGTCCTCTTAAAGGCTAGGTGTGGCCACATTTTCTCCTGTAGTTGTGGCGGGAGGTGAGGCCTGCGACGTGCAGGGCCTGCCTTGGAAGGGAAATAGGCCTGTGCTGCCCTCCCTGCCCTCTTTCTGCCAGCTGCGCTGGGCCGTGTGGATGAGAGCAGGGCAGTGTTTCCTTCTGTGGGCTGGCAGCCAGGAGCTGGAGGCAGCAGAGCAACAAGCCAGAAGGACCCAGGCTCCTTGTCCCTTGGGGCTGCTGTGTCAGCCAGGACAGCTTGACTCAGACACGTAGGTAAGTAGGAAACAAACTCTGTCTTGTTGTAGTCACCAGGGTCTCTTTGCTATGGAAGCTTAGCCTGTGTTCTAACCATATATCATTAGACTCAGAAACTCCTACATAATTTCTCAATTATGGTATTAAGGCAGCTTTCTGTAGGGGTGTGAAAGCTCGCTTGAGACACATTTCAAGCCAGAATGGCCAATATCTCATTTAGCCAGCTAATTTTATTTTGAAAGACAGAGTCTGAAAATGGTGGGTGAGCAAAACCAATGTCAAAGCAGGGAGAGGCACAAATGTCAGGCGTGGACTCCAGAGGTTGCTTAGACACCCCGCCAGGCAGGCAGGAAGCCCTTGGAAGCCACAGTGTGCACTGCCCACGATGACAGGAGGAATGATGAGACATGCATCAAATGCACAAGTCAGTGACATTTCCTGGCTTCCATGAACACCACTAGAATTAAAAACAAACAAAGTTGACGAATAGAGCAACACTTCCCGCAGCCAATGCTTGGGCGATTGTCTGTGTTCAGCCAAGCTGCACACACGCTTCCACCAATAACCATAATTTAAAGAGTCCAAGTGATAAAAGCATCACAATGAAATATCCGCCTGCCTTCACTGCAGGGCTGGCATTGCAGACACAAAGAAACGGAAGGTGCCACCACAGTCGTTGGGATGTGGGTGTGCACATTAATGGTGGCTTTTACTACATCGTAACCTCATCAGTTGTATTGATGTCCTTTCTCCAGACTGTGAGCCCTCAATGAATTATTTGCCTAGAATCCTCCTAGAATGATCAATAAATATTTAAATGAATGAGTCTAGCTCAACCTCTTCACTTTGCAGTGACTTGTTCAAAGTCAAAATTAATTAATAGTAGAAAAAAATCTGACAGCTTTTTTTCTTGTAAGTGGACAGTTCTATTTTTCCCAGGGCCTAGATAACTAAGACAAATCTCTTTTTAGGAGTCCTATAACCCAGATCCACATAAAGCCCATAAACACCAAAAACCACAGATACAGAGGCATAAACACACACTTAGATACACACAGACACAGAAGCACATGAGCAAACACAAACACACAAAACCACATAGGCTTTTACACAAAACACACACAATCAGATACATCACATGTTTGAATTTCAGATAAATAATGAATAATTTTGTAGTATAAATGAGTCCTAAATATTGCATGTACAACTGCACATGGTATATACTTACGCTAAAAGAATGATTTGCTGAACTGATTTCCCTGAAATTAAAATTTAACTGTTCATCCTGTATTTTTATTTGCCAAATTTGGCAACTGTAATACAAATACACTCACAGATACACATGCACAAATACCCACATAAACGCACAAGCACGTCCAGCCAAATAACACACACAAACACATATGCACCCAAGATTCAGTTCCTTCTGACAGATCCCGCCACTACCAAACTGGTCATTAGAATACCAGTCCTAGCTTTCCCTGGGAGACTTGGGGAGAGGCCAAGGTAGGGTGGGAGATGAAGGGGACAGCATGGCTCGGGAAAGGGGCGGAAGGCTGAGTCTCTGCTCACAATGGTCCTTGTGGTAGAGGAGTGATAGGAGGAGCTGCCTTAGCAAGGGCACGCCTCCGCCCAAGGACACACGCACGCACACACACACACATGCACACACACACACACACACACACACACACCCATCTTACTTCAACATCTGCAATCACAGCTGTTAGCATGAGCAATTCCTTCCACATGATTTTGTAAATAGATTCAAGCTCCAGAGAGAACCTTTTTCTCCTAGAAATCTATGATGCTGAGTTTACCAATATCCTTGGCAATGAGTGGTGGGGTGGGCTTGGATGAAATCTTTCCTCAGTTTAGGGTGTCTTCATGTACCCTAACTGGAGAACCTATGGGGAACTCCTGACTCTACTTGCTTTGCTGCCCCTCGCCCCAGGATAGACACTTCCATCAAACACCCACCGATGCCTATTGAATCCACCTCAGAAAAGTCCTGGGTCTGCCTTGTGTTCTCCATTCCTGTGGCCAAGGCTATCCTTAGATGCTCACCATCTCCCACCTGCATGTCGAACTCAGCCCCTTTCGCCTCACCCCCAACCTGAGAACCAATTCATCTTCTGAGATCTTACGAGAATGAGGCACCCAATGTGCAAATTTGACCAATGTCCTTCCATCCTTAAAATCCTTTGATGGCAGTCCATTTTCTCCACAATAAACACACAATAAACCTTAGCATGGCCTCTAGGCCTTCACCATCAGAACCCATCCAGCTTCAGTTCCCACCAAGATGAATTCGTTTTTTCACGAGCACCCAGCTGCTTCCATGGCTCAGCCTTTCCCCCATCATTCTCTATGCATGAGGCATCCTTCACCTCCTCCCCTGCCTGGCAAATTAATTATCCTTCAGATCCACTTCAAATATCCTCTCCACCCCATCCCACACTGCCTTCCACTCCTGGAGAATTAATCACTCCCTCCTCTGTGCACCCACAGCATTTCGCATCTACTTCTTTTTCATGTTCCATGATATTTATTGACGTTTGCAAGCCTCTTTCCCCCACAAGTTTGTGAGCCCTGCTGGGGCAGGGTGAACTCTTCATTCATATACAAACCCTTTGCGTCCAGATAGTGCCTGCCACAGAAGGGGGTCTTAGAAAGCAATGTTGTTGGGAGACTTTTACTGGTAGCAGTATGAGCAGTATGCACTGCGGTTGATAGCAGAGTCTTCAGAATCAAAGAGACCAAGGTTCAAATCCAGAAAATGCCATGTATTAGCTCCAAACTATGTAGTATCTCCGTGATAGGGCAGAATAATGCCTCCCCCACAAAGACGTCCACATTCTAGTTCTCAGAACCCGTGAATATGTGGCGTACGTGACAGAGGGAAATGAAGATTGCAGATGAAGTGCTAATCGGCAGACCTTAAGATAGGGAGAGTAACCTGGATTCTCCAGCTGGGCCCAAAGTAATCACAAGCGTCCTTAGAAGTGAGAGATTGAAACAGAAGAGGGGATCAAACTGAGGTGATGGGAGGGCTCAGCCTGCCGTTGCTGGCTTTGAAGACGGAAGGCACCATGCACCAAGTGATGTGGGCAGCCTCCACACCACTGGAAAAGACAGGGAAACAGCTTCTCCCCTGGAGCCTCCAGGAAGAGCTGCAGCCCTGCCAACACCTTCATTTCAGCCCAGTGAGTCCCGTTCCCACGTCTGACCTCCACAATGGTGAGTTAATGAATTTGTGTCTTAAGACATCACATGTGCAGTGGTTTGTTACAGCAGTGATAGGGAACTCAGGCAAGTGTTGAACTTGTTTCCTGTCTGGAAGATGAAGCCAATAATGGTCCTCGTCGCCCAGGGGGTGAGAACCAAGTCAGCTGAGCACGTGATGTATCGGCACGTCGCTTTACCCAGACGGGTGATGGGTAAAGGCAGTGGTAAAGGCACCAGCAGTCGTAGCTCTAGGAGAACAATATTGTTGCCCTATAAGGCAGGCAGGGAGGCCAGCTGGGAGTTCAAAGAAATGCCCAGGGAGAAGTAATCTGATTGAGCTTTTCGTGAGAGGACAGTGAGTCCCAAGGGAGGCATGGTGGGTAGAGAAGGGGGACTCAGAAAGAGGAGGTGGGCAGCGACCTGTGAAGAGGCCACCTCTGTCACGGAGAAGCTGTGCAAGCTCAGGGGCCTGGGGGAGCTTGATCCCACCCACCATCCTGCTTAAAACTTCCTGGCTGGTCCCCTGCTGTTTTGTAATCTTGGCTGGGACAAGTGGCCAGGGACAGAGTGGAGACAGGTCAGCTTTCTGAGGGTCCTGGTGACAAGGCCTCTGTACCCTTTTGCTTCTGTTCTGCATATTTCCTAGGAGACCCTGGAGAAGCTCATCTTTACTGGTCCAGCTCAGATCTTTGGCTAAGAGGGAACTGGTTTTGTGGTTGGGACCCAGGGCGTCAGACCAGGTGAGGGTCGTTACCAGCTGGTGTCTGTGGACAATTTTCTCAGAGCCTTGGTTTCCTGGTAAAGGCAGATGGTGGGACTAGATCTGTGTTTCTTAGGAGGTACCTTGGGGGCTACCTTTGGGGGTCAGGCCTTGATAGGGTCCTCTGGTCCCTACGTGCCAGTCTCACTCCAGCAGCTCTGCCTCGCCTTGTGTAGAGACCAGACTTGCACACAGGCCTTGGTTTGGGCATCGGGGGAGCTATGAAAAAGGACTTGGAAATTTGTCAGAAAGATGAGCATTTCTGGCCTAAAAGTCAGTGATATTCGGCCCAAACGCACATTGTACACAGGTTACATGAGAGAAGAGTCAGGCAGACTCTTCAGAGGGGCTGATTAACATGCCCTCCTGTCAGGGAACAGAAAGTCTGTGGTTGGAGAAGATGAGCTTTCTTTTAAACTAGCTTTTGTCTGGAGGTCCTGCAATCTGGTGGCGAATCCTAGAACGTGTGCAGCTACGCAGACCCACCTGCCCTGGGAGTGACAATGGCCCAGGCCAGTCCCCCTTCTCCACCACGTGGGGAGAGCTGGCAAGTCCCTGATGCCTGGCCTCCCGCATCCCAGCTGCTCCAGGCCTGGGTCCTGCCCAGGTGTGTTCCCTGTTTAGAAAAGGAGATCCGGAGCCCCGGTTCTCTGTCATGGCTCATGTTAGAATCACCCAGGGGGTTTTAAAAGTTATCATGGTCAGGTTTTCAGGTTTCAGACTTATGAAATCAGAATCTGGGGCTGGGACATGCATCAGCAGTTCCACCGAGGCATGAGAGCGGGTTCAGCCAGTAGGCGACTGCCAACTCCCAGAGAGCCAAACCCTCAGTCCTGGAGACCTCCTGGGACCCTCTCTGCAATGGCAAGACATGCGCTCTATCACCACTGCCTTCCTCACTCAAAATTCTAGAATGATTATGGCTGTGTATTTTCAGAGCGTCATCAGCTATGCAGCTCATCAGAGCAGCGTGCAGCTCATCAGTTGGAGAGTCGCTCTTCGTTTCTCAATGGTTTTTCTCCTATGATCTTTCCTTTACTGAAGAAAATTTCCACCTTTGTCTCAGGATCTTACATGTGATGTTTCGCAGCCATGATAAAGGCGGAGGAGCTTGAAGCCTGCCTTGTTTGAGTGAGAGGTGCTGTGTAAGTTGAATAATAAGGAACATTACCTATTTTTATTGTTATTACTGCTCAGCAGGAAAAGAAATATCTGTACAGGGAAATAAGCCAGATTCCATTAGCCAGCCTACCTATCAGGTATTTGAAATACACTTACTGTGTGTTGTTCTTAAGATGAGTTCTGAGATTAGAAGTCTGTACCAAAGTCAATGCCAGAAGAAAACATGGACAAACATGCAGCTCTCTTGAAGAATCTGTTCTCATTAGAGTTTGGCCAAACACTTAGGTGACTTTTTTATTTTTAACTTTTGGCTCTACAGACATCCTAACTTGTAACCAGACAAATCCGTGGCGTGTCAACCCTTGGACATGGCTTTACAGATGGGCAGAGATGTTCACGTTCAGATAAAATCCACAGATACCTTAGCTCAGTTTTTAGTAGACTGTTCAGCTCTTGCTCTCACCAGAACCTTAGTTAGTCCTGAGCCCTAGGAAGCTTTGTGAATTCGGGCTTCCTGCCTTCTCTTGTCCTCTGTCCCACCTCATTTGGAGGAGATGCTGAGCAACGGAGTGGCCGAAGGAAGCGAGGAGAGGAGGCAGCGAGAGAAGAGGTGGGAGTGGGGGAAAAAGGACACATGTTGAGCCCTTGCTGTCCTCAGCTCATGCTTTGTGGGTGTGAACCCCCTCAAAATCTCGCACCCTGTGAGGCAGCCCCGTTCTCAATGCAGGATCCAGCTGAATTCTGAGCTCCAGGACCAAATCTGGTTTTGTTCATCACTGTACAGTAAGTCCTTGAATAATGTCATTTTGTTTAATGTCATTTAGTTATAACTTTTTTTCCTGAATTTTTTATTGACATAGTTGTGTGTATTTTGGGGGTACAAGTGATATATTTTTTCATTTCAGAATATTACAGGGGTACAAATGTTTGAATTACATGATTTGTGCAGTTTGAGTCAAAGTTATAAGTGTGCCCATAACCAAGATAGAGTGCATTGTACCCAATTTCGTTATAACATTGATGAGAAAAGAAAAGCAATTTTGGCGAGGGCCCTGGTCTGTGTGGTTTGCATGCTCTCCCCATGTCTGTGTGGGTTTTCTCCAGATACTCTGGTTTCCTCCACATCCCAGAGCTGGGCACACTAGATTCACTGGTGTGGGTCCCCGTCTGAGTGAGTGTGAGTGTGCGTGAGTGTGCCCTGCCATGGGATGGTGGCCCGATCGGGCTGGTTCCCACTTGTGCCCTGAGCTGCCAAGATAGGGTCTGGCCACCCGTGTCCTTGAATGGAATAAGTGAGTAAATAATTATCTCACTTGTTTTTATTAATCTTTCTTGAATGTATGTATCACTCACATTTATTTCGATGTTTAATATTGGGAGTGTTTTTGTCTCTATTTGGAAGTTTGGTGATGTTTCTGTGACCATAAATATGCCACAGGAACTTAACTCTTGTTTGCATCAATTAGCCTGTGGTAACATTGGTCTCATTGCACGTTGTTTTGCTTAAAGGCGCAGTTTCCCAGAACCTATGGACAATGTTAAGTGAGGACTTACTGTGTGCCCAGGCTTTGGCACACGTGTGCCTGCTGGCGGAAGTCAAATGACTTGCCGAGGGCCGTACAGCCAGTGATGGAGCCGAGCTTTGCCCCCAGGCCTGCCTGACTCGAAGCATTTTTCACATCAGCCCAAGTGACTGTGAGCCGGACACCCGTGCTTCCCAGCCAGGACTTGACACAGGACAGTCGTGGGCTTGCAGTGTGTGGAGTCAGGGCATGACGCACTCCCTCTGAGCTGCAAAGTCTCCACTCACTACGAGTGTGTCCGTGTGTGTCTGCGAGAAGGGAGGCTGGCTGAGTGTGGGAGAGGCTGGAGAATCCTGACTGCTGCTCCAGCCTGCCTGCTTCACCCAACACACACATCTGCACTCAGTGGTGTTTCTATCTCCACAAGAGCACGTGACATCTCAGGACAACCCAGTGTTTTGCAGACATTCCTAGCTGGTAGAAAGTGGTGCAAGATTAGGGTGCAACAGGCTCACAGATGAGAAGATAGTGCCAGAGCAGCAATCCTATCGCTTAGCACATGTTTGCATGCTTTATTATCTCCCAAGTAATTAATGTACATTGAGAAGAAGTTAGGCATGAATTCAGAATTCATGAACAAATCGACATGACCCAAGAAGGATTAAAAATGTAGGAAAGTAAGTTGGCACTGTTTCTTTACCTGGAGCTCCAGGTCTCATTGAGTTCATTTTCAATGAAGGAAAATCTGGAGACACTCAATAATTCTCAGCTTTTTTCCCCAATATGTATGTATCTTTTTTCATTAGTAAACAGAGCTTAGTCCTGACACCCTAAAATAAAAACATACTGAAGATTTAAAAAAAAAATGAGTAGATAAATCACCAA
>CM052437.1:110102773-110139706 GCA_028533085.1 Varecia variegata | reverse complement strand
GATATATGTATACCATGGAGTATTACTCAGCTATAAGAAATAACGGCGATATAGAATATCTTATGTTCTCCTGGAAAGAGTTGGAACCCATTCTACTAAGTGAAGTATCCCAAGAATGAAAAAATAAACACCACATGTACTCCCCAGCAAATTGGTTTCCCTGATCATCACCTAAGTGCACATTTGGGAATAACACCAATTGGGTGTCGGGCAGATGTGGGGAGGGGGAGGGGATGGGTGTATACCTACATGATGAGTGCAATGCACACTGTCTGGGGAATGGACATGCTTGAAGCTCTGCCTCGGGGGGTGGGGATGGGCAATGTATATAACCTAAACTTTTGTACCCCCATAATAAGCTGAAATTTAAAAAAAAGGGAAAAAATAAAGATGATATTCTATTCTTACTGTGAAAAAAATATTCTATAGATGTAACTTATTTCAGTTATTATTGTTAACTGTACTTAACACCTTAAGAAGAGAATCTTTCCTGCTTTTTTAGAAAACAATGCTATAGTTCTTTGGCTGAAGTTAGCCATAAATCTCCTCATAACCCACAGGAGGTTTATTTATTTATTTATTTCAAAATATTAAGGGGGTACAAATGTTTTTGGTTACAAGACTTCCTTTTGTAATGCTTGAATCACAGCTATAGGTGTGCCCATCACCCAAATAGCGTTCATTGTACCTGTTAGGTAAGTTTTCCCTCCTCCCCTCCTTCCCTGTCTCCTCTGCTTGATTTCCACTGAATTGTACTTCCCTCTGTGCACATGAGTGCTCATCGATTATTTCCAATTTAATAGTGAGTACATGTGGCATTTGTTTTCTCATTCTTGAGATAATTCACTTAGGATAATGGTCTCCAGTTCCATCCAAATTCTTGCAAAAGGCATTAGGTCATCCTTTTTCATGGCTGAGTAGTACTCCATAGTATACATATACCACATTTTATTAATTCACTCATGAATTGATGGGCATTTGGGTTGATTACACATCTTTGCAATTGTGAATTGTGCTGTAATAAATATTCAAGTACAGGTGTCTTTTTGATAAAAAGACTTCTTTCCTTTGGGTAGATACCCCATAGTGGGATTGCTGAATCAAATGGTACACCTACTTTTAGTTCTTTTAGTAACCTCTATACTGATTTCCTTAGAGGTTGTATTAATTTTCAGTCCCATCAGCAGTGTATAAGTGTTCCTTTCTCTCTGCATCCATACCAGCATCTATTGTTTTTGGACTTTTTAATAAAAGCCATTCTAACTAGGATAAGGTGATATCTGCTCCTCCAAATCAGCCCTTACTTAGCATTCAGACTGCCTTTATTAATTGGTGCAATTTCCTATTCCATTGCTCTCATCACATCTATTCTCCTGAATAAGACTACAGCCCATTGAAACCCCTCTCTTCTATTGTTCATTAAATTCTTTGGAGTCCAAGATTATAAAACCCATACCTCCTTATAATGTGATGAAGTGATATATCATCACCCCAGCCCTTCAGATGTGCCATCTGCAGAGGAAGAATTATTGACTGAGAAGGAATTTTGTTTCATAAGGTAAGAGGTGTCAGTGTGTATGTGCGAGCACTTTGTTTTAGAATTCATTTCTAAAAATCTATGTAGAAAAATCTGTTGGGGATCTATCCAGAGGGAAAGTGTATAGCTAGAAGGGAAAAGACATCTATCCTCTGTCTGGTGCGGGAAGTGGGAGAATTATATCCAGAACCTTTATGCAAAAGCCTAGTTTATTACATAACATGAACAGCAGCAAAAACAAAAGAGTGAGAGGAATAATAGATGTAAAGTGACAATAAATAAAAAAAGTAATTAAAAAGAGAAAATTAATTAAGACATTGATTGATGTCTTAAACAGGCTAAAAATTTCACGGTAGAAATTCTGAACAACTTAAAAGAATAAAAAAAACCTCTTAAATGAATCAGTAAAAAGATTAAGATAAAAATTTCAATAGATAAAAAGGAAAGGTTTAGAGATAAAATTTAAGCAATCAAAAATAAAACCAGAAGCTTAAAAGCTAGTATGCAAATAAAAACAAATCCAAATTTACACACTATAGCATAAGGTAGAATGTTAAAAATGAAAACATGAAAAAATAATAAAAAGGAAGCTCTGGCTCCAAAACCCAGAAGGTTAAAGATTGAATGCAAAAGCAGTAAAATAAGATTAGACATTTTAGAAAGGAAAAAAAATATTGCCAGAAACAAAAATCAAAAGGAAAAAGCACACAAAATGACATAACAAAAAGGCCTTTTAAAGTTGAGATATTGTCTTAGTCCATTTTTTTAAAACTTAATTCTTTTTTTGTTGTTGTTGTTGTTTTATTTCAGCATATTACGGGGGTACAAATGTTTAAGTTACATATTTGCCTTTGCCCCACCTGAGTCAGAGCTTCAAGCATGTCCATCCCCCAGACAGTGCACACCACACCCATTAGGTGTGTAGATACCCATCCCCTCCTCCCCCTTCCCTCCTGCCCAACACCTGATGAATGTTACTACTGTATGTGCACATAAGTGTTAATCAGTTAATACCAATTTGATGGTGAGTACATGTGGTGCTTGTTTTTCTATTCTTGTGATACTTCACTTAGAAGAATGGGTTCCAGCTCTATCCAGGATAATACAAGAGGTGCTAGATCACCATTGTTTTTTGTGGCTGAGTAGAACTCCATGGTATACATATACCACATTTTATTAATCCACTCATGTATTGATGGGCACTTGGGTTATTTCCACATCGTTGCAATTGTAAATTGTGCTGCTATAAACATTCTGGTGCAGATGTCTTTTTTATAGAATGTCTTTTTTTTTCCTCTGGGTATATGCCCAGTAATGGGATTGCTGGATCAAATGGTAGTTCTACTTGTAACTCTTTGAGGTATGTCCTTATTACTTTCCACAGAGGTTGTACTAATTTGCAATCCCACCAGCAGTATATGAGTGTTCCTATCTCTCTGCATCCACACCAACATTTATTGTTTTGGGACTTTTGGATAAAATCCATCTCACTAAAGTTAAGTGATATCTCATTGTGGTTTTGATTTGCATTTCCCTGATGATTAGAGATATTGAGCATTTTTTCATATGTTTGTTGGCAATTTGTCTTCTTTTTAAAAGTTTCTGTTCATGTCCTTTGCCCACATTTTAATGGTGTTGTTTGATTTTTTCTTACTGATTTCCCTGAGTTCTATATATATTCTAGTTATCAGCCCTTTATCGAATGTGTAATGTGAATATTTTCTCCCATTCTGGAGGTTGTCTGTTTGTTTTTGTGATAGTTTCCTTGGCTGTGTGGAAGCTTTTTAATTTGATCAGGTCCATGTATTGATTTTTGTTGTTGCTGTGATTGCCTTTAGGGTTGTCTTCATAAATTCTTTCCGTAGGCCAATGTCTATAAGAGTTTTTCCAACATTTTCTTCTAGACTTCTTAGAGTTTCATGCCTTAGGTTTAAGTCTGTTACCCACTGTGAGTTGATTTTTGTGAGAGGTGAGAGGTACGGATCCTGTTTCAGTCTTCCACATGTGGCTATCCAATTTTCTCAGTCTCATTTATTGAATAAGAATTGTTTCCCCCAGTGTATGTTTTTGTCTGCTTTGTCAAAGATCTGATAGCTATATGAGGATGGTTTTATATCTGGGTTCTCAGTTCTGTTCCGTTCGTTGTTCTGTGTCTCTGTTCTTGTGCCAGTACCGTGCTGTTTTAGTTACTATACCCTTTTGTTTAGCTTGAAGTCTGGTAAATTGATGCCTCCCAATTTGTTCTTTTTGCTTAAGATTGCTTTGGCTATACAGGTTCTTCTCTGGTTCCATACAAAGCATATAATTATTTTTTCTAGGTCTGCAAAAAATGATGTTGGTATTTTAATAGGGATTACATTGAATCTATAGATTACTTTGGGTAGTATAGACATTTTAACAATATTGACTCCGCTGACCCATGAGCATGGTAAGGTTTTCCATCTGTTTATGTCTTCTGCTATTTCCTTCCTAAGTGTTTCATAGTTCTCCCTGCAGAGGTCTTTCACTTCCTTAGTTAAATATATTCCTAGGTATTTTATTTTCTTTGTTGCTATTGTGAAGGGTATTGAGGTTTTGATTTGGTTCTCAATTTGACTGCTGTTGGTGTATAGGAATGCTACTTATTTGTGTACATTAATTTTTTAACCTGAGACTTTGCTGAATTTGTTTATCAATTCCAGTAGTCTCATGGCAGAAGCTTTGGGGTTTTCTAGATATAAGACACTATTGTCAGCAAAGAGCGATAGTTTGACCTCTTTTGCCCCCATTTGGATGCCTTTGATTTCTTTCTCTTGTCTGATTGCTCTGGCTGGGACATCTAGAACTCTGTTGAATAGAAGTGGTGATAGAAGGCAACCTTATCTGGTTCCAGTACTAACCAGGAATGCTTTCAATTTTTCTGTGTTCAGTATAATGTTGGCTGTGTGTTTGTCATATATGGCTTTAATAATTTTTAGGTAGGTCCCATCTGTGCCTATTTTGTTAAGCATTCTTATAAAAGGATGCTGAATTTTGTTGAATGCTTTTTCTGAGTTTATTGAGAGGATCATATGGTCTTTGTTTTTATTTCTATTTATGTGGTGCATCTCTGCATCTCTGGAATGAAGCCCACTTGGTTGTGATGGATTATTTTTGATATACACCTGAATTCAGTTTGTCAGGATTTTGTTAAGAATTTTTGCATCTATATTTATAAGGGATTTTTGTCCATAGTTTTCTTTTATTGTTATGTCCTTTCCTGGTTTTGGTATCAGGGTGATGTTGGCTTCATAAAACATGTTGGGGAGGATTCCTTCCTTCTCAATGTTGTGGAATAATTTCTGCAGGATAAGCACCAGTTCTTCTTTGTAGGTCTGGTAAAATTTGCATGTGAAACCATCTGGTCTGGGACTTCTCTTTTTAGGAAGGTTTTTTATTGCTGCTTCAATTTTGGTACTTGATATTGATCTGTTCAAGAATTTTATTTCATCCTGATTGAGCCTCAGGAGGCTCTGTGTTTCTAAGAATTTATCCATTTCTTCTACATTTTCAAATTTATATGCATAGACATTTTTATAGTACTCATAGATATTTTGTATCTCTGTGGTATCAGTTGTAATTTCTCTCTTTTCATTCCTGATTGAGCCTATTAGAGTCCTTTCTTTTCTGCTTCTCATTAATCTAGCAAGGGGCTCTTTTATGCTTCTCATTAATCTAGCAAGGGACATGTCAATTTTGTTGATTTTTTCAATGAACCAACTTTTTGTTTTATTAATCTTCTGTATAGTTTTTTTGTTATTGATTTCATTTAGTTCTGCTCTGAAATTTGTTATTTTTTTCTTCTGCTGGGCTTGGGGTTTGTTTGATCATCCTTTTCTTGTTTTCCCCTTCTTTGAGATGATTCATTAGACTGTTGATTTGTGATCTTTCTGTCTTTTGGATGTAGGCATTTATGGATATAAATTTTCCTCTCAGGACTACTTTAGCTGTTTCCCACATTTTGATAACTTGTGTCACCTTTATCATTTAGCTCAAATAATGTTTTCATTTCCATCTTACTTTCCTCCTTAACTAAATAATCATTCAGCAGAAGGTTGTTCAGTTTCCGTGTCTTTGTGTAGAGATGAGAGTTTCTTTTGGAGTTGATTTCTAATTTTATTCCACTGTGGTCTGTGAAGATGCATGGTATAGTTTCTATTTTTTTAAAATTTTTTGAGAAATGCTTTGTGGCCTAGGATATGGTCAGTCTTAGAGAGTGTCCCATGAGCTGATGAGAAAAACGTATATTCAGTGGTTTTGGGGTAGAATGTTCTGTAAATGTCAGTCAGGCCCATTTGTTCTAGAGTTCTGTTTAAGTCTATTGTTTCTTTTGTTTATTTTCTGTTTGGAGGATCTGTCCTGTTCTGTCAGAAGTGTGTTGAAGTCTCCAGCTATTGTGGTGTTGCTGTTTATCATTTTGTTTAGATCAACTAGGATTTGCTTTATGAATCTAGATGTGCCCAAATTAGGTACATAAATAATTAGAATTGTTATATCTTCTTGTTGAATTGTATCCTTCACCATTATATAGTGACCATCATTGTCTTTCATTACTTTTGTTGATTTGAAGAGTAAGTCATCTGAAATCAGAACTGCTATACCAGCTTTCTTTTGGCTTCCATTTGCATGGAATATTTTTTTCCATTACTTCACTTTGAGTCTGAATGCATCCTTGTGGATTAGATGTGTTTTCTGAAGATAGCAGATACTTGGCTTGTGTATATTTATCCATTCGGCCAGCCTACGTCTCTTTAGTGGTCAGTTCAAGCCTTTCACATTTATTGAAAGAATTGGTAAGTGGGGCAGATTTCTGTTCATCCTGTTGAGTTGAACTTTGTTGCTTTGTTTTCTCTCCTGAGCCATTGTGGTATATGGCCTTTGACCTTCAGCTTTTGGATGATTTTACACTGGTGAGTGTTTATTGTGCTGATCCATGTGTAACACTGTTCTGAGTGCTTCCTGGAGGGCAGGTTTTGTCTTGATGAATTCCCTTACTCTTTGCTTGTCTGAGAACGTCTTCATTTTTCCTTTGTATAAGAAACTGAATTTTGCAAGAGACAAGATTCTAGGCTGGGCATTATTCTGTTTGAGAAGAGTGAGAGTAGGGCCCTAGTTTCTTCTGGCTTGTAAGGTCTCAGTTGAGAAGTCTTCAGTTAGTCTGATGGGTTTTCCTTTGTAGGTTACCGGCTTCTTTTGCCTTACAGCTTATGGGAGGGCCTCTTTCATGTTTATTTTGGCCAGTCTGATGACTATGTGTCATGATGTCTTCCTGTTTGCAATGAGTCTCCCAGGAGTCCTTTGAGCTTCTTGTACCTGGATATCTAGATTTCTAGCAAGGTCAGGGAAATTTTATTCCATTATATCCTTAAATAGTTTATCCAACCCCTGTGTATTTTATTCTTCACCCTCAGGGATGCCTATAATTCTCACATTAGTTCTCTTCACATAATCCCAGATTTCTTGTGGGCTTTGCTCTTCTCTCTTATTTCTCTGCTCTATCTCTGTGACTGACTTGTTTTATTGAAAGGCATTATCTTCAATCCCTGAGATTCTTTCTTCTCTTTGATCTACTCTAGTCTTGAGGCTTTCCACTGTGTTTTGTAATTCCTTAAATAAATTCTTCATTTCCAGAAGTTCTGTTTGATTTTTTTTTTAATATTTCAATTTCTTTAGTGAATTTTTCTTCCAAGTCCTAGATTATTTTTGTGGTTTCTTTGTGTTGGGTATCCATTTTCTCTTGCATATCAGTGAGTTTTTTTACAATGCATGTTGGAAATTCTTCTTCTGTTCATTTTAGAGTTCTGAATTTGGTTGATATCCATTGCTAGAGAGCTGGTGTCCCTCTTTAGGGGTGTCCTTTCAGTTTGATTCTTCATACTTCCAGAGTTCTTTTTGCTGATTCCTTCCCATCTGGAGCAGCTGTTGCTTCTTACCTTTAGATTTTTGTTTAGATAATGACAAGCCCAGTTTAGTCTCTGAGCCAGTAGATGCTGCTTGTGGGTAAGAGCCAACCACACCTTGTATGATGAGTCAGTAAATGCAGTAAATTGAACTCCCTGTCAGTAGGTTGTGCTTGCTGGGAGGAGCAAACTGCAATATTGTTTTTGGGCCCTGTAACCAGCTCTCATTCCTCTGGAGAGGCACCCTAGGTGGTGGGTGGGGCCCTGAAACTTCCAGGTGTGTTCTTATTCTCCACTTCAGTAGGGGCAGGTGGGGGAGTGAGGCTGGGCAGGACTGGGTTGGGTGGGCCTGCCCTCAAGCTCCACAAATGCTGTTAGCAGGGGTCAAAGGTCTGTTCTCTGCTTCTGGGCAAAGCTCCCAGGGAGGGGTTCAAATGCCCCAACTCAACCAAAAAGTCTGCATGTGAAAGTGGGGCTGTCTGGTAGTCAGGAGCAGGTCTTGCTCCTTTCCACCCTCTGCTATTCTGCAGTATCTCCTAGGCCTCTGCCAGCAGGCAGGATCTCAACCAATAGAGCTCCCCTGGCTGTGGTGCTAGTCAGGAGGTTCCCTGCCCAGGATCACGGCCTGAGCTGGGAGCTAGGGCCTCCCATGGCAGGAGCGTTGCCCGTAGAGCACGCTGCAGCTAGGACCCTCTCTGATCCACCCCTGAAGGCACACACACCTTAGTAGACTAGTTGACTAATATCCCTTCTGTGCTCCTGGGCAATGCGATTGAGACCTGCATGTATGGGATCTGTCCTGCAGGCCAGTCCTCTGGGCCCTGGGGATCAATCCCTGACCCTGCCATGGAGAAGAATGCTGGACTTAAGTCACCCATGAGGTGTCCAAGCTGGATCAATGTCTCTTTATCTCAGGGTTTCCTGAGCTCTGCTGGAGTCACCAGGAAAGCAGCACCAGGGAGGGCCAGAGGGTAGGGAGTTCACAGTCGAAGTACCCCTCAGTCTGCTGCAGGGCCCCAAAAGGAAAGGTCCCGTTCCCTGTGGATGCCTCCCAGGTGGTGGCTAAATTGTCTCTCTCAGCAGCCAAGTGTAGGGGAGGGGTAGGGGAGAATGAAGCAATATGGTGCCTGCCTATCAGCTAGGATCTGTGGGACAGGATGTGTCCTGAGGGAGCCGGGAGCCCTGTGCCCTGTCCACAAGAGGCTCACTCCTCACTGGCGGTGGCCGGCTCTGGGCTGGTGTTGGCAGGTCTCTCCATCAGCTCAGGAGCCCACCAGCAGTCTGAGATTCAAGGGAGGGGAAATTTAACCACACCACCTACCCTTGTCGCCGGTCTCCAAGCCTCTCGGAGGCCTTTCTCCTTCCAGTTCTTCTCCGTAACCTCTTCCTGTGGAGTCTCCTGTAGCTTCAGGCACCCTTCCTTCTGACCCTCATCTGTTCTAAGTTTGTCTGCCTGTTTGTTTTTTTTCACTTTCATCTAAAATCTTTCCTTCTCACAGAGACACTCTGGCTGGAGGTGTTTCTTGTCTGCCATCTTGCCTCTCCTCCCTTAGTCCGTTCTTGATGCTATAACAAAGTGCCATAGACTGGATCATTTATAAAGACCAGAAATTTATTGCTTGCAGTTTTGGAGCCTGGGAAGTCCAAGATTAAGGTGCTGGTATAAGGTGTCTTGTAGGAGTCTTCTTGCTGCGTCCTCACATGGCTGAAGGATACGTGAAGCCTCTTTTATAAGGGTCTTAATCCCATTCATGAGGGAGCAGCCTTCATGAGCTAATCACCTTCTAAAGGTCCCACCTCTTAATACTATTATATTGGAGATTAAATTCCAACACAAGTACTGGAGGGACACAAACATTCAAACCATAGCAGATATTAAAAAAAATAATATCAATAATTAAAAGCATAAACAAGTAAGTTGCTATTTGTGGAGGCTGTGGACTCCTCCAGGCCCAGGGATTCTTCAGGGATGAGAACTGAGGTCCTCATAACTGAGCTTGGATGTCAAAGCCACAGCCCAGTCACCTTTCCAGAACTCGAAAGGCTGATCTGAAAATGCAAAGAAGCAGCCAGTAGCTTCCTTCCTCTCCCTCCATTTTCCCCACCACCAGCAATCTTACCATCAAGACCCTGGCTTGCCATTTCCCTTTAGGTCTCCTTCTCAATAGTCAGAGTAGACAATGGAGCAAGAATCTGGTGTGTTCAAGTGAAGGGGGAGAATGAGAGGGCAGTGAGGGGTCGTGACAGGGAAAAGCTCGCCTCCTCTCATGGCATATTTCCTGGAATGTCGCACAAGTTCTCAACCCCCCAGGACCTGAGTGGAAGCAGCCATCTTCCCCCAGATCTGTTCCTCCCACACTGCCCCTGCCCACCCTGTGCTCATTCTGCTGTTTAATGTCTCCACCATCAACCTAATCAATCAGGCAAGCAATCTCAGAGTCACTCTGGACTGTTCCCTCATATTCACTCCCACATCCAGTCGGCCACCAGGTGCTGTCTCTTCTAATATCTCTTCTATCTTTGTCACCTCAGCGTTTTTTCAAGTCCTCACTGTAAATGAGATGAATCCGAACAGAGAGGCAAGGGCTGGAACAGGAAGGGCTTTAGCTTCCTTGTTATGGTGCTAGGAATTTGTGCAAAAGACAATCGTTAACAAAGATATGTAACATCTCAAGTGGAGCATGGAGAGGAGCTGGGAAAACTGACAGTCAGGAAAAGGATGGGTAGCCCTGGATCCAGGTAGATGGGCAGATTCCAGAACTAATTCCACAGCACTGGGCTTGCCCTGAGCTGCCCCACTTGGCATGGCTTGGCACATTTTGGGGGGTATGGCGTCATCCAAAGCACCCCAAAAGCAGTGGAGGTGGACTGGCCAGCTCCTGCTGGTTGAGCGCTGGTGAGCCGGCGCAGTTCCTATCTTGTGTAACACATGTTTTATTCAAAGGAAGGTCAGAAGATCTAGAGACAGTGGAAGGCTTTGGGGCCAAGAGGCGTTTTAATAATCAATGTCAATCTCTCTCTGCCTTTATCCCTCCACAATGGAGCAGGGCTGCACAAGGCATGTATCACTGCTATTAATACAGGAGGATTCAAGCCAAGGGACCAGGGCCTTGGACCAAGCACCTTTTCTCTCACTAATCTGATTAGACGCTCAATCTTCCGTTGCGATCTGATTCGGGCCAGCACTTAGACAGCAGGGCATGTCTGGGCTCTTAAGAGTTGCTCTTGGCCAGGGGCGGTGGCTCACGCCTGTAATCCTAGCACTCTGGGAGGCCGAGACCGGTGGATCGTTTGAGCTCAGGAGTTTGAGACCAGCCTGAGCAAGAGCGAGACCCCGTCTCTACTAAAAATAGAAAGAAATTATATGGACAACTAAACATATATATAGAAAAAATTACCGAGGCATGGTGGCACATGCTCCCGAGTCCCAGCTACTCGGGAGGCTGAGGCAGGAGGATTGCTTAAGCCCAGGAGTTTGAGGTTGCTGTGAGCTAGGCTGATGCCACGGCACTCTAGCCCGGGAAACAGAGTGAGACGCTGTCTCAACAAAAAATATATATATAAATTATTAAAATTAAAAAAAAAAAAAAGAGATGCGCTGGTGCTTTCCATGCATGAAGGCACTTTGAGCTTAACATGCTGTGAACCAACAGTGTCTGGAGGCGGCTTTGGGTGGGAGAGGAAGATGTGGCTGCTAAGACTTTAGCAATAAACTCTGACACTGACATCCCTGGGCAAATCGGTGCCACTTGCTTGAAAAACAGCTTCAAGTGGACGTCATGCTGATGGTAATAAGATTTAAAATTAACCTGGACGTGCCCTCATCAAGGGAGGCTTAATTGCAGGGTCCAATCAGTACACAAAATACTCCAATGACAATTTTGCTAATAGTAATTCTAAACAAACTGGAGGGTTTAGAAGGGGGTAAAATCTTCTCTGTGGGATCCCCCAGTTTTCAGTGTCATTGAAGTCTGCCTCCGTTTAAGCCCTTCTCATGCTCCTAGTTTTCTGATTTAGAATGTATACATTTAGAATTTATAATATTTCCTTGCTCGCAACTCCAGGACCTGTTACTTTTCTGGCCATTGTGGGAGACGGAGCTCTGCTGTTCACCTGCTGTCTGATCCTGGGCAAGTTACGTATCGTCTCTGAGCCTCAGTTTGCTCATCTGTCAACTAAAGGAAATGAGGCCCACCTTGACAGGGTGTCGAGAGGATTAAAACAAATGAGCTATGCGGATCCATTTTCACTTTCTTTCTCCTTCCAAACCCGGGTTGCTCTGATGCTCGCAGGCCTAATGTTCCTAGGGATGTTGCTGAAATTTTCGGTGACTTGCAAATCCGATCACTGTATGCTGAGCTGAGTTCAGTAGTTCTCAATGTGGGGTGGTTTTCCTCTCCAAAGGACATTGGCAATGTCTGGAGACTTTTCTGGTTGTCACAACTATGGGGAGACGGGCAAGTAGGACTAGTATCTAGTGGGTAGAGGCCAGGGTTGCTGCTAAACGTCTGACAAAGCACAAGGCAGACCCACGACGAAGAATTGTCTGGCCCTAACCGTTAATAGTGCCGGAGGTGAGAAGCCTGGCCCTAAGGGACGATGCATGTTATTCATGAGTTCCTTGAAAATAAGGAGTGTGCCTTGTGTTTCTTTTCTCATAAGGAGGTTTTAAAGAGGGTTGAGGGAAAATACTCCATGGCATTGCAGTGAGTTCCAGTCGCAGGGAGCATAAGGGGAACAGACCTAAATTCAGCCTGACGTGACCAGTTTTCTTTGTTCTTTGTTCCTCCAATTGAGGTCTGTTCACAGGTCTCTAACATCCTGCATAGTCTCATTTCCTTTTGTCCTGAGTATTTCTTTCAGCTTTCCCCAGTGTGATATATGGGATTTGTTTAATTTTGCTATCCTTCTCATCTGTGTATGCTGAACATCGAGAAACAGAGATACCCGGACCGTGAAGTCGAGAGTACCAACACCTGCCAAGGGGCTTTTCCCGAGGTCGTAGGGAGTGGTCACAGGAACAAGATGCTGAGCCTAGCAGAGACCCGGGGACACTGAGGGAGACCCCAAGGAAACCTACTGACGCTGGGGGCTGGTGTGTGAATAAACACATTCTCTCCGGCCGACTCCATTCAACTGGTGACACAAATATATATAAATATCCAGTATATTCTCAATTTTATTTGCCTGGAAGGAAAATATGTTAAAATATTAGTGATGATTATCTTCTTGTTTGGAACTACATTTTTTGCTGCGTACATGCTTTTGAACTTTCTAAATTTTCTCTGAGTATTTTATATATTAAAAGCAATAGACATTATTTTAAATAAGAATTAAAGAGCCATTTTGATATGTCTGCCTGAACTTGACATTCTGAGGATTTCTGCTCCTCTGGAAATGGCATGTTCGATGTTGGCAAGCTGCTGCTAAGAGATAAATTGCTCTCCCACCTCCCCAGCTGAGCGTCACGTCTGGGTAACAGCTGCTTCGATAATGACTTCATTTGATGATGGATGAATCCTTGCTTTACAGATGCTGAGATGACTTGAGCCAAACGAAATTGCATGTATAACTGTTCATTTCCCCTCACTCCACTCACAGGAGGTGCCAGAGATAGCAGGCCCCAAACAGGGCAGGAGGATGTGACATTGCCTTCCTCTTCCTCATAGCAAAGTCAGCCCTGGCGAAGTTGCTCCTGGAGAGCTGCGTGCAGCTGGCAAACACACCCGCACAGCAATACTGCCCTGCAGCATGCGCAGCTGAGGCCAAGCCGCACCCCTGCCCTGGGCTCTCGCTATCACTTCTGCTCTGTATGCGGTGGTATTATATCCCTGTTTACCAAACATAAGCAGGAAGTGCAGAATCCAGTCTTGAGAAGCAAGGTTCCTACCTCTCAAATAGCTACTATTAAACAGTTTGTAATAGGGAAAATGCTCAAAGCTGTTTCTAGGAAGAACCACGGATGTTCCTTGTCACCGGGAGTGACCCAATGGCAATTGAAAAGCATATAGTTTGGAATCACAACTTGCAGCTTTCAAGGACTACAATGATCTCAAAGAGAAGTTAACAAAGAGAAAATAGAGCAGAGAAGGACCAGGAAGAGAAGAGTTGGGAGAATCCAGGATAAATACAGGTTCTCGGGGAGTACTGAGAACATTGAGGACGTTCTCTTACAACTTATGACCGGGACAGGGCGTTATAGATCTCTCATGAAAAATCAAGGAGAACTGATGCAGACGTACAGACTTGCTCAGATGGGAGGCTGAGCAGATGAGTCATGGAACTGAGGAACCGTAATAGGGATTGCAGCCCCCCAGGCAGGCTGGGGTACAGGGCATAGCCCACAGGGCTTACAGAGAAGGCAACTGAGTTCCATTAGCAAAATTCCGTGATCCATTTTCCCCCATCCAAAAGAGAAATAAAAAGCCCAAAATTTAGGATCTAAAAAATGAATAGCATAATTATAAAAGGGTGAAGGTCCACCACAAACTGTCCTTTTGAGGACAGTGGATTCCACGGAGTCAGAGACAGCCTGGATGCCCCGATTCAACCTCTTCCCTACTGTGTGACCTTAGGAGTGACACCAAAGGGACCTCAAAGTGGGCATGTGTTTGATTTTTGGCATCAGAAAGGTTTAGCTCTGAGTATTTACTATGTACTATTTAATGAGTATTTACCGTAGGCTAGACACTATCCTTTGAAACTTATAAACATGATTTAATATAATCCTTCAACAGCTGTTTGAAAAAGGTTGTATGAAGTTTTAAAACCAGGAAATAATTGACCCGAAGTCGCACAGCTCAGAAGCGTTGGAACTGGAATTTGAGACACAACTTGACTTCAAAGCTAATAATTTTTTTAAAAACTGTGGAACCATGACATTGTCCAAAAGTTAGGTCTTTCCTCAATCAGTAATTATCATACACATACACATTGTTTCCCCTTCCTCTCCCATCCACACAGCCACATTAGCTAGAAAGGCACTTATGGATTATTATTTCTTAATGTCCCATTTTGTGCCTTTGTTATTAAAAATTATGTTTGGTATCATCAGATCTTGCTAAATCTCTAAGAGTTTTTGGTCAATATTGTTACCTGGCTTCAAAAATGAAATAAAATGGAATGATAAAATAAAAAAGTGATTGTGTTCTTAAGCTTTAATTATGCTACAATACCCTGCAAGTTAAGTTTTCTGGACTGTCAAAACAACTTTAGAAAACCGATTGGTTTCAAGTGACCTATTTTAAATGGAACATCATCAAACTAGAATTTATTTATTGAAGGTGAGCTGCAAACCATGTCACATGGGAAGGGTTGAAAGAAATAGGAAAAGAGGACTCAAAAGCGACATAATAGCTGTTGTCAAATATTTAAAGTTTGTCATCAAGAAGACAGATTGAATGTATCCATGTGGGCTTGAGGGGTGCATATGGGACTGTTAGATGAAAGTCACTAAATGTGCTGAATGTTCTTATATTCTTGTGTATATTCAGGTTATACCGTGTTAGAAGGAGGGATTTGGGTGGCCAGTTGGATTTTTGGCACTCTAGTTTTCCAGCCAAGGCTGGCTTGAGGATGGGCTTCTTGCACTTGGCTGGTAGGTTGGATTAATATCTACTAAGAGTCTGTGATTTTACCCATTAAATCTCATCATGCAGATAGGCAGGTATACTCATTGCTGCTGGAAGCTTTTGCAAGAATCTGGGACAGACAGACTAGGAATGGGGACAGGCATCCACTGCCCATGCAGCTACAGGAGGGGCTGGTCAGAGAAATGGAGAGATGAAAGAAGAGGTGGGAGAGCTGAGGTCAGAGGTCAATGGAAGCTAATTGAGTGTCAACTATAGGTGGTGGATAAACAGAGGCATAGAGCAGGGGTGGAGGCAGGAAAAGACGAAGGAAGTGAGAATGCAGCGGGCAAGAAGGCAGTGTGAAGGGTGGAGTGGATGGAATTAGTTCAGGTCATTATCTCCTGATGTTGGATTTAAAAATGCAAAATAAGTTTTTCTTATTTCAAAGGCAAGGCATGCTTATTACAAAAATGTGAAACACAGATTTTCTATTAAAAAAATAAGCAAAAAAGAAAATAAATTCCTGGAGTTCCAGTCAATCAAAGAAAACTATTAAAAATGCCTTGAAGTATACTCTTCTACATCCTTTTCTAGACATATATAATACACACATTGATATTTAAAAATAAAATACATGCACTTTCTCATACTGTTTTATAAGCTATTTTTTCCAGTTAACATCTTATTAACATCTTTTCTTTTAATGGACTACTGCATATGATTTTGAATGCCTGTCGTGTGTGTTATGGTGTGAATGGATGTCCATTCTTATATATTAGTCAGAAGTTTTAAAATTTTGTTTTAAACACTGGAATTTTTTTGTAAAACAAAATCATACATGGGGGCTTAGCATGTAAACAGATAAAACAAAACAAAAAAAAGCAGCTCCATTTGATGAGTAAAATTGCAAGGTCGAGAGTCAGTCATATTTTGAAAACCTTGGAGAGAGAGATATGTATTAATATTACCAAATATTTCTCAAGAGAGATAGTGAGAGCCTTTTTCATTACCATTTTATCATCCCTGAATATTTTAAAAAATTCCTTAGACAAAATTGTATCTTGAGATGATAATGTGCCTTTTAATATTATTTGTGACCTTGAACATTTTCTCTGCTTATTGATTCATGGTTCTTTGAGAATTTATTAACTTAAATCCTCATTTTTTGGATTATTTTGTTTTTGTTGTTGATTTATAATACCATTAGGAGAAATAACCTTTAATTATATAGTCATTTGCCAATTTGATAGGCAAAACAAATGTCTCACTTAATGACCATTTCTTCAAGTTTTTGTGCTGGTAAATATTTTTTCCTCCACTGATTATTTATATTTATATTTTGTTATTTGCCTGTTGATTTCCTTTTCACATTTTTCATTAGAGCATTCATTTTTTTCTCCTTTTATTTATTATTGAATTGATTTATTTTTCTTTATTACATTTTTTCCTTCTATTGATAGGGAAGTCGCACATTTTATTTCTAATATTTGCAATAGTTATTCCCCAATTTTAACATGTAGAGTTGATTTAAAGTCTAAAGATTGTCAATATCTCTACCTTCTAAAAAATAAAAGGAGGTTAAAGTGCTTAAAGTTATATTATCCCCTTTTGTTATATGTTAAATTCTTCTATGTTTTAATTACACATTGTTTTAATATACTTTAAATTAGTTATTATTATTGCTTTTTCCACAGCTATTTCTGGTTTAGATTTACTTCCAAAATTATCCTTTTCTTCTCACTTTTAGAGATTGCCTATGAGTGACAAATTCCCTCAAACCTTGTTGGAAATATTGTTATTTTGTTTCCATTCTTGAGTGACAGTTTAACTGGGAATAGAATTCTAGTTTATAATGATCTTCTCTCAATGTTATGAAAACATACTATCTTCAGACCTCCATTCCAGAGCCTCTGAACTGGTGCTGCAATGCATACCTCTCCTCACTGCAATGCACTGGGGACAACTCTTTGCTATGCAGAAGTATTGATGTCCTTGTCATCAGGGTGTCAGGGCAGGGCTTGGGCTGCGGTCTTTCCTGGTGAGCAGGCTCATGTGTTTACTCTGGTGTGTCGTGCAGGTATCATAACTTTCAATGTATGCTATGTCATTAAAACACCTAGAGCACTTCTCTGTTGTTGCTACTGAGATAAAGCTGTTAGTTTAACTGTTCCTTTGAAGGTAATCTGTCTTTCTCTCTGGCTATTTAACATTTTCTTTGTCTTTGGTGTTTTGCAATGTCACTATGATTTTTATCAATGTAGATTTACTTATCCTGCTGGGAACTTTTTGTATTTCCAAATCTAAGAATTTATGTTTTACTGGAAGATCCTCAGCTATTATTTCTTGTAATACTGTATTTCCACAGTTTGCTATTCTCTCCTTTTGGAACTCCTCCTATTAGAGTTCTCACCTCCATGCTGCTTAACCTTCAGATATATATCTTTTTTAATTTTGAATTTCTCTGTGCTGACTTCCAGGTAATTTTCCTCAGATCTATCTTTGAGCTCAGTAATTCTCTCTTTAGTTGTGTCTACCCTGTGTTTATTTTTTTTCCAAAAACCACTCAAAGAATAATTTATTTACTTTTGAAAAGAGAAACACTAAAAAGCTAGGCAAGATTCTTTGCCTATATACATATATGTAAATATATATATATTTTATTTTTTAATTTTTTTTGGAATATTGGTTTTTTATTTTTTATTGATACATAATAATTATATGTATTTGTGGGATACATGTTATATTTTGATACCAACATATAACATATATATGCCATATTTAGGAACTGGCTCAACAGATCCTGCTACCCTGTACCTAGAACTGAGTCAGTGCAAGAAGACAATTTTTGCTTCCCAACACTATGAGTTCATCCCCAGCCAATCAGCAGACCCAATTTCATAGCCCTTTGTCCAGCAAACTATCTTTAAAATCCCTGGTCCCCAAATTCTCTGTGAGGTGGGTTTGAGAAATTTCTCCTGTCTCCTTGCTCTGTGGCCTTGCTGTATGAAAGTATTTCTCCACCACAACACCTGCTGTCTCAGTGTGTTGGCTTCCTTCTGTGCAGCAGGCAATAGAACCTGGTTGGGTGGATACACATGAAGCCTGGTCTCCATCCCTACCTGGACGCTGGAGTCTACCCACCATCTAACCATTAACAACTTGGGGAGGCCACAGCCTCAGCCACAAGTTTGTGCTTTGGATTTTAGTTCTCTCCCTATTACTATCACCTGTGGATTTCCCGTCCTTTAATACAAGGTCAGAGAAAATCATTTAAAATCATTTTTATTGTATTTAGGTTTTTTGTTGAATTTAGAATAATTTTGCAGAGGGGATGTTTTGGGTATTGCCATGGAACCAGAAACCCTTTATACTTACTTTCTTACAGTGTAAAATTTTTTTGTAGCCAGCTATACGATTAAGTTGGAACATATTCCAAGGATATATAAAGAATATATATTCTTTATAGATTAGATATATACAAACATCTTTTGAATCCAGTTGATCATATTAGTTAAAAGCTATGTACCATTATTTAAAGTATCTACCTAAGGAATGGTGTTCATCAATTCCTTTGTATACATAATAGTTTGGGTTTAGATACTTCAGAGCAATTTTATTTGGCATGTAGATTTTCTTGTCAGTCATATCAACATAGTAAATTGTATCAATGTAAAAGAAAACAGATGGTCCCTAACTTACGATGGTTCACTTGCAATCTTTTGATTTTATGATGGCACAAAACTCACAATTTTGATGTACTCTGAGTTTTTATCTTTTCCTAGGTTAGTAATATGTGGTACATGAGATATTCAACACTTCATTATAAAATAAGCTTTGTGTTAGATAATTTTGCCTAATTGTAAGCTAATATAAATGTTTTAAGCACATTTAAGGTAGATTCATGTTGGGGTTCAGAAACCAATACCCCAAAATACAGCATTTTGACATGTGGACTGAAAAGCCTCAAGGTCTCTCTGACCCACAGCAGAATTCCTTTCTCCCCTCCCCCCACAATCACCTATTTTACCAGGATGACATATAAGTTTCTGAACCCTATTGGGGGATTGGGTGTTCATTCTGAAGGCTCCCATGTATACTTGTTAAATATATTTGTGTGCCTTTTCTCCTATTAATCAATCTGCCTCATGTCAGTGATTTTTCAGTGAACCTTTGGAACCAAGGGCCTTGGCCCCTACACTAGGCTAAGCATATGACATTGGGTAGGTTAGGTATATTAAATGCATTTTCAATTTACAGTATTTTCAACTTATGATGAATTTATCAGGACATAACCCCATCATAAGTCAAGGAGCATCCGTATTACATAATAACTTTCTTTTCCATATATTTTAATTTTCAGTTTTGCTTTGCCTGATATTTATTTGCTCCTTCCCTGCCATTTCCTCTCCCCACACACCTCATTAGAACTTTGGATTTGCTGGTGTCTTGCTCATCCTTGTATTTTCAATTATTCTGTGTCATTTTGTTCTAGGCACGTATCTTGTAGCCAGTATTTACTTGGATTTTGCTTTTTCAGCTAGTCTGAGAAAGATTTGGTCTTATTTCTATTTTTGTATTTATATATTGAACTATGAAAATACAGTTGACCCTTGAACAACACAGGTTTATACTGTGCAGATACACTTACATGCAGATTTCCTTCTGTCTCTACCACCCCTGAGACATCAAGACCAGGCCCTCCTCCTCCTCCTCCTCCTCGGACTACTCAGTGTGAAGACGATGAGGATGATGACCTTAATGATGATCCACTTCTATGTAATGAATAGTAAATATATTTTTTCTTCGTGATTTTCCTAACAGCATTTCCTTTTCTCTAGCTTACTTTATTGTAAGAATAGAGTATATAATACATACAGCATACAAAATATGTTTTGACTGTTTGTGTTATTGATAAGGCTTTCAGTCAACAGTAGCCTATTAGTAGTTAAGCTTTTGGGGAGTCAAAAGTTATAGTTGGCTATCTGACTGCCTGGTTGGCACCCTGACCCCCTTGTTGTTCAAGGGTCAACTGTATATACTTTTGTCTTTTATTTTTCTGTCTTTGCAATGATGATTAAGTTTTATTTCTTTTGTAGTACCCCATTTGTAATCTTTGTTGGACTCAAGTTGCTCTCAGGAATTTGATTGATTGATTGATTGATTGATACATTTAGTCTTTAAAAGTGAAGCACCGTTGGCACATGTTTAGCCTCCAGTCCTACTCTTCCCCAACTTTTGGGCTATTGGTCTTTGGGGCTGTTGCCAGTGTGACAGTGGTGACCTTAAAATGCAAATCTGGTCATGCCTCTTACGCAAGTAAAATATGTCAGTGGCTCCTGGTCACATAAGGGAACACCTTGGCATGCCATTCTGTGTTCTTCATCCTCTTTCCCAAGCTTATCTCCTACTATTCTCTCTCCCCCATTCCTCTCTGTTCCAGCTATACATGTTCCTACTTTGTAATGCCTCATGCTATTGGGGTACAACTATATTTTTATATGGGATTATACCATACATACTTTTCCTCCCTGAATTTATTTTAAATTGTGGCTTTATTGTGTTACCTCAAATCCTTAATTTAAGAAATATATTAAAACTGTTAAACTTTCCATTCTTCCTTTGCCTCTGTTATTTTTCTTTCCCATAAAACAGATTGAATTTGTAGATATATAGTCAGTCCTCCATATCTGTGGCTTCCACATCCTCAGAGTCAACCAAGAGTGGATGGAAAAACAAACAACAAAAATAACAATACAACAAAAATGACACAAATTAAAAAACATACAGTATAACAACTAATTACATAGTGCTTACATTGTATGAGGTATTGTAAGTAATCTAGAGATGATTTGAAGTATATAGGAGGATGTGCGTAGGTTATATGCAAATAAATACTATGCCATTTTATGTTGGGGACTTGATCGTCAATGGATTTTGCTATCTGCAGGGTCCTAGAACGAATCCCCCATGAATATGGAGGGTCTTAAGCTATCTATGCTAAAGATCCTACACTCAGACCACCATGGATAACAAAGGAAAGGAAGGGACGTGAAGGGGAGGGGAGGGCAGGGCAGGAGATTCACTCTGACAGTTTCTAGCTACCTCATTTATAATCCTCTCAAGTAATAAGATATCCATTTTATAAGTGAAGTAAGATGCTCACAGTGGTTAAATAACTTGTCCCCAATCTTATCTTTCTGTTTGGGGAAGTCTACCAAATGCATACTATCTCATTACCTCACTTTATTATTTACTAAAACCTCCTGTTCTTCCTCTCTTCCCAGTGTAGGAGTCATCTGTATTCTTCTCTCTCCCTCACCCTCACACTTAATTAGGTCTCTGCTTCCAGCTTATTCTGCCTTTTTAATAATTTCACCCTCCTCCCCATTCCTGTTGCTGGTACCAAAGTCTGGGCTTTAATGGTGCTTGCTTGGAACTATTTCAATAATCTTCTTGCTAATATCTCTGCATCCAATTTTCTCCCACTCCAATCTTTCCCCCACATGGCTGTTTTGTCCTTGTGGTATTTCTGAATGGCAAATCTGACAACATTACTCCTCTTAATGCACTCTCTTTTGCCCTCAAGTAAAAGTCCCTTGGCAGCTCTATCAGGATTTTCATGATTTGTTCCTTTTTCCTCTGCAGTAGTAGCTCCCTTTGCTCTCTCATTTACATCCTACACACCAACCATACTGAATGACTTACAGATCTTGAGTAGTCCCAGGTTTTCCTGCCTCCGTGCTCTGTTTGTATTCTTTGCTCCACCTGGAAGGTTTATCTCTTGCAAGGTGAACATCTCTCTTTCAAGATGTCACTCAAGTTTTTACTTCTCTCTTGTTTGCCCTTACATCCTTTTTGGAAATGTTGGTCACAACTTCCTTTCTACTAATCTACCTTTTACATATTTATATAATACTATTTACCACACTGTGCTTCAACTTTTTGGTTTTATATTTAACTAAGTTACTTGATTGTCATTTCCCGAACATTACAAATTTTGTTCTCACTTTTACCAATGTTAATTTTATAAATTTTGTTCTTGTTGCTTTCCTAGTGTCTAGCTCTAAGCACATTTTTGATTATTGAATGAATATTTCATTTCCTCCTTAAACTTAAAAGTTTATGTAAATTGTAAAATATTTTCAAAATTAAAACAAAGTCGATGAAAAGTATACATGTCATTGGGTACATGAACTGCTTCCTTCATTATAAGAGCAGGTAGGCTAGATGTGCTATAGTTGGTAATTGGAGGATGGTTTGGAAGATAATTGGAAGAATGGACTTGCAAATAGATTGAAGAAACATTCAACCTTGCACTTTTTCTTTTGCAATTACAATTAGCTTTCCCTACCCTTAAAAGTAATCACTTTTTAGTAGTTTGGGAGGGCTTATTAATTATCCTTCCTCCTATGGATTCTGAACAAGTATAAGATAGGAATTATTAAAATATCAGCAGATTCAAATTATGTTATCAGTTTTATTTCAGGTAAAGCTGAATTGGAGAATGCAAGTTGGACTTAATGACAAAATCAAGTTTCCTACTTCACTTTTGCCTTGGATTTGGCTGAGTTGCCCAGGCTTAGAAAACTGCAGGCAACAGGTGTTGAAGCTGAGGTGATGGGCTCACTGCATGGGGAAAAAGCCTTGGGTTGCTTAGTAAGAGAAGATGAGATGGCCAAATGTGGGCAGCAACCCTTCCCCACGTGGTCACAAAATGAAGGAAGACAGAACAGTGATGGCAACACTCTCAGGATCTCCCTGGGCAAAGGGAAAGTTCCAGGGAAAGGTAGGAGAATGCTCTTTCATAGTCCTAAAAGGGTCCATTTCTATTGTGTGCACCACAGCAGGGTGCCAGGAGAGAGAGGGGCTGGATCTTCCCAGCTAGGGTCACAGGACCCATCAATCTCTTAATCCCAGAGTCCCAGGACATCAGGGATGTACGTTCAGGGAAGTCCCCTTTTCATAGACTGAATCTTGTAACCCCTAAGTAAAAAATAATGTGATTTGGTTTGTTTTCTTTCGCCTAACACTTAGCATTTTATCATGATGATGGGTAGATTAATAACTGCTCCTGACAGGAAGGACATACATGTTAATAGCATCGAAGCTTAATGATAAAGGAATTGTCAACTTGACACTCAGGTGAGTGCTCTGATGGGAAGAAGGACCCTCTGTGGATGACTATGAATTATAAAGGACTTTTCCCTGCAATTTATGGAGTGCACTGGACCATGTCATCTCAGCCCAGGTCAATCTGCAAATGCACATCCTGATGACGGTAAAGAGCAGTGACCTGGATGCAGCTACTGCCTGTGCTGCGAGTCCAGGGCGGCTTGTGCTGCACCACGCTTAGTTCTGCATGCTTACACCCTCTGACATCCCTTCCAGCCCTTGGAGTTTATGATCCTGATGATGCCTGTAGTGGAAATGACCTATGAAAAATCCTTTGCTGGGCTCTGACCCATAACTTATTAATTAAAAATTAGATTTATTTAGTTCTGGCTTAATTTATTTCAGGTCTGTGGGTTTGCATTCTTTTGCATTGGTAAATGTGCTCCCTCGAAGTTCTGATGTATTTAATTTGACCAGTTCTATGAATTATATAATGGTCAGAAAGAAAAAAAGAAAGAGAGAAAAGTCACAGTTTGGAGGCAACAATGTAAAATAAATAGATCATATTTTCACACAGTGGGTCTGATTTTCTCAGTGGGTTTGGATGGTCTTCTCAGAAGCAACATTCTCTACTGATGCTCAGAGCCCACGGTGACCCAGTCCAGGGTCCCCAAGAGCAGTGTTTCTCAGTCTGCCATGCACACGAATCACCAGATTGAGCAGGTCTGCATGGGTTCGAAGGGCTGGAATTTCCAACAAGCTGCCAAGTGTCAGTGAGTGAGTAGCAAGAACCTAAGTTACCAAATCAAAACACCAGCTCCCCAACTCATCACAATTCATTTTATTCCACAGCATGTTTAAGGGAATGTTATTCTCAGTAAGATGTTTGGGATTAAAATAATTAAAAAAAAAACTGGAAAGTACACACATTTATGTATCTCTTCTCTTCATTAAATATATATCTGTTTGGCAAAAATGTTAGACTCTTTTGTACAAAAACAAAGCAAAAAAAAAAAAAAACTAACCCAAAACCCTTGCAAATTGTAAATACCTGTAATAATTACAATGATGTAAACTTGGATGTCTGACAGCGTGACCATCCTGTGGAGACGGTAACACCAAACCCTTGGACAGCAACGGCCCGTCACAGAGGCAGTCTATCAGAGATGGAGCGTGACTACGATTTCACCATTTGTGCTTTCAGCTAAGAGGCTGGGAGCGTGTGTGGAAATGAAGGCAGGTCTGGCCTGGGGCGGGGAGAGGAAATCCCAGGCTAGCTAGCAAGGAGGGAAGGTAGGTGACGGTCACAGTGCAGATGCAGAGTGGGCGTGGAACCTGGAGACTGTGTGTCTGCGAGACCCGAGCTACGATAAGGCAGCATGCTGCTGCTGCCCTTGGGACAAAGAGGAACAGGGCGAGGCCAAGGCAGGAGGGAGGCGGGAGGAGACTTGAAAGCAGATCTCAATTCCAATGGAACTAGAGGCGTGAGCTGGCCCTAGAGAGAAGGGAAAGGAGGATGCTGGGCCCATTTCCTCCAGACATGGCCTTGGGGCACTCCCCTCCGTCTGGCGGGCAGTCTGGGGCTGTTGGCTCCCTACTCTGGGAAGGGAGGACTGGGATAGGGGCTGGGATGATGGGGCTCCTTGGCTCTCTGACTGGTGGTGGGCTTTGCTGTTGTCCCACCAGCGGACTGCAGCAATGGGAAGTGACCTAAAGCAGTGGAGCCTAGAAACAGAGTCAGGGAGGTGAGCAAGATGCCAGGGCGGGGCCGAGAGATGCCGGGGCTAGAGGTGGGGCCGAAGGAAGTGTCGACCCACAGCTTCCCTTCACCAAAGGAGGATTCCAAGTCGTGGGCGTGTTTTCATTCTTCTCTCCTGTTAGCTAGATTTTCCAGTTTTGGAGAAGGCGCGTCCAGCCCGGCCACTTCAGTTACAGTCATAGACGAAGTCATAGTTGCTGGGCTCCTTGGGGATGGGCGGAGGCGCATCTGGGATCTGGATGTTTTCCAGGTCCAGGAGGCGGAGCTTGATTTCCATGCTGAGCAGGGTGTCCAGGTCATTCCGAGTCAGGTCGCTCATCATGTCTTTCCCAAGCAGCGCATTCAGCCCATCCGTCCAGATACAGTACTGGCAGGAAGGGAGGTGACAGCAATCATTATTGGTGACAATTACAGGAGAAGTAAAAATAGCTAACATTTAGTGAATACTAACCTGTGCTAGGCTCTGTGCTAAGTGCTTTGCCTACATCATCATTTCCTATTCACAACATCTTTATAACGTTGACAATTCTGTTATCATCTATCTCTGTTTTACAGGCGAGGGCACTGAGGCACAGAGAAGTGAAGTAACTGGGTAGTATGTGGGGTGGGTGGAATTTGAATCCGGGCATTTCGGCTCCCGGGCCTGAACTCTTCTCTGCAAAGAATGCCTCCCTATGTGGTAGCTGAGAGTTTGTGTTCTCCACCACCAGGCAAGGTACTCCTCTGGGGGTGCCTGTCACAACCCACAGATGTGCAGCAAAGTGTACATTGCCTCAAAATCTGCAGACAGAATCATCTCTTTGCCTATTTGGGAAGTACTGTCTTATCTCTAACATCCCACCAGTAAGCCCGTGACTTTAAGGTATTGGTGGAATCTATCCCAACACTCCTGGACTCAGCAGGTCAACCTTGCTTTTTTGCTGCTTCCACTTGTGATTCCTAGTGCAGTAGCTAGTTTCTCCTGTACCTGATTCGTAGCACACATATGACAGCCCCATCCCACCCTGGCACCAATGATAGCCCCACCTTTTGTTTCTCAACAAAAGGGCTAGGAAATGGCCTTCCCTTTTGTCTGTCCAATGTCTGACAGCCAAAATGGCTACAATTATTGGGTGATCTTAAGGGGAGGGAGGTTGGCTGCCTGTCAGGGGACCTCTTCTGCCCGGGTCCCTAATTTCCTGGGGTTTCCCCCCACCACTCTGGGGCCTGATCCCTGGGGCATCACCTATGTTGGAAAGCCCTTCAGAGTACTCAACTAAGAGTTTGGTTCTTCTCCTCTCATAAAAGTAATCATAGCCTTTTTGGACTATGAACTCCTGAGGGGTGGGGGAGGAACTGTGCTTTATTTATCTGAGGACTTGCCTTGCTCTTGTCAACTTCCCTCCCAGAGATTGGAGTCCTGCCTTGACCTAGAAGGAGAATCGTGCTACCTGGTCAAAGAGCCAGCTCTGCAGCCAGCATGGTAGAAAGCCGCTGGCGTCCTGGATGCTGTGCTCCACTCACCTGCTAGGCTGGCCCTAGTCTTCCACAGGACTCTGTGACAGCAGTTGCTCTGCTCTTCTCACTGAACTGGGCTTCCTTCCAGCATGCTTTCTAAATTCCCTCCTCTCATGGCCTCGCTGGGTCAAGTGGTAATTCTAGACCCTACTGAGCCTATCTTTTGCACTGTGGTTATCTGCACTGTATTCCAGAATGTGATAGCAGATCTCAACACAAAAGTACCAAAAGTATATTGCAAGCACTATATAAATCTTCAGTCACTATGATGTGATGTAAATCTACCATGTACACATCAATGGTACCACTTTTTAAGCCAAGGAGGTGCCCACTGGTTGTACTGTGAGATTCATGTCTGACGAAGGCAGTATTGAACTGTAGGGTTTTGGTTCTATTAATCCCTTGCCTACGTGATCTCAACCAAAGCATTTAACCCATGTAAAGATTGGGTTAAAAGCTGAGGGATCTCAGGAAGCATTAGTGTCCTCATGAATACCTTAGCCAGATTCTGAACATGTCTAACCATCCATTTCCTCATAAATAACCTTGATGGAAATAGATCCCTAGTTCCTACCTTGGAGATTCTGATCTTGTAGATCTGGGATGAGGAGACTTTATTTAAAAAAAACTTTCCAGATAATTTGGATGAACATCCAGGTGTGGGTTCCCCTGAACTCTGTACTCTCAAAGGCCCCCTCCAGCTCTGACACTGTGTCATGGTAAATCCTGCAGTCCTGGAGATTACTGCTCTTCGTACAGAGCCTTCCCAGCCTTGCCTGCTTCCTGGTACAGATTAATTTAACCCACAGGAACATTTCTATGGTGCTTTTCTTTTGAGAACAGCAGGCACAAAAAATTTTATTAAAAGTACAATCAACCAATAAATAAAAAAACCCTGTAGTACTGGATTTGAGTTGGAACCACCAGTATCAACTAATGATATATTTTATCTTAAAAAAATCATAACCCCTAGCTCTATCCCCAAAAAGGCCTAAAAATAATGACCAACCAAGTAGTAATAAACACACCTTATGCCCAGATTCTGGTTACTAAATACCATTTCCTACTAAAAGTAACCAAGGCTCCATAGAGAAAAGGCAGGAAACATACAAGATGAACCCGGAGCATCTTGTCATACCAGAATGCCAGAAAGTTATCAAAGACATAGGAGTCATGTCAACAGAACTCAGAAGCCAACCTGATGGTGTTTCTACTTGTCCCAGATAGGACAATTTAGACACTAATAATTACAGCCATGGAAACATATTGAGTTACAAATGTTTAAGTCCATGACTTACTCAAACACCAGAAATACCTCATTGGTCTTCTTTGAAAGATGCTTATATTTTGAAAACTGGCAAAGTGAATCAAGTATTTATCCTGCCTACCATATATAAATTATATAACTTTAGGGTAAACAAATAGTTGATGAGGCCAGTTTCTCTTTATATATTCCACTAATCTATGAAGAAGGAATGACAGAATTGGAATATCGACCTTTTAGAACCTCTGATGGATCCCAGGACCTGGGCAATGATCATCGGTGGCTGCTGACAGCCAAGAAAGAGAGGCAAGAAGACACCACAAAAGCACACACCATTGCTGCTGTTAAAAAGTGAGCCTGGACTTGATTAATCTTCTATCAATTTATAAGAAATATAAGGGACATGGGACAGATGAATATATGAAATGATTTTGCAGGTTGTGGTGGGCAGAATACCTGCTGTTCAAAGATGTTCAGAATATGGCAGGTTCTGGGGCAAAGGAAATTAATGTTGCTATCAGCTGGCCTGAAAATGGAGCGATCTTAGATTACCCAGGTGGGCACAATGTAATCACAAGCATCCTTGAAAGTCAGAGAGGAAAACAGAAGAGGTGTCAGAGTCAGAAAAGTGGGAGGGAGATTGGACTACAGAGGAGGCTGGAGGGACATGATGAGGGCTCAGCCTGCTGGTGTTGTGGATGGACAGAGGCCAAGGAATGGAGGCGGCCTCTAGACGTGGAAAAGGCAAGGAGATAGATTCGCCCCTAGGGCCTCTGGAAAGGAACGCAGTCCTGCTGACACCTTGATTTCAGTCCAGTGAGACCAGCGTCTGACTTTTGACCTCCAGAATTGTAAGATACCACATTTGTGTTGTTTAAAACTAACACTGAGTTTGTGGTAGTTTGTTACAGTAGCAAGAGTAAACTAATACACAGAGTTATAATCAGCACATCTAGACTACTGGCAATGTTATAGGACTAACAACCTGTTTTTTTTCAATAAATAAATTGCAAGGAGAAAAAGCACATGCTTATGGTTGTGAGAGACAGAGAAAGAGAGGAATCTGTAGATTCAGAGAAACCTAAGAAACATGTCAACCAACTGAAATGTATGGATATTATTTGCATTCTGACTGGGACAAAAAATAGAAGGAACAAAACACAATTGAGACAATTGGAGAAATCTGGAAACAGATTGCACATGGTGGTATTAAAAATCACCACATTATTAATTTATTTAGGTGTGATAATGGCATTGCAATTATGTTTCAAAATTGACTATTATTGAGAGATGCATACAGGATACTTACAAGTAAAATGATACGATATCTAAATTTGCTTCAATACAATCAGGGGTGGCAGATGGGTGTGGGGGGAAGAGTGAGCGGGGGCACAGGTGAACCAGATTGGCCACGAGTTGATGACTGCAGATGCTCAGTGAGGAAGGTGGGGCTCACTGCCTGTTCTATCCCTTCCTAGACCCACACTGCAGGGGCCAAGGCAGGGGCTTCTGGAGCAAGACTTCCAGGGTTTAAATCCCAGCTCCATCACTTACTACTTGTGTGACCTTGGACATGTTTCTTAGCCTCTCTGTCCCTCATTTTCCTCTTTTATAAAATGAGGATAATATTAGTTTGTTTCTCATAGAGTTATATAAGGATTAATGAAGTGAAATATATGTATATATATAAATAACATATTTATGTGTATAAATAAATAATGTGTGTGTGTGTGTATGTGTGTGTGTATATATCATTTAATGGTGCCTGGCAGAGAGTAAACCAGGCTAGTTATAATTACAGTTGACCCTTGAACATAATGGGTTTGAACTGTGTGGGTCACTAACAGGTGTATTTTTTTTTCAATAAAAGTTATGCAGAGTGTGTCTGTCTTTCCTGCCTCCCCTTCCACCTCCTCCACCTCTTCCTCCTCTGCCACCCCTGAGACAGCAAGACCAACCTCTCCTCTTCCTCCTCCTCCTCAGCCTACTCAATGTGAAGATGACAAAGACAAAGACCTTCATGATGATCCACTTCTTAATGCATAGTAAATATACTTTCTCTTCCTCATGGTTTTCTTAATAACATTTTCTTTTGTCTATCTAGCTTACTCAGTTGTATAACAGCATAACATAACATATAGAATATGTGTTAATCTAATGTTTATGTTATCTGTAGGTCAACAGCAGGCTATTAATAGCTGAGTTTTGGGGGAGTCAAAGGTTATACATGGGTTTTCAACTGTGGGGGTAGAGGGGTCAGTGCCCCAATCCTCGTGTTGTTCAAGGGTCAACTATGCTATTATCCTTCTATTGTTGAGGGATTCGGTTCTGGGAGGCCTCTTTCCCCTCACTGATAAATGAATGACACTATTTGTAATAGAACTTTCTATTTTATGGAGTGATTATGAAAATAAAATGAGGTAATAGATAAGAAAGTGGTCTAAAGAAATTAAAAGTGTTCACAGGCATATGGCATTTTCCTCTTCATTTTACCTATAAGAAGTGGCAGATATGAGTAATAATCTGGCATTCCCATGGCATTTATCCTTACCTGGAATTAATGTATACTGCGGAAAGCAGCCTTGTATAGATTTAAATCACATCCAAAGTTCTACTACTTTAAGTGGTTTTCTGCTCAGCTCTATACATCTTCAATATGGTGGCCTATGCAGAACCACAATTTCATTTAAAAACAGAAACAGTAGGACACAGTGTCTATTTTCAGAAAGATGAAGACAAAGTCTTACCCTTCAGCAAACTAAATGTCAAGTGACACAGAATTATATTTAAGCACCATTCTAAATGCAAGATTTGTGTCTAATCTTTTCTCTCTCTTTGGGATGTACAATTTTATTCAAAAGCTTCAAACCAGTGAAAACCAGATACTGAATAACTTCTAAATGAGCTGCATGTCCTAGGGGAAATGGGGAACAACAGTCAGATTCTATTAAAATGTTCTCTTCCTTTCTAAAAGCTGTTTATGCCACCACATGCAAAACAAAAATTTCAATGGTATCATCTAAAAATAAGTTTCAAGCATGATGTCGGATTCCATTTTACAAAAGAAAGTTAAATCAACCATAACTGCTACTTTATCTTACAAATTCATTTTCCTAGACTTTTGCTAAATATTTTAAATATAGCTGACAGCGTGCTTCAAGAAGAGAAACAAATTATACATATAACAAGATGTCAAAAAGGAATAAAAACATCTTGAAAACAAAATCCTAACAGCAGAGACAGCCCTAAACCTCTTAAAATAGCTTAAAGAAACTTGGTAGAAACCCTAATTCATCAGATGTTTTAAAGAATAGACTAGTTTATCTTGGAAAAATCTAGACCAAAAACTAAATATTCAATGAAAACCAAAATTGTAACGAGGGCTCCTTCTTCCTCTGGGTTGGCAATGATGCCTGTGCTGAGTTTGAGGCATTGCACATCCTTGTTCTTTACTGTGAACTCTAGATCAAGCTGCTAGGAAGTTCAACCTGTTGTAACTGGCAGTTTTTCAAGAGGTTTCTGTTCTATTCCAAGTCAACAAGATGCCCCTTTGTTCATGATTTTTTTCAGGCAGGCCTTTCTTTAAGAAAAGTGAAATTTCTTTCTTGCCAGTGTTTTCCCGGAGAAAATGGAACGTTCTCTCATAAATGAACCCCACTGAGACCCTTACCTCATGCTTGTCAGGAGCGATGAAGTTCAGCTGGCAGTTTGAGTCGTACAGGATGGAGAAAGCCAGTTCAAGCACCTCCTACAAGAGATGAGAGAAAACACCACATTTGATTTGCGGTTACAAGTGGCCGCAGAGGGCACGTGGAGTGGAGCCTACAGCCTGTCCTGACAGGAGGGGCGGCGAGAGGCTGCTGGGAGGAAGGGGACACGCTTTGCCAGGGTCCAGTACGATTCCTTGTCTCCATTCAGGGAAGTCTGCGTGACCATCTCATTTAATTCTCATGACAGCACATGTAGCAACTGTTACCACTGCCCTTCATGGGGCAGGGCTTGGAGAGGTTAAATGAGTGCCCAAGGCCACAGCCCCAAAGCTGTTTTCTTCTTCTGTCTTCAGCATCTCCCTTCCAGGGAGACCACGAAAAACAGTAACCTCTCTCCCTATCAGCAGCATTGAAGGCTGCTCTAATGTCTATCAACCCCAAACAGACCAGAGAGGTCCACAGAGGTGTGAACTCCCAAGATGTGGAAGCTACATTGGAGGTAAGGAGGCTTCTGGGTGAACCCAGCATCTTTACGTCTGTCCTTGGATTTTTCAGCTACTGTGGAGCAAAGGCTACACAAAGCCTAGAGTTTATTCCACAGAGGCTGCTGGGTACCAAGAAGGATGGGCTCAAGAGACAGAGTATCTGAGCTCACACACTGGTGAGCACCTACTGAGTGCAGACTGAGCCAGGCCCAAAGGACCAAGGACTAAGTAACACTCATTTCAATGCAGCTGAATGACCTTGCCAAGGCACTCAGTGTTATGTCTAATATGTACACTTCTCCAGCTGTACGAGCTGTACTGGTGTCGGGGTACGGTGATCATTGTGGTCTGAGCCGTCAGCGGAGGATGAGTCAGTCGTCAGCACATCTCAACTCCCCGATGGCTCCCAGTCTGCAGGGGAAGCGCCAAGCGTCTCCACTCCAGTGCTCCGCACTGATATCACACGTGTTACAGCACATCCTCCTTCTCTGTGCCTTTGTTAGGCACCACCAATGACCCCCATCTCCCCTGCTGTGATCTGGGAGCTGCACTGCCCAGTGATTGCCATGAGGCATTCCTTCCTGGGAGCCAGATCTCTCCCCTTCATTCTCCACCATAGCATCTGTCAGAGGATGTGTCTGTGGCTGGTGACTCACAGCAAGAATGCCCCAGAAAGAAGATGGACGGTAAAAAGATGAGGCCAATGCCTCTAGATATCAGAGTTTCAGTTGGATTAAAGAATTCTTCCATAGTGAACTCTGCAGACCCATGTTCTCATAGCTGAGTACTCCCAGCTCCCGGCACAGTCCCTCATCCGGCTCTGTCTGGCTCTCGGGTCTGTCTGTGTCTGCCCCACCTCCAGCTTCCCTCGCTAAGGGGGCAGCTCCTGTTCTGAGCTACACCTACCAGTATCTCACATGCAAATGGACTCCTTACCCTGCCAGAAATACACTCAAGTGGAGGAAAAAATGCTGAGTCACGGAATGGGAGCGATTCTACAAAAATACTCTCCTCATTTTTTGCTCTTTTTCTTCCTCTTAGGCCTCCACTCAGGCCTGCCCAGTGCAGACAATAACGTAAAAAACAGAAGCTCATTCACCAAGACAACGATTTCCCATTAAGTATGGCATCTGTTTCCATAACCGTATCTCTTGGGTCTTTTAGTTTATAATTATAATGGTCATGACTTCACCAGTGTTATTGTAAATTTGTATCATTTTTTTTAATCACTAGGGCAATACATATCAAGAACTAGGAATGCTACTCCAGGGGTTATTCCTAAAAAACATTCAAAAGCAAGGAAAAGTGAAATATTATTATCTGTAAGGACATAATGAAAATCTAAATCTCTCCCCGCTTTAGGTATTAAAGACATCACGAATTATCAACCAAGAGAAATGTATTTGGCCAGCCATTCAGTAGGATAATTATGAAGATCTGAGGTTAAGTGAAGAAAAGTAGGAGAAATGAACACCATGTACATACTGATCACAGTTATGAGCAAGCCTGGAAGCCAGTATGTGAAATGAAAATAATTATGTTAAGGTGCTGGGATCATAGGTCATTATTTCTTCCCAAAATATGATTTTTTTTTTCAATGAAATGTTATGCATTAATCTCATAAATTCATAAAAATTGTTCTCAGTTTAGGAACATTGACAAAAATGATGATTTCCTTACTCATCTCAGAGTCATTCATTAGGACAATTCTCTGACTTACACTTAAGAGACTGGAGAGAAAGAAGAGGACGGACTTTGCTTTTGAACCAACAGTCAGGATCTTCCACGGCACGAGGGGCTGGAAAAGGTGAAATCCACCACTCTGGGTTGACTCTGGAGGACAACTGCTTCTTTGTTCAGGGACATCACATGACTGATTGTCCCCTGGCTGCTGACAGCCAGTGTGAACACCGCCACGGCCCAGACACGTGTTCCTGACTAGGTGCGGAAGCCACTTGAGACCAGAGTGTCAGCGTGGTTATTGCTGCGACACTTTCTCTTTTGTATGGGGACAGAAGCAGGAGGGCGTGCGTGAGCCTTGGGCATTGCCCTTCTGTGGCATATACCACTCAAGATGAGAACGGTAGGAACTATCATGACCTAGATTTCTCGTAAACACAGGCAGGAAACAGGAAATTCGTGAGAATGTCAATTCCCACTTTAATTTCACCAAGGCTGCCTGGGAGGGGGTGGAAGGAATTAATTCTCTGAACCGCATGCCTGCGTTTAAGGGTGCTCTCACTTATAATGGGTTTTATTGACATCTCCGGCTTGCTGTCATTGAGTCACTGGTGAAGGTCAGCTCTTCAGCACTTGCAGCAGGGAGGCTGCAGAGCCAGGAGCGATGGCACCTCTCTGGCTAACACTCCAGAAGCTGCCACCTGTCCAAACTGTCCGTGAGAGAAAGAGGCACCAGGTGGCTGTGGAGGAGACTGTCACAGATCTGTGCCTCCCAGGAGCTTCTTGCCTCCACATACCACAACACCCACGCAGACAGCTAACGCTCTGGGACTTTGCTGCTCACTACCGAAGGTCTTTTATTCCCTCTGGATTTAATTCAGGGAATAATTATATCCAGGAGCAGCTTATCGCCATCCTCTGTTCCACTGATGCTTACGTGCCACCTTGCCATGTGGAAGAAGGCTCACATAGGCCGAGTTCTGCAGAACTGAATATCCCTCCATGTCCTGGGGTCTCTGACTGCCCCTCCCCCACTCCCACATGACCCTTTTGCCCTGGGACCGGTGACCAGGTATGCTGAGCCAGGAGATGCTCAGAGAAATGGTGCCTAGGTTTAGGGACTGCCTTCATCTGTGGGTCAAATGAGGGACTGACTGAATACAAGAGTAGAGTTTTAGGTAACATATTTTCAGTATACAGTGTTACACTGTTTGGGAATAAGTTACCACATCTGGCCATTTTGCTCAGCATCCACTTAACTATGCTGGTTCTCCATCTATCCAGGTCACCTTGGGGACAGAACATTTTGACGAAAGACGCAGGCTATACCTTGGCATTTGTGTGGCTGCTAAAGGTGGTTCTAGAAATAGTAGTAGATTTCACAGCTGTAGTGCCCTGCTGCTCATCTATGTATCTATGAACATAAATCAGTATTTCAGAAGGCAAAACAACTCGTTCATGTGGCGCATAACAGAGGAGATTGCCTTTCTCAGGCAGCTATAAATTTCCGCCCCCAATCTATCTTAGCAGCATTATCAGCTAGTAATTCCCTAGCCCATATTCTTCTCCCTGTCCCCATCTATCCTATACTCGGAATTCAGTGTCCCCAATCAGAGGATGCTTGTCACATGTGGAAAGGCCCTTGTGCCTTTTCACAGACTTTCCTTCTCCTGGGAAGTCTTCCCCTCCCTTCCCCGCTGGCCGATTCCTTTTCAGAAGCTACATCAGATGTCATCTTCTCTGTGAGCCTTTGTCAACACTCTCAGGCTCCCTCTGTGTTTAATTTTGGGGGGGCACACATTGGTTTGTAAATCTTATCTACTGGACGCCCAGGGACAGGGGCCAGGTCATATTTATCTTTGGATTCCTAGCACCCGACACACAGAAGACGCTCGGTGCATTTACTGAGTGAATGGATGATGAATGAAGTAACCTTGAATAAAGGGCTTTTTGGTTAAGACCAGAGTTTTCAAGCTGATCGAGGACATCAGCTTCTAGTAGAATATACTTCTTATTTCAGGCTTACGCATCACACTGGAAAAACGGCACATGGGAAGATGGAAGTTTCTCTGACACCAAACATACTCCCATCTGAAGTAGTGGAATCTCGTGAGATTTTCTTTCTGGTGACTACATGATGACCGTTTCACTAAAAGCCCAAAATCCAGTGAGACAAGTACCAAGAATGCCCACCCAAAAACACACAGCCACAAATCAACTTATTTTAGAAATTACAGAGCTTGAATTTAGAATCCTGAATCCTTAAAAATCAAAGTCTTCCAACTGAATTTCCATCTACTCATGAGAATTTAAGTCTCAGTTAGAAATTTTCTGTCTCTGTGAAGAACCCAGCGCTTCTTGTCTCCGCAGAGATCTGCCTGTTGCACGGACCTCTGTCAGACATGCTAGACTCTAAACTCCTCCTGCAGGACGGGGCCACGTCCGCCCTGTTTACCTTCTATGCCGAGAGTTCATCCTGTCTCAGGCACCCAGCGCTGCCTGAGCGAATGACTGACTACGTGAACAAATGCCTCTGCAGTAGACACCTCAAAGGAAAGGACCAGCTCCCTTCCTCTTTTTATTCCTAGGGCCCTGGGCAGTATCAGGCACATTAGCAGATACTGAATGAGTGAGAGGACTGTTGGTTACTAATACTTTGCCATTAACAAAGCGGCTCCTTCGTGGATGCTAATGTCTCAGTTTGCCTTGCTCAGTGATTATGCTAACCAAGCGTCCTGTGGCACAAAATGTCAGAAGCTGCTCCCCACCAGCAACATGACTTAGTTGGTGCCCACCCACTATGCACTGACAGACCTCCTACAGATACATTTTGGTCAACTCTCCTTTTAGGGTGCAGGTCTCCCATTTGCTACTCAAAAGTTCTAGAGGTAGGGAGGAGGGGGCCTCTGGAGTACTGAGAAAAGAGGTGTGGGGGTGGGGCTGTTGAGGAGGGAGAACTGTGGCTTTCCTGTCTGCCTTTGATGGTTTGCCTGATGACAGGTGTATAAACATTATTAACATTACAATACAAGTAAATTTCATGTATATGCAAATGAAAGAGCCAGGCTGGTGGAGATACTGCCATTCTTACCCCTCAAGGCAGACTGGAAGAGCCCAGAGTGGCTATAATATCTGGGCCAGTGGATCCCAGGAAGTAGCCTCCATCTGTAGTCTTATGTATCTGTTTACAGCAGTGTGCTCTATGCATCCATCATCTACCCATCCATCAGCCATCCACCCATCCATCCTCTACCCATCTGCCCATCCATCACCTATCCACCAACCACCTACCCATCCATCCACTCATCCATCATCATCCATCTAGCCATCATCATCCATCCCTCCATCATCCACCCATAATCCACTCATTCATCATCCATCCATCATCCATCCATCCATC
>CM052437.1:109989697-110102273 GCA_028533085.1 Varecia variegata | reverse complement strand
TACCTTTGACCATGAACACTGACTTCAGTTCTCCTTCAATCCATTTTCATAAGGAAAGGTTGGCCTTGTTCCCCTCAGTGGCTGATCTGGAGGTCTAATCACTACCCTAGGAGGGGATGTTTGGTCACACTGGGAAGTTGGTTAACTTTTCAATGGAAAATCCATTATTGAAATGAATTTGTGATATAATTAGCAAATCCATTCAAGAAAAACCTCAAGCCTCAAATAGAGTTTGAGTCACAAGTACCTTGTAGAAAGTCTTTTGTCATAATATATAACATGGTCAGTAAACTAGAGAGAGTGTCCACAATCTACAAAGAGTAAGTTAGTTACCCCTTTGGCTTTGAAAACCCATCATATGGAATGGGACAAGAGGAATACCAAAGTCTGTCATGGCGCAGTCTTCAGAATCTCCAATGGAAAGCCTTCAGGGGAGAAAGGGCACTTTCCCATTGGCTTTTGTGGCAGTACACATTTTATGTTTTTTATATGCGTTGTCCCCTGTCCCAGAGACAAGCTGCTGTATCACTCATAAGATTAAGACTAAAAGGAAAACACAAAATTCTAAAAATACAGTGTAGCTTTTAAAGGTTGCTTTTTGCATAGTTTGTCTCTAGCTGCTCCAGAAGATTAGGCATGGAAAGGCTCAAATGCTGTCCTCTCTATTCTCAGGAGCAGAGACAGAGGGATCACACGCATAACTCTTGAATCACAGGCATATCTCTTGAATCACACTTTAAGGAGGCAGCAGGGGATTCCCGATGACTTCAAAGCCAGGCTAGCATTTGGATAAGGCCTTTTTGTGTGAAAGAAGATAAAGAAGTGTGGTCCAGAGATGTGAGAACCAGGAGGGTCCCCGGTGGAAACACCCACACTTACCCCCTGGGGCATGGCCTCATTTCTGTCAATGCTTTTTTCGTTTGGACTGGATTGAGATAATCTTAATTCAACGCTCCTGTTTTACAGATGGGGAGACTGAGGCCTAAAGAGAGGCAATCAATTATGCAATGTCACACAGCTAGGGGGGCGGAGCTGAGTTTAGTGCTCTTTCTTCTACTCCATGCACCCTTGCTAGGCCATGCTTTCTCGCTATGCTTGGAAGGTGCTGGTACCCCAAATTATTCTGAGCACAGCCCCAAGTGTAGTTTAATTGTGATTTAAAACAAAAATGCCACTGAAAAAGTAAATGTGGCCACCTTGATGAAAAGAGTTTTCAGCTTTCACCATTGGGAACCACGCAGGGGCAGAAACCATTTCCAGGAAGTAGCTAGTAAGTCTTGAGCACTTGCTGTACAGCTCTCCAGTAGAAGCTACTGCTGAGATATGAAGAAGGGACAGGCTGATCCCAGGACAGGTGAGTGAAGAATCCGGTCTCTCTAATCTGGTAGCTCAGCCATGTAGCACAGCGTGGTGGGAAGGGCTGTGTCTTTGGAATCAGAGAGCTGGGGTTGGAATTCTAGATCTACCTACTGGCTCTACCTCTTGGGGCTTAAGTTCTCAGAGCCTCAGCTTTCATGTCTGCAGTGCGAAATTGTAACATTATCTATCTCAAAGGACTGCTCTGAGAATTAGCTCCTACGTTGGAGCCAAGCTCGTTGCTAGCTTTTAATCTAGGCAGCACACAGATAGAGTCATGGGTGACAATCCGGGCCACGGAATTAGACAGCTGCATCCCGATCTTTGCTCTATTTACTAACCCTGTGACTTTGAACAAGTTACTTAGTCATTGTGTACCTCAGTTTCCTTATCTGTAAAGTAAGGACAATAATATCTACCTCTTCGGGTTGCTGGGAGAATAATTTACATTAAGCTCTTAGCACGGTGCATGGCATGTAGTAAGCACTCAATAAATGTCATTTGTAATTATTCTTGTTACCAATAATCAAAGTTAATTCTCTCTGTAGACGGAGGGACCTGAATTATTCACTATGCTTCAGTGACCCAAATGGCCCACTGTGCCTCGCTGTGCGGCCACCGTCCTCCTGTGCCGCACCAGGCTTAGTCTCCTCCTGGGAAGGGGGGGCCTGTGCTTCCGTCCAGGCCCCGCTGGTGCGGGGTGAGGCACGCAGCCCACACTCTCTCGAAGGGAGGCAGTGGGGTGCCTGCCCAGGGCACTGCTGGGAAGCACCGGAGTCCAGTGTGCAGTCGGGGTGGTGACAACCTGTGAACCTGGCGGTAGGGACGTGGGGTGAGAGGGGACGTCAGGAGATGTGGACTTCGAAGGGCCATCGTTCCTGACAATAAAAGGGAAATGAGAAGAAAGATTTTCTAAACTTTTTGGGAAGAAAACAGCTAAGGAGAGGCCCTCAGTGTTCACTCACAATAGCTGAATTATGATGATTTCCTTACACTAGTTGATTTATCAATATCTCAATATTCAGCACTGAGTAACTGAAGGTGGAAGACAATCTCGCCCTTGGTCTTGATCCGGAGAGGGCAAGAGCAAGGACACTTAGCATTAATTACAAAGAAGTCTCATTTTTCCAGTGGTATAAGGTCTCTGACTTTTAAAGGCTCCAAGAGGGTGGCTATTTTGCTCTAGGCAGAATGTGGAATGGAAATTAAATGCAAACCAGGCGGCAGGTCCGAAGCAGCAAACTTCAGTTTCCCAGGCCAGAGCCTTCTGTCTCCAGCAGAGTATAGCGTCGTTTCACTTCATTACATGATATACCCCTCCTCTGGCACACATGTGCAGATGGGTACAATGTCACCAACACACGCGCACACAAACATCCTCCCACAGGCACACACCTGCACAAGTACGCATTTTTGGCTCATCTTGCAATGAGTAACCTGTTATGGAGCATCTCTGTGGAACTTCACATTACTAGATTTCAAAGGCCACAGAGGAAAGGCGTGGACAAGAGTTTTGGAGGCACTGTCAGAAGAGATTGCTGCAACCCTCTTCCAGAACCAGCATCCCTTGGTGGCCACTGCCAAAAGCTGCGTGGATATTTGTGGAGATTGGCAACTCTGGGCTTATTCTAACGCAGCCACCCTGGCAAGCTGGCTCTCCCCTTGCCTCAGCACTCCTGGTTCCTGGCTAGCCAATTTCACCCTGGGGTCTTGGAGGTGAGGCCCTTAGTAGGGTTGGGGGGCATCAGCTGATGGGCAAGCCCAGGAACTGCCCCTACACAAGGCTCCAGTGCTACCACGCCCTTGAGCCTTCTCTAGGAGCAGGGCTAGCAATTTCCTAGGCAACTGGCCAGCTAGCCAGCCCATGGGTGCTGTGCTCACACCTGGCAAACCCACCCGCCAAATGCCTATCTTTGGGTTGAGAAGTGGATTACATCTTTATAAACATGGGAATAAATAATAGCCCAGTGAGTGGGGTGCTGATTCACTGGGCCTCATGGGGAATGAGTGAGCCAAGCTGTTGTTCGTTCTGTCCTGACCACGTTCCCTCTCTTGGCCAGGCTGAGAATGGGCTGCAGCAGATCTCCTACAGAGCTGCTGGTTGCTTCAGCCAACAGTGACCTCTAACTCTTCATTTAACAGCTGCATCATCGGCCCTGCTCAGTTCCTAGTTCACGGGGGAGTTTTCACCAGTGAGTTTTCACTAGTTAATTGCAAATGCAGGAAAATGAGGACACTGGTGTGGGTTTTCATAGAGCTAATTTAATTCAGCAGAAGGGAGGTCCTTTATTCCAAGATTAGGTCCTTCTTACCATTTTTGTGTGTGTGTGTGTGTGTGTGTGTGTGTGTGTGTGATCAAGAGCTCTTTCTTTTATGAAATAACTGTGATATTAAATTTTAGTTAGACTTTATTTTTTAACAGCCTTTCTTTTTGCAAAAATTAGAAGTGGGCAATACACAATCAATCACTTCCAAAAATACTTATTGGTGAAAGCCACATTTGGGGAAATCATTATGTGGAGTGTGCAATAATATCTAGCTTAGCTGCTCTCAAACTTGCATGCACATCAGAATCGCCGGGAGGGTCTGTTAAAACACAGACTGCCGGTCACCACCCCCAGAGTTTGTGATTCAGCAGGGCTGGGAGTAGGGCCTGAGAATCTGCATTTCTAATAAGTTCCAAGGTGATCCTGTAGCTGATGATCTGGGGTCCCCACTTAGAGAACCACGGGACTAGCCTGTCTGCTGGGGTGGGGAGGCTTTCTGAACTCTGGAGGGAGGGTCTTCATCTATAGGCAGGGGCCCAGGAGCCCCCAGAAGTGGGATGCATAGAACTGCCCCGGCTTCTCTGCAGCAGTGGATTGCAGATTTCTTTCTCCCCCGGTTAGGGAGCCAGTAGTGTGGGCTGGGGATGCAGTTCTCCTAGGAAAGGAGACGAGATTGCTTTCTGAACTAAATGACACTACAAAGACCAGATTGTCCCATTTTTAAGCAGGAGGAAGAGAGAATGTTCCAGGCTGCCTGGCTGAGATGTCAGCACAGTCTGAATGTGTCAGGAAATTTCCCACTCATGGTTTATTTTGATGGCGGTGAGCGGTAAGGAAGGCAGTCCAGGTTTGACTTCCACGGGCCTGGGGTGACAGGAGGGAAGTCGTGAGACTCAGGCAAAGGACTCCATCTGGGACACACTTAACACTGCAGGGTCAAGGTGACTTTTGAAAGTTATTTTAAAGTGTTCTGAACATTTTCTCCCTCTGATTTCTCTACCTGGGTTATCTTCTGACTCTATGTTCACTTTATCTCATTTCTCTTCCAAATTAATTGTGTATTTCAATGTTTCAATGCTTCTATAATACTTTGTTTAATTTGCACACTTAAAACTGTCAAAAAATCTGGTACCTGGTTTCATGTTGGGCTAAAAGAATCCTGCACATTATTGCCACCTCAAAACCGTGCATGCTAAAACAGACAACATGCAGAAAAATCAAATAAATATACGTAATATATATTTGGAGTAATATTTAGCAAACAGTAGAGTATAACTGATCATAAATTTCTAAAGTGTCCGAGTTACTTCTCTGAAGTAAGCTAGAAAGCTAGACATTTCTGGATCTGCCATTAACTCTGTGTTAGAATTATGGGATACGCTAAACGGTATCAATCAATGTGGTAGGGTCAAGCACGTGAGTTCTGTGAAATCACTTTGGGCCATGAGAAAAAGACAATTAACAGAAACAGGTTTATGTTGTTTTTGTTCCTTCAAAAAGCACCTGGATAAGTAATGTATAAAGTGGACGTTTGAACCTCAAGTTTATGTCTTTCAGGAAAGACACCTAAGCATCCTTTTCACGTTCTTCCCTGTTCAGTCCCAAACCCCAAATCCATCCAGTTCTGGTACCTGATGAAAGTAACAAACATCCACCATTCAGGCCTCCTGCACAAAAGTGTCACTTACGTTTGTCCTGCAAGGAATCGTGGGGCACTTCTCCCTGAGGACTTTCCTCCAAGTCTCCATAGTGCAGGACCTTGTGATTTGGCGAAAGCCGACAATACCAAAACTTGTCTGAGGGAAAGAAAACAAGTTTACAAGGTAAGTGATTCCGGTTTCCAAAAATATCAGCATGGTTATTTCCTAATACTCTTGCCTAGAGGAACAAGCAACTCGTTTTATAATATTTTAAGTCTTGAGGAAGCATGAATTCTAGGCCCTTGGGCAGTAAGCCCCTTATTGATTTTGGTATTAAGGTATGACCTGTCCTGCTTAGTATACATTAGGTAATCATCAGCAAAGTCATCAAATCCTTCAAGCTCAGTGGCAATAGATCTTAGGGGTGGTGGTTTTCAGATTGGATTGGTATTGGATGAGTATCTATAACCAGCACGGGAACTATTCCTTCTTCACTCAAGCCTGACATAAGAGGGAGGGAGATGTAGAAAAAACAGCTTTCTTGGAAATTTTCTGCTTCCATTTTCCTCTCTGAGATTCCAGACTATGAGAAAGTTGTGTACAAGGCCGTATTTCAGTTGACACCACAACCCCCCACCTCTGAAACTAACACACAAATGAATGAATGAATGGTCAGGACACTGGTGATACGCCAAGGTGGGGTGATTCATGAGAAAATCATCTAAACAAGGCAGGGATTTATCCAAAGTCTGAGGATATTCACAATCATTTTCCTCTCCAATTCCTAGAATTTAGTTCTCTGAACAGGTATGACCAGGGCCTTAGTATCATTCTTATAAATAACTCCCTCCACTTTACCCCCTCAGGCTCCCAAATGTAATAAGAAATTTTGAATAAGTCTATGAGGCAGGGAGAAAGAAGCAAAGAGAACTGTTTATGCATAAGGAACTAGAATTGTGATAGCAATGTCTGTGCAGCTCTCAAGGCTCTGCTTAGATGCCGCCCCCTCCAGGAAGCCCTCTTTGATCACCACAGCTGAAGGGCCTCTCCCCATCCTCTGAGCTGCTCCACCATCTTCTTTGCACTAAGATGGCTTGGACTGATGTGATTGGTGCCCACATGTTTACCACCTTAGTATTCTCCATTACAGACCCTAGGTAAACAGTTTGCCCTAGTGGGTGTATTGTGAACAATTACTATTGACAGAAGAAGAGGACTCCAGCCCTGACAGTGTGGAAAAGGCAGGGTCTCTCTGATGACAGCTACTGGTTTCATAATTGCAATGTTCCAATCCCTTGGCACAGTGCCTGACACACACAACTTGCACACTTGGTGCTGGCTAAGTTGATAAATGAAGACCCAAGGGGACTTGGTCAAAATGCCTAAAGCACAAAGCATCTAACACCTATAACCCCCCACTTTTTTTCCCTTACCATTATGCAGTTTGTACACTCTGTGACCTTGGCCAAGTCACCTCATTACCATGCCTGAAACACAAATTGTTTTGAAACCAGTCTAACCAAAAAGCTCTCCATGACATTTTAAGAAAAGTGGTTTTCTATCTAAAATTTCTCTCACCGCAAAATCACATTTTCACTATATGATTCTTTTGTTAGAAAAAGAGTTTTAAGAATGAAAGTAAAAGCCACACAGTGAACAAAGAAAAGGCCCAAACTTGATCCACAAAAGGCACCTGTCTCTGCGATTCCTGTCTTCCTCATCGCTAGATAGGGTTTGAGAGTTCTTGCGTGTCGTCAGAACATGGCAATCCATGTATTTAAAAGGATCTGAACATCAGTGGAAAAATTTGAAAGGGGAAAAAAAAAGGAGTAATTGAATAGCTATGAAAACATCTTGAATGGCTAAATTTTCAAAATTATGTTATATATACACATCAAATGTGGATCCTTTTTCCGGGAGAGAATTTCAAAGGGAGAAAACACAGTTAATCCCTGAGTAATTCACAGCCGTTTTAATTAGGCAAATGTGTGATTATCGGTTTTCCACGAGGAGAACACATTTGGGAATCTGACTTGTAACTCACAATAGGAATTGTGAATTCCAGAGGCTCTTGGGGCCTGGCCCCGGCAGGCTATGGGGGCTCCTCCTCCCCACAAGGTCCCGTCAGCTGACCTGCAAGGCTGTGATGACCATACAGCCAGCTGGAGAAATTTGCTATAATGCTTTCCTTCCCCTGCTGCCTCTCAGGTGAGATTTCTGGCTAAGTGAGTGACTGAAGGGTAACAGAGGCTGGGAAGGAAGTCACCGAGATGCAGCACTGAGATGTCCCAGGCTTATTCTGAGTAAGACCTTAGTCTGCACTTTATAGGAATCCTTTGCTTCTCAAGCTGGGGTAAGCTCCAGGGTTTCGTGGTGGTACTGGAAGCCAAAGAGTCAATATGGCACAATCAAAGGAGATCAGTTATACTCAACAGATTTTCAGGAGAAAGATTAAGAAATTTAATTGGTATACAGTAGAATACAAACGGATAGATCATCGAGTAGTAAGTTGCACCACTTAATATTCATGTGTAAGATATACTGATTTGTAAGACTTCAAAAAATCTCGCTGCTGTACTTTCAGGATAAATTTGTTTATCCAATGAATATTTGCAGAGCATCTGCGATGCACACAGCACTTTACCGAGTGTAGCAAAAAATCATTAGCATGGAAGGCTGACAGGAGGGACACAGCCAAGGCGCTCAAGGACAAGGAGTTCCCTCAGCTAAGAGAAAGATGTTATTCTGGGGCTGGGAAGTAAGGACAGGGACAAATCAGCAACTCTGGCTATGCTATAGTGAAAAATAAGAAGAGGGAAGGTCTCTCGTGCAACGTATTCTTACATTCATTAACTAATAGAGAGCCGTGGCTATTTATCAGGGTTCCAGGGCAAAACAACCATCTTCCTTGCAAAGTTGCCATTCATGTCTGTTTACAAGACACCCAAAAGGCTACCTGGAACTCTGCCATAACAATATCTGGTGTGAAGCTGCTGGAATTTCCTCCGTTCAGAACCTTAAATTCCTTTGACTTACGTGACGCCACCCTGTCCTGGTTATCCTCTGACCTCTGGCTAATTCTTCTCTCATCCTATACAAATTCCTCTTCATCTGTCTACAACTAACACGGTGGAAAGGAAAAGGATCCGCACATTGCTGATGTGAGAGCTGTGTTCAGCTCCTGCCCGTCAGGAGGTCTTGCATGGATGACACAATATTGGGAACAGGGACTGAAAAGGCTGAGAAACTTGTCTTGACTCATAACTAATACTCAGTCTGGATCTTTCTCAGGGTAAAAACTGAGAAGTCCTCCTTAGCGTTCGAAGGTGTAGAGGTTTTGTCCGTCTTGAAGGGAGAGCTGCCATACCGGAGGGCAGGGCTGCCAGCTCCAACCAGCACAGCACACAAGATGTGCTTGTTGGGTGAGACGGTTTCATTGTCAGCCACCAGCAGTAGCTTGACTTGTAGCTTCTTTTATGGTAAGAAAAATGTGTATTTTCCTTTCAAAACCCAGCATGATGTTACTGGTTCTTCAATCCCTCTGGGCAATGAAAGAGTGAATTGCGTCACTAAAAGCAATTAGCAGGAAGCAGTGAGAACATTATCAAAGATTGTTTACTAGCATTTAGGAGAAAATAAGAGTTAATATGGAAGTCCTCCAGTCAATTACAAATGAGAGTATGTTAATAGCAATCTCTTCATCCCCAAACTCAAAAACTGAAAATACGGAGATCCATCCTTCCTTCCTTTCTTCGTTCCTTCCCTCCCTCCCTCCCTCCGTGTGTGTGTGTGTGTGTGTGTGTGTGTGTGTGTGTGTGTGTGTGAAAGATCGGAGGAAAAAGCTGGTTTCAGAGCTCAGAAGTCTGGTAAGAAGGGTTGATTAAAGCTATTCCCAATGTCACATAGATTATTATGGAGTTAACAACCACTGACAACTGCAATTTTTGCAGTGCTCTATCCAACAGAACTTCCCCCAATGATGGAAATTCTCTATATCTGCTTTATTCAATAGTAAGAAAACAAATCTTAAATTTTCTTTCATTTTCATTAATTTAAACAGCCACAGGTAGCTATATTGCACAGTACAGCTCACTGTCTGTCTTCATCATCCAGGATGAAGACAAGTTTGAGGCTGGCCACCAGGTCTTCGGGGCAGACCAGCAAGCTGAACAATAGCTACCATTGGTGAGTGTGAAATGTTGGTCAGTTCAGCGAGGCACAGGGCACAGCAAGAACCAAGTCCTGATCGACTCTGCTGTGGAAGTAGGGGACACTTTTGTTTTGGGTGCAGAGCCCACGGTTAGCGGCTGGCTACTGACCCAGAGGGTCCTGAGAGCCCTGTGTTAGGGAGGCAGGTCTTTTCTGAAGGACGTCTTTAGAGCACTTCCATTACAGTTTTGGATTTTTCCTAGGTTAACCTAAAATGAGCCAAGTGTGTTCAGGAGAAGGTCCACTTCCTGCCTAAGGTCGAAACTTTCCCAGTCACAAAACAAGAGGGACCCAGAAATGTGGTTAAAGGGAAATGTCACCTTCCAGGTGATGAGATCCAAGATTTCTTTTTTTGCACAGTAAAGGGAAATGACGACTACAGATACAGATGAAGGTCATTCTGCCTTTCAAATCTTCCTCATCTCACTGGGCTTTCTTCAAAACCAGAGACTCGTGTTTTGACAGAATTCTGCCTCCCTGGGCACAGCTGTTCACAGCACATGACTCCAGAGCCCCCACAAACTTTTTTTTAAATTTCAGAATGTTACGGATGTACAGACATTTAGGTTACATATATCCATACTTTTAAAGATGATTTGGCCTCACAGATGCCTTGGAGTCACACATCTGGCCCTGATGCTTATTAGCTGTGGGGCCTGGGCCTAATTATAAAACCCTTAGGGATCTTTGTTCTTCCTGTAAGTAATGGTCCTAATTATCTGAGTAGAACCTACATAAAGCTTGCATCCTGCATCTTCCACAGAGCTGCCTCTCAGTAACATCTGTGCCTTCCTGCTCTTCCAGCCAAGAAGAGCCTCTCTTGTCCACACTACTGGTCCCTCCACCTTTTGGTTAGGGACAATGATTATCTGTTATTCTGTTCTATTGGAAAGTGCCTTTTGCCTGAAAACAAACTGGCTTTTCTTCATTCGAAATATGCATTTATTTGTCTGTATCTCTTTTTGTCAGAATGAGTTATGATTAGGTTTAATAAAATATTAAAAGAAAATTTCAGTCAAGGACAGAGGAAGGTACAACCTGCCTTCCCCCAAAGGGTTACCTGGTTCCTGTGCCTGAACGAACCGTTCGGCTCTAGGTGATCTGACCCGGCCTCAAGAGCAATGAGAGTGGGGCACACAGGCCTCGCTGGCAGAAGTGGGAAGTGCACGTTTTCCCAGCCTTGAGTTCCAAGATGTTTGCGATGTTAGCACTCAGAGAGGGAATGCTGGTCAGTGAAATGGACAATGTTCTCAAGGAGAAGTCTCGTGCTATCATTTCTTGGCATGACTCTCCAGTGTTTAGCCCTGGGCTCTTGTCAAGACCATTCAGTGCAAGTGATTCTGAAAGACCTTAATCTCTGAAATACGAGGAAAGTAGGGGGCAGTTTTTTAGTCTACAGATTCTTATGAAGCCAACAGTGTCCCTAACATGGGCAACTCCTGGGATTTCATCTTAACTCTCCCCTGTAGGAGTCCAGGGGAACACAGGAGCAAGACAGTTTCTGTTGTGAAGGATCCCATAACCAGAGCCTTCTACTCCATGGTAGGACAGAGGAGTGAAGCGGGCATGTGACCTCCAGTGCCACTCTACCTCCTGTGCTCAAAAATCTGTATTTTGAAGAACCATGGGCTAAAATTAATACCCAATATCATTAATGAATGTTTGGTAATCTGCCAAACACCGTGCTAATTGCTATGGATGTATAATTTTATTTAACCTGTACAGCTCTTTGACATAGGAACTAACATCACCCCCATTTGACAGAAGAAAGAGAAGCACAGAGACACTGAGCAGGGTGTCCATGGCCCCTCCATATTAACTCTTACCTGTACCTGTAGCTAGTGAGTGCGGGGCAGGGACCTGAACCCAGCTTACTGTGTTGTAGCAGATTTACTGCCTCCCAGTTCTAACGTGGTCAGAAGCCCCAGAAATGCAGATTTATATATGTCTACATCACAGTATCCAAGTGGCAGAGTTGCACAACGGACAGGCAGAATGATGGGCAAGTATCAACTTGGGGACCTTCTAGCCAAACGAGGTCCAGTCAAGGCCTCTGCATTTGTTCCTCCACTTTCTAGGTATGTGAGACTGGAAGCTCTTTTATATTTGCCCTTGTAAAGTTAATCACTTAAATCTCCTCATCTGTGTCCTATCACTGCTGGACAGGTTTAAAGGGAGTGTTGCCGTGGCTCCTGCACGGGGGCACCTGCTCTTTAACCTGTGATGGCACCTGGCAGGCAGGTGCCCACCCGTCTGAGGTTTCAGGTAGAAGTGCATCTTTCTTGAAAGGATTAAAGATGTCCCATTCTCATTAATCTGTGTAAATCTAAATGGAGTGTTTTGATGGGGTGATAGGAAATCAATTTCAGCACAGTCTGCTTTGATCCCTATTTTTAAGCACAGAGCCAGTCACCAGATTTCAATTCCATTTACCAAATACCAAAAAGCCTTTCTTAGTGCACTCCGAAGGATGATTTTGTGTTAAACACAGATGGTCATGCTCCCTAGGGAGCTGAACTAATAAATTTATAATCTAGATGCTAATTTTTTTTTGTTCATGAGGTAATTCATTTTTAGAAAATTGGAAAAATTTACAGATCAGGAACTAACATTTTTTAAACCAAAAAACCCCTGTAATTATGATAGTCCATCTAGAAACAAGGCTATTCTGCTAGAACCTACTCATTTCAACCTAGAAAGGGAAGTTTCAGGGTGAAATAGACTAGAAGGTTAAATTTAGTTCTAGGAGTTCAGGTTCCAAAGGATTCTAGCTGGGCATCGGTGGAGGCCTTTGGTGGTATGTGTCTATTAGCCATTCTCCATTCCCAAACTTCTGAGCCCTTTGCCCAACGTCAAGTAAATGCAAACTTTATAAATCATCTTTATGAGGGCCATGTATCCTGAACATTGATTTTGCCAAAGGCAGTGAAGGGATCAGGGCACACAGCTGACACTGGCTAAATGGCACCACCACTAGCAGCCTTGTGGCACTAAATGGCAAAGAATGGCTCTTCAGTTCCATGGGTCTTCTAGTAATTCTGGACTTTGATGCTTCCTGGGTCTGCATGGGGACCAGAACTTTCCTGGACTGCTCTTCCTGTCCCCAATACAACACTGCATGGCCCACCCTTAAACCAACACCATGCCCCTGTGGGTCCCCAGGGAGCAGGCCACTGTTTACCCTACCCAAGTCTGGAGAGTCTCAGAAACAATACCTACCTTGCCTCCGCCGGGCGTTGAGTTTCCTAAAGCAGGTCCCTTCCACAAGGCGGTTCAGGCGTTGTTGTTTGATCAGCTCTAAGATTTCCGGCTGAATCTTCTCCTTTAGTTCCCTGTTAGAGGATAAACACATATTCCACAGCACGCCTCTGGCTTGGTCAGTGTGCATCATGGGCAGATGGGCAGGGGAGTGTGAGCTGCATGTTTTCCTGAACATCCCAGTATCTCCCAAGTCGGTGCTTCAGAGAATCGTTTATTAAGTGTCAGTGACCAGGGTTATCTGTTACAATAACACTATAGATTCTCTGACATTTACAAAATATCCACAAAAGCACCAGCCAGTGATGTTTTTCCAGAATAAAGTGTCCTGAGAAATGTCTTCTTTTGTTTTACGAAGCCACAGATATAAACTTATGCAAAAATCCATTCAGCTGCCAAGACAATAAATCCTTGGTCAACTTTTTTTTTTCTTGCAGCAGGTAAACTCCCAGACTACATGTGTGATCTGATCAAACAGGAATATTGGGCAACCGTGTGGTTATTATTCCACAGCAAACACTGTATCATGAGCAAACCACAGGACAACTTTGTGCTTTCAATTCCATCACTCACAAATGGGAACAATAACACTGCCCCAGATTCTGGCCCACAGAGATTGAGATAATGATGGGATAAATTAAAGATTATTTGCATCTTGTCTTAGGCTAATATGATGTAATTTAGTTTGGGATGTACTATGCTACAAAGATAGAGTGAAATGGTTTCCAACTTTTTTTTTTTTTTTTTTTTGAGAGCAGAGATTTTTATCCTAGGAAATGTTATGTGGAGTCCTAGCATTCGAGTCTAGCCAGAAATGTTCTAGTTGAAGCTGGACAGGGAGACCCAGGGCCGACCCCTCAGAGCAGTGTTGCAAGTATTGGCTAGAACACAGATCTAGAAGGCAGAAGACTAGTGTTTCAGTCTAGGCTCTGCCTGTGACTAAGCATTTCACGTACTTCATCTGTCTCAGTTTCCTCAGCTGTAAAATGGAGATAAGAATCTTTCCTGGAAACTGCTATAACTCCCAAAGGAGACACTGTGAGTAGGAGTCTCTATTAAACATTGAGCAGAAATGTAAGGCGTTACTGAATTTGCTTTGGTAATATTTTCTCAGGCCAAACAATCCATATGCTCAAATTACACTGCAGTCAAGGCTCACATATTCATCAGCTTCTGCCTTAACTCTGGACTTGCCCCGATCCCGGGATGCAGGTGACCTGTTCTCATGCGGTGCTCCCTTCCTAGGTGGGAAAGGTACTAATGCTTGGTATGCACCGGCTATGAGCCAGGTAGTGCACTGTGCAATTTTAGCTTAATTAACCTCTTTTCTCCACCTTCCACCCACAAAAACCACTTTTGGGGATAGGTATTAATATCATCATTCCCATCTTACAGATGGGGAAACAGCTCACGGAGGTTACGTGTAGAATATGGGCACAGACTCAGGTCTTCCTTGTGCAAGTTTCTTCTATTTGTGCATGAGAAAAAAAGGGAAAATAGTTACATAAAAGGATCTGGCCATCTACCAGAGTATTCTAGTTATTCTAGTACTCCATTAATACATTTTTGGAGGCTGAAATGGCATCAAACATCTTGTCATTTGACACTGTTCCAACCGAACATCTATAAAGCATAAAATGGAAATTCAGCCTTAATAACGCAGCTTGGAATATTTGTAAAGCCTTCCCTGTGCAGGTCGCTTGGGGTCTCATCTCAGGCTTTCAGATCACTAAAACTATTATCAGTGCTCAGCTCTTGTAAAATGGATTCAGTAAATTGCAGCTTGGAAGAACCCTGCACTGAATGGAGAAGGTGGGGAACTGCCAGGGCAGTCACCCGTGGCAATAAATCACTGTCCTGACTTCCAAGTCTGGGCAACTGGGCAGAGAGGAAGGATGTCACCAGAAGACAGAGAAAACACGGGAGAGAAAGAGTGTTGGAATTTCATTAGTTCTTAGGTCATAGATGTATCTTTAAATAATAGTTCTGCTAGGCTAAAGCTGAGTTATTGAAATGGAGAGGAAGATGCAGAGATGAGGACCAAAAAGAGGAAATGATGGAAAGAACTCCTGAGTAATTGATGCGTATGACTTTTTAGTGTAAGACCCAGACATGCTCGTCATGACACACGTCATCACGGAACCATCTTCTGGGACACACTCTCAGAATAAGTAAATCTGCTGCTATAAGAGTTACCCTTATTTTATTAAGAACCCCAAAGGATTCCAAGACATGATCAGGCAATGAGGGGAACAGGACAGCTTTTTACCTTTCTAAGCAATTTCTTCTTCTTTCCTGGCAAATGAACTCAGTAGCTATAAAATTCACACATACTGGGAAAACATAAGTAATCCCTACAATATGTTTCTGTGGCTGAGCTCTGACCTCTGGGGTAAGTCAGATAATAACAACGTAGGCTATAACTAGGTTTTGAAATTCTCAGCTTGGGGTCAGTGAGGCCAGGGTCATGGGTTCACTGGCTTTGCTTTGATAAATATCCTTCTAATTCTACCCAATAAGTCTTGCAAGTACATAAAAGGAGGAAGATTAAAGGAGGGAGGATTTAAAGAGTGTGTGAAGAGCAATTCAAAGTCTAGCACTGTTTCTGGAAAACAATTTCAAGTCCAGGCTCAACAAGGTCACTGCCACACAGAGAAGGCAGACGGCACCATTAGACTGGTGAGATTCCTTCTTTGACGCTGGGTCTGCCCTACTGAGCTACTCCCCACTGTCCATCTAGAACAAGGGTTGGAGAACTTTTTCTGTAAAGAGCCAGACAGGAAATACTTTAGGCTTTGTGGGCCTCATGGTTGTTGTCTGTCTCAACTACTCCACTCTGCCCTGACAGAGCGAAAGCAGCTATCAACAGTTCACAAACAAACGAGTGTGGCTGTATTCCAATAAAACTTTACCTACAAAAACAGGTAGTGAGCCAGGTTTGGCCCAAGAGCCATAGTTTTCTGACCACTGATCTAGAAGGCTAACGTGGAGACTCTGGGCTAAGTGACAGTGTCAGTTTCATGGAAATTAATCTGTTTCTGTCTCAACACTGGGGTGCCTCAGGTCTTAGTCCCTGAACCTCTTCTGTTCCTTACTTTATAGACTCATGACTCTAAATATATACTTTATGCTGACAACTCCCAAATGTGTATTTCCAACCTAGACCTCTCTGCTGAACTCCTACTCAGGAGTCCAACTGTCCAACTGCCTACTCAGATGTCTCTAAGCTTGACATGTCCAAAGCTGAACTCCTGAGCCCCTTGTCCAGACCTGTTCCACTCACTCTGTCATCTAGTTGTTGACTTCTCTCTTTGTCTCATACCCCACATCTAATCAATCAGGAAATACTATTGTCTCTTATCTTCAAAACATATCTGACTTTTAGTAGATACTCTAAATGGGAAGTTTTTGAAATACCTTCCTCACTGATCTCCCTGCTTCCAAGCTTACCTCCTTAGAATCTATCCCCAATATAGCAGCCAAAGGGATTATTTAAAAACCTAAGTTGAATCATATCTGTTCTCTGCTCAAAACTCTTCAATGGCTCTCCAACAAGGCCCTGTGTAAGAGGCTCCTAGCTACCTTTCTGGCCTCACCTGCTATTGCTCTCCCCCACTCAGTAATTCTGCTCCAGCCATACTGGCCTCCTTGTTATTCACTGAACACCCAGACCTGCTCTGACCTCAGGGCTTTTGCACTGGTGGTTCTCTCTGCCTGAAACACCCTTCTCCTAAATACCCACATAGCTTGTTCCCTTAGTCCCTTATATGTCTCTACTAAAATGTCCCCTTCCTAATTAGAGAGATCTACTCCAACCACTCTACTTAAAACTGCAAACTCTTTCTCTTACCCTTCTCTGTGTCTCCATTGCATGTCTCTGGTCTTAATGTACTGTCATCTTATTTACCATGCTGTCTGTTTTCCTCCCCACTAAAATATAATCACCATGTGGGTGAGGATTGTGTCTGTTCTCCTCACTGCTGAAACACCAACACATAGAAAAGAGGCTGGCGCGAGCATGGCAGGCACGCAAGAAATATTTGTCAAGTGTTTGAACACTGAACATTGTATAGCTGACCAGACTGCCTACTTGCATTGGTTATGAGAAAGCTCTGAGTGAAGTCTGTGGTTTATCTTTAGCAAGAGTGCAGATGTGCAGGGTAGGTATCGGTTTTATTCCTGGCTCTATTTGTTTTTACTTTTTTCTTTCTCACCTGTTTTCACTGTCATTTCTAAGACAAGGTGAGGTATACAAATACATTCACAGTGTCACTTTTACCATTTACATATTAACAGCATCACAACTTGTTAAATTCTCTTTATAGACTAATAAGAGTGACTATTTCTCTGAGTGGACATTATGTGCCAGCTGTATGCTAAGTGATTATCACGCACTACTTTGTTGAATCCTCATAACAACCCAATGATGTAGACACTCTGCATTTTCAGATCTGAGAAGAGCAGGCTTAAATGGGTTACATAACTTGCTTAAAGAGCCACATTTGTCAGTGGAATCTGACAGCAGGTCTGTTGGCAACCTGAGTCCGGGTGTCACACGTTTCACTTCCCTGCTTCACCGCTGTTTGTCCTTGCATCTTCCCTTCCCCTCCAACATAGTGATAAATGACCTATTTTTGGACTATTCAAGCTTTCTATAGCCATTAACTTGGACTAATTGTGTGGATGGACTTATCTTCCCTGTTAAGTCACACTAGGTAGGAAATAACAGAACCCCCTCTTTGAAATAATTAATCATGAGCTAAGAAATAAACCAGAGCTCCTTCAATCCACTGAATATATTAATATATTCCACCAAAATATTTAGTCACGTGGAATTAACATTTTTTCTTCCCAGGAAACATAAACGTTTTATAACAACAAGGTGTGTGGCTCAAGGTGACTGCGTGGAACTGAGGTTTGCTGCCATGCTGCGTGGGAGCAGGAGAGTGCCATGGGGTCCGACAGGCGGGAGGGCTGGCCCTATGGCCAGCGGGGTTCCTTGCTGGTGGTCAGGCCCCAGGCACGTTGTTGTCCCTGTCTGCAAAGTGAAAGCTTCAAGCGGACAGCCTTCTGGGTGCTTTCCAGCTGTAAAATTCCAATATCCTAACCCTCAGCTTGGGTTAGATATGTCTCCTGTGTGCTTTTACAACAACCCACATGTGCTTCCTGTATCCAAGCACTGAGCCCACTTGTGGTAGCTTTTAAAGCCCAGGATAGTGGGGGATCCAGTGTCTCTGGGTCTCTGCCTGTCCCCAGAACCTTGGGCAGGGCTTGGCATGCAGGAGTTACATGTTTGTTAAACGAATGAACAAAAACAAGCACACATGGTCTATTCCTTTTTCTTAGGTAACTTGGGTTTCTCATGTGAGCCATTCTGGTAGCATTTAGACTTCATCTAACCCCACAATGAGTTCCTGTCTAGTAGATCACTCTAATAGACAAAACATATCCCAGCTCCTGTCTGCTGTTTTCAGAGGCTGGGATAATGATCAAAGTGGTCCTTGCCCTTCCCATTTAAATGCTGTGGCTTCAAGCAAATCTTTACGACTTTGATGCAACTATATATGCCAAGGACCCCAATGGGCCATGATGCTTCTCAGTCCACGGCTGAGGGATGATGCAAAAGCTACATCCAAACAGACTTCCTTTATATTTGCATTGCTTCTTCTTACATAAGAAATGTAAAGATTAAAAAAAATGTAAAGAAAAGAGCTTCTTGTAATAAAGGAAAAAGAAACTTCAGAATGTCACAGGCAGAGCCTTAGGAAGTGAAGATATAAAGCCAAAGCAGGAGCAAAATGTTCACACTTGACATGCAGTTAACATTCTTGCTTGGAACAAAGTCATGATCAAACATTAATTTAGAATCACTTGGCCTTAACTGAAGTGATTCCTCAAGTCTCCCTTTAGGCTTTAAGAATTATTGTCAAAAGCGTAATCAAATGTCTTTGTGTTTACACATCTGCTGAAACAGATGTTATGAAATCCAGTGTTTCAGTGCTTAGGTCCTGGGGTGGGACAAGGAGTCACTGTCCCTCCTTGCAGGTAAGAAACTGCATCCCCAAGGAGACAGTTACTTACCCAAAGTGCTTTCTGCTCAGTGTTTCTGGCTGTTTCCGTCTTCTGGCTGAGGACCAGAGCAAAACCCCAGCGGCGCCTCTCTTAAAGGCTGGCTGCTGTTTGCAGGGCATGACTTAGGTTTTGCAATGATGGAAGCCAAAGCCCCTTGGAAGCGTTTTCCCACCCCTGCTAACTTCATGCCGACTAATGTCTGCAGTTCTACTCTGCAGTTTCTAACAGTGCTTCTTATGATTTGAAAACAAATGTGCAATAGGTGTTATAGCTTGGCTACTGTCTTTTCAGACCTGTGTATTGTTTTAACCTCATTTCAGTCTCTCACATGGCAGATCTGAGTTAAAGTCCCAGCTCTTCTACTTGTTAGCAAGGTCCTCACCTCTCCAAACTATATCCTAATCTTTGAATGGAAATGAGACCTGCCTATCTCATAGCGATGCAAGGAAATGAAATAGCATGAGGGTGCTTTGCAAATTGCTAAGCATGAAAAATGTCAAATATTTGAGTGCGAGAAACAGAAAGAGAAAGAATCAGAGACAGAGAGAGTACTCGTGTGTTGGGCAGGGGGTTGTGTGTTGAATGGGCTTCGGAATCACACCTATGTTACAAGTTGGCTTTATACAAAAGTTTAAAAGAAGCTGTGTCCAGTCTTCTGAGGACAGAACAAGAAGCACCTTTCCCTATTTCCTTCTCTTTAAAATATAAGGCTAACAAAACTGACCTAGTTCTTAGAAAATGACAAGGAAAGATTAACAGCCCAGTTCTTAGAAAAGATGAAGCATGCAAATCAGTCCTCAAGTTTGAGGTTCAGAACAATTTAAAATGGAGATCCGTGAAATTTTGCAATGGTTATAGGTGCATTTGATGCAAAGTCCTGTAAAAGGGGGACCTGCTGCCTCCCCACTGTAGGCCTGTGGGTTCACAGTCATGAGGAGCAGACAGAGCATGCTCCAATGCCACCCAGTGCCTGATCAGGGAGAACTGGATCTCTCTCCTCCTCTCAAGCTCTTACACCCACTCACTTGCAGTCACACTCCTTCCATCTGCATATTGCTTTAATTCTTGGTGGGCCTCATTCTGGCTGGATCAGATCATCTTGCCACTTAGAGGGCACCGACACGGAAAACAGTTTCATTGGCAAAAAAAATTTGTTCCAAGTGTTGGAAAAGGTCCAAAACTTTTTAGCTACAGATTCCCGGAGGACTTGTCAGTAACTGGGTCAGTTCCTGGTTCTGACCTCTTCTGCCTGCACCTGGTCCATCCCCACTCAGCCCACCCGACCCAGCTCTTTCTAACGGAGCTGCTGAGACTCCCCTAACTAAACTGAGATCCTTTAGAATGTCTTCTGTGGGCTTTCCCTAGTGAGCTCACAGCACAGCCCATCTCTGAGATCAACGATCACTCTAGAAATGGTGGGTCACAAAGAGCCTTTGGGGAGACAGCGGTCGGTACCGGGTAACTTACAAAATCGGGCGAGACTGGAAATCTTCCTGGTTCATCCTCTCAGACTGGCGGATTTTCAGGATCTCGGTGTAGCTCAGGTTCTGCAGTTTGCTCTTGAACTGGTCCAGAGAGCTAGGCTTGGTTGTAAGCGCTCTCATAACCTGCTCCTTCACCACCTGCATTACCTGTGGGTGAAGGGAAGACCATCATTTGCCTGGGGGCTGACCTCTCCCATTCAGAAAAGCCCTGCAGAGTTAATGGCCTCCTGCCTCCCTGGTCCCATCTGCACTCTCAGCCAAAATCTTGAGCATGCTTTTCCAAAGAGTACACTTCCATTTGCACGTCTTCCATTTTCTCTCGCACTGTTGGAACCACAAGGAAGGAATCGGATCGACTTAAGTTGGAACTGGGTGTGGGGAGGGGGGACTTGGGGTGGGAGGTGTGCTCCGTGTGCCTGATATATTATGTGACTGCTGACACAACACTGTAAACAATGCCAACTCAAGAGTCAGGAAGGAACGAAGGCCAAGCAACAGCTAGAAGCCTGCATAGTAATTATTTTTTCCAGGAGAAAATTGCTGAGATACAATTAACTGTGGAAGTTTGGTTGGCACCGGTTCAAATGAATGTGAACAGATACTCACACCCGCCCCTCCCAGACTGTTTTCCCCGTGTAGTTAAGGCCTGAGTGTTCATACAAATTATGCATTTGGAAATGTGCATGTGGTATTGCCTCTTTGAGCCAGGCACTAAAAAAAGAGGTTTATTAAATTAGAACAGACATATCCCATTGGAAGCATCAAGAAAAAAGAAGAATATGGTAATTTGCTGCCTCAGGACAGGTCTAGCCTACAAGGAGGCAATTAACCACTGCTTCTATTAATGTGGATTCATCTTCATCTGAATACATAAAGCAGGAAAAGACCAGAGAACACAAAGAGGCATCCAAGGGACTTGTTGTAATTTGCTGCTTCTTTTTTCACCCTCCATTACAGATGAGAACAAGTGTTACCATTTATAAACTGTCTACTATGTGCCAGATGCTATGGTAGGTACTTTAAATATATGTTTTCTCTCTTTATCCATTCAGTGGAGTCCATGAGGTAGATATTACCATCACCTCCACTTTACATATGAAGAAACTGAGGCTTTGAAACATTAAGAGACTTCAAAATCATATGGTTGGTTGGTATGTGGCTGAGCTGGGATTCGATCCCAGGATTGTAACCACTCTCCTACACTGCCACCCATGGCTCCCTTCTTGGTGTCGTTTGGGAACTTAAAAATAAGACAAAACCACATATGTGCCTCTGCTGTATGTTGAGTTCTGTGCCAGGCACTTTGCTGTTCCTCACTTTGTTTAATCCTCTTCCAACAGAGTAGATGTCATTACCACTATTTTAAAGATAAGGGAACTGAGGCTAGGAAAGGATTGATGACTTGCTAAGATCACACATAGGTAGTTGAATCCTAGGAAACCAAATAGCCCAGTATGATGCACACAGCACAGACTTGATGTTGAACAAATAAGCATAAAATGTGGGTTTTGCCTTCTGTGGACTGATGGGAGAGGTAGACAAGGCCAAAGATTATTGCAATAGAAGTGTGGAAATAATAGAGAACACAGACTGATGGATTTTGTAGGCAGGTGGGGAGAGATTTCAATGAAGAAGACATTTCATATGGGTTTTGAAGGAAGCATGGGTGCTCAATCGGGGTGGAAATAGATGAATAATCTGGAATGCCACCATATAGTAGCCATTTTGAACTTGGCCTACATCTGAATTAGAACCAATTACAAAAGCATCGTTTCATGACCCCAGCATAATGACATAAAGTAAAATTTACAGTTGACCTTCCATCTGATCTGCTTCTTTTTTTAACTGATGTAAAATGCTAAATTTGGTGTGCTTGACAAGTTTTGAAATTGTGACCATCTTACATCATGTTACATAAATGATGGTTAAATTTGGTCAAGACTGAACTATTAATACAATGCTCTCCTGTCTCATATGAGGGGCAACACAGGGGCTGCCTCTCTCCCCATTAGAGACTCAGATTTGAGCCAAGGAGATCATTATTGTCTCCCAGTGATATCTGGCTTCTTGTGGAAGGTAAGCCATGTACAAGACACAAAGAGAGATCAGAATATCAAAAATGAAGATGTGATTTTTAAATAGAATCAGGTTAAAACTAAGAGTTTGGGAGCTATCTTTACTCCCCTCATTTAACAGATGAAGAAACAGAAGTTCAGAGGGACAGAGGGACAGGTGATTCCCCCACTTGGTGTGTTTCTTAAGGGGCTATCACAGAAAGGATCATGCTCCCAACACATCTCCCTGGACAATGATTGGTCTAGCAAGTGGGCCTCTGATCTGAATTGACCAATCAGCGTCCTTCCCCAGACTTTACCAACTTGACTTGAGGTAGAGCTGAAGCACGTTCTTTTTCCCTCAAATTGAGAACTGTAAGACTATGTCCCTTAACATATGGGAGAGTGGAAGACAGTAAGACCAATGCCAAGGGAATCAGACAGAAATGTGTGCCTGAGAGAGTGTTAATAATGGTTAAGCCTTATTCAACCATAAAGTCAGCTCAACCCTTACATTTGGTGGTTTGGTTACATAAGCCTTTTTTTTTTTTTTTCCTTAAGATGGTTTGCACCAATGGTTCTTGTCACTTGCAACCAAAGAGCCCCCAAGTTATATATATAGTGAAGTCCAGGAGGAGTACCAGCTTGTGGGGTTGAGGTTGCCCAGGGAGGGGGAGAATGAGCACAGGGAAGCTGGATAGAAACAACAAAGCTACTTCAATAAAAAATGACTTTTAAAAAATCACCTTCATTTATATGCTAATGGTGGTACCTTTTGCATGGAAATCATGATTCCCTTATGGAAGGTGGAGAACTCTTCAACTTCTACTTATATCTTGTGCTTAAAATCCACTGTTAGAACTTTATTCCTCAAACCTAAGACTTTGGTCTCTGCTAGATGCAAGAAAATCTAAGTAGAAGAAGCCTTTAAATTCCTGCCCCCGCCCCGAGTCACTTATACTTCAGTTTGAAGAAAGTACAGAACCTTTCCTAAGATTAGGCTAATAGCAGAAGGATGCACAGAGGCACCTGGCCACATGGGAAGGGATATGTAAGCAGTGGGGATACAGGACAGAGGTTGGTGGAGCCAAAGACTCTCTTTGTCCATGACACTTCATAGCTTTGTTTGGCAATGGCCCTGAGAAGTTCTATGGATACTCTGCATGCCAAGGAAAATAACCTCAGTGAAAGATGTCATTGATTTTTTTTAAGACAAAATAGTTATATAAGTCAAATATTTCTCTGTGCCTTTGCAAAGTAGCTTCTACAAGGTTTACAATTAATGGCTTTGCGGCTCTGTTAATGTTCCACGTGTGCAATTTAAATCAAGACATTCACAACCACTATCCATAACTCTGTCCTCTTTGGAAAATATCGGACCTTTTACCATTTGTTTGAAAAACCCAGAGACGGTGCCACAGAAAAATCATCAGAAAATCAATGGAGTTAAAACTTTTTAGTTACAGGGTGTGCTTTGCCACAGATATCAAAGAAAACATGCTCTTAGAATCTGCATTTGCTGTTGGTATTGACCCATCATCCAAGCAATGTCAGGACCATGCTGGTGGTCTATTTCTGGAGTCATCCTAGGACACGTTCTCTGTAATAATGTTGCACATTACAAAAAAAGAGTGGGAGTCCCACAAGACCTTGGTATTTCAAATGGAGAAAACCTTTTGGCTCCTTGGAAGATGGGGTTACAGGTGTAAGGGCAGGGGACTCCTGAATGGAATCAAGCATGCTGGCAAAGTAGTCTAACTGGGCCCCTGGTTTTGTTGCTGTTCATTTAAGCATGCTCTTGTATTTTATTCAAGATCTACTGAGCCTCCCTGTGCTCCTAATCTAATCACTTCTCCAGTCCTGCCTTTATACCCACAATCTTCATCCGGCATCATTCATCCATTCATTCAACAAAGGTTTTCAAGCACCTACTCAGTGCAAGGCACAAAGAGACACTGGAGACCTTGTGCTGATGAGACCCCTACACACCTGCCTCACTCAAGGGAGGACAACATGTCGCAGCGGAGCCAGGGGCCAGGTGTCCACTCCTCACATGCTTACGGAGCCCCTCTCATGCACGTGCTGGCAGGCTGAGGACACAGCACCAGCACTTTGGCGAGGGCCTGCAGAGAGGCCACCTGTACATGTGCTGAGAAGTGCACTGGGAGGGGCTGTTCTTGGTGGGAGCAACAGCGTGAGCAAAGGCTCAGAGGGAGGAGGGGAGCTCAGCTGTGGGTGGGGAAGATGTATGGCAGTCTCGTCTCCTTTCGTTGGAGAAGGGAGGTGGAGCTGCAAGGTGTGGTTCAAAGGCAGCCTGGGCCACACGGGGGTGGCTATGATGGCTAAGATGAAAACGTTAGACTTTTTTTTTCTGTAACTAAGGACAAGTCACCAGATCTGGGTGTATGTGATGGAATTCAGTAATGGAAAGTATGTTGGGACACATACAAAGCAGTCATTATTCCTGCTCTACTTGGGGTAAAGAGAGGAGGTTAGAGAAGTCTGCATGGCTGCGACAAAATTTTTGCTGAGACTTGGAGGATGAATGAGAGCTACTCAGGGAAGAAGTGGAGAAGGGAATTCTAAGTAGAGGGATAGCATGAACAAAGGCAGGGAGGTAGGGAGTGCATGTCTCAGGTACTAAAGAAAATATGCTTTTGGAGTTTACACCAGTAGCTTTCAGTGAACAGACAGGTAGGGCTTGCAGTACGGCTTCACCTTTAGACCCAATACACATGACTTTGAATCCAGGCTGTATGTTTCCTGGGTCTGTGACCTTTCTCGGGATACTCAATCCCTCCAAGACTCATTTTTTAGCATCCATAAACTGGGAATACTACTAATTTAGAACTCATGGAGTTGTAAATTAGGGAATGCCTAACACCCTTTAGGGCATATTGTGGGTATCTGGCAAACATGAGCTCCCCTTCCTGTGCCTCAGTTTGCTCACAGGGTAGTTGTGAAATCTAAACAAGATATTACAGGCAAAGTACCAGACGCACTGAAACATACGAGACATACAATAAATGTCAATTCCATTACCCTCCCAGAAAGACATTTCTTATGGCAGAGGTTTCTCCTATAAAAATGCAACTTCTCAGGCCCACCCTGGACCTGCTGAATCAGAAACTCTAAGAATGGCATTCAGCAATCTGTTTTAATAGCTCTCCAAGTAATCCTGACACATGCTCAAGTGTGAGAACCAGTGGTCTCAGCAAACATCCAGCACCCCTTCTGAGCCATCAGTATGGCATCTGTGCCCTACAGCAATTCTCCTCATATCACCAGAAAGCAGTTAAGTTAGTTAACAGTGTACCTTTCACCCCATCTAGATTATAAGTCCCCAGAGGGTAGAAACTTTTCTTGCTTGTATCATGGCTCATAGTACTTAACACAGCATCTTCCAGACAGTAATAATGATTGGTGTGTTCAATGTCAAAGACTCTCAGGCTCTCACCTTTCATCTGTAGGTTTAAACAATAAATAAATCCTTAATAGAATTATAAGACTGTTGACAAGGTTTTAAAGTGTATTTTTTACAAAGCTTAAAGAATAAAGCCTGTGGCTTTGGGGCAGTGTCTTAGTGTTCCAGAGATCATTTTGGGTGTCCTTCTAGAACAGAGATGGAAGAGGACCAATCTATAGCCAAGTGGAAGGTTTCTGGGGAAGCCACAACAGTGCACACTACTGGGCACTGCCACTAATGGGTGGTCAGTACTTACAAAGAAGTACAATTTACCCCCAATCAGTGGTGTCCATTAAATTGATTTATCTTCATAATGAAGAGAAAAGGCTGTCTTGGGGAAGACAGATGCTATCATAGTCCAGCTTAAAAATGACTCATGAAAGACAGTTTTCATTGCTAGACCATTTTTCTTCCCAGGAATGTTTATTACCTAAAACAAAAGGACTGAGGCTCACAATGGCCAAAACATTGGAGATTCTGCCTGGAGAAGGGTCTGGGGGAAGGAGACCCCAAAGTGCTCGTGTGTGGGAAGGATAATTTGTCAGAGGCCAGGGATCACTCTGGGGATACACTCTAGGGTAGAATGTGGCCTTGCCCAGAAAAAGGATAAAAAGTTAGGGTACAAATTGGTGACTTACCTGGAAGGGACAATTATTGATTCCTCCCTGCCCCCACCACCCTCTTTAAAATTAGGACAGATTTCAGAAACTCAAGATAGTTTTACTCTGCAGTCTTGCCAGAGTTGGGGTGTGGGCAGCCTGAGTCAGGCCATGCATACAGGACATTTTGCTGAGTGGTGGCAAGTGTATTAAAAAGAAGGAGAGAGAAAATAAAGGTGATTTCTGGGCCTGCAGAACGGCATTTGAGTTTTTTGAATTTATTCTGGGGCAGTGGGGCTTGGAGCAGGGGTTGGCAAACTTCCTAAAGTTTAGGGGCAGATAGTAAATATTTCAGTCTTTGCGAGCCCTATGGCGTCTGCTGCAACTACTCAACCCTGCCACAGCAGCGTGAAAGTACCCACAGACAATAGGTAAATGAATGGACGTGGCTGTGTTCTAATAAAACTTTATTTACAAAAAAACGGACGGTGGCTGGATTTGGCCTGCAGCAGTAGTTTGCCAACCCCTAGTATAGAGGAAAAGCACCTGGCTTTGGAGTTAGGCAGTTTTCATTTCAAAGTCTGGCGCCATCACTCCCTAGCTGGCAAATCGCACAGCTTCTCTGAACCTCGGTTTCCTTATCTATAAAGTAGAGGTGATAAGCTTTAGTCAGGATTAAGAGACGCAGGGTGTTGAGCCCAGAACATTATGACATTCCCTCTGAATCATAGCCCTAGACATCTTATCCAAAGAAAATTACCTCCTTGTAGCTTGCAAACAGCTTCCATAGCCTCACAAGATGACTCCAGGTGCTTATAATACAGGCAGGGTGGTTCAAGATTATATTCAGGTTGAATGGAATGCAATTGGTTCTGGCAGATTAAAGAGAGTTGTTTTCTTTAAATAGTATTCTTAAGTCTCTCCCTGAATGGTTTCAGGGCTTGGAAGATACTCTGGTCTGTATTTGCTTCCTTCTGCCACACCTCTCGCCGTGGATCAACCACTGCAGTCCCCTGGTGAAGGGGCCGCTGGCCCAGGGCCCCATGGGGTCAGCTTTAATGTAAATGACAGGAAGCTGCTCTGGAATCACAGAGGGCCCTCAGCCATTGCACAACCTCTGGCCCTCTCAATATCATCATGTGTCCTCAGTCATACCAGATGAATTTGAAACACTCTATTTGTTAATAAATGCAAACAAGATCCTCTATATTTCACAAAGGCTGTGGTCTAATCTCGGCATCCAGGAATAGACAACTCAGCAGGACATTTAACGTCTCCCTCTATTTCTCTAGCATGTTCCTAATGGCTCCCTGAACCCTAAGCTCCTGTGAGCATCTGTCTGAAGGGGTGTCGAGGCCTGATTCAAAACCAAAAGCCAGTGCTGTGCTTGATGTGGGCAGTGAGGTCCTTGAAACTCTTCCTCTGCAAGATGGCATTTCACAACCCAACAGATGCTAGCCTTGCGGTGCATGACATCAAAGGCTAAGATAAGTACCATGAACTGAGAAAAAGAATGGTTCCCCGCAGACTGAAACTTTCCCTTGGTTTTACTTACTCCTCCCAAGTTACAGTTGTAGAATGCAAACCACTGACAACTCAGTCCCTGTGCTCTGTGCGTCATATTCCTGGACTTGCGACTTCAAGGCAATTCTGGGGGTGTCTCTGGTGAATGACAGCAGACTATATAGCAATGATCAAAGTAATGGAGTCACTTGGGTTTGGGAAACTGCATGTTCATGAAGGTCAGGAATTTTTCTCTGAGGATCACGGTTTCCAGGAGCAGTGGGATGTTGAATGTGGGTTCCTTCTGTCTACTGCACATCATTCTCACTGGTCCTTCCCTGGACCCTCGCCCCACTGCCTGTCCTGGTTTACCCAACAGTCCTGACTTCAACTCTGCCCCTTCCAGCCCCTCCTCTCAGCAGCCAGCTTACTTCCCGAATGCAAAGCTGGCCCCATCATTCGCCTGCTTAAGCCCTACAGTGGCTCTGCTCTGCCCGTGGGGTGAAGACCAGCGTCTCTTGTGCGTTGCTGCCACAGCCCCTCTAGCAGACATGTCCTTACTCGGCTCAGCCATGTATCCATGGCCTCACCATGTCAAGGTCCTCTCAGTCCTGGAATGTCACTCCTGTGCCTTCCTTCCTGCTCTTTCTCTTGCCTGTGACTAACACCTTCTTCTAGCACCAGCTCATTCCTCAAGTCTAGACATTGATGCTCCCACCCCTGATAATTCTTCCTGCCCTGCTGCCCTCCCCCAAAGTTGAAGTTTGTGCCCCCACTGCCCCATCACAACACACACTGTCCCATAACGTAATGATCTGTGTCCTCCTTATTTACTATTTAGTCTCTAGAGCCTGCACGGTCCAGTCACATCATAGGGATTGAGGAAATATCTGTTTAATTTATGATTGGCAGGCTCATCCAACAATGAAAAGAAAGAAATAGCTTCTAATATCGGTAGCTCTCAACCCTCACCGCATAATAGAATTTACCACATACCTTTGCCAGGCCTCACCCCCAGGGATTGGATTCTGGACGGGTTCTGGACGTGGGTCAGGCTTTACAAAGCTCCCCAGGGGACGTGAATGTGTCACTGGGGCTGAGGAGCACTGTCTACAGGAGGCTGCGTAAGAAGGGAGGAAGAGGGGCTGACCACGATGCCAGGGAAAAGGGAGAAGGGGGCGGCATCCTTCCCTCAGTACTGCCCAGTGCCACCCTCAGTTCATTCCTGCCCACAGTTCCCCTAGAGCTTTGTCTTCAGGCCCCACCTGCACCAGGGACAGTCAGACTGGTGGTCAGGGGACCATACCAGTTTGGCAGGTCCCTTAGACACCACCTCCCACTCGGTGCCCGACCACTTTCCCTCACTGAGGCAGCAGCCACAGCCCCCACGCTGAAGGCATCCGCCTACCCAGATCAGGCACTATTTGGGGACCTGCTTTAGCAAGGGCAACCAACATCTTCCAACGTAGCCCACAACTCCCTGGGAGCAGTCAGAGTCAGCGTTCCCGGACGCTTGGTCAGAGCAGGGTAGCCGTGTGCGTGCCCACCCTGAGAGGCTTGCAGCTGGCAGTGTCCTGGCAGGGTCTGGGGAGCCCGAGGAAGGGCTATGATGAGAGATTATAAAAGGTGACTTTTCAAACGTACCCTGAGAGCAAAACAGATGGCACTGAAGCAGTTGGAAAGGGAGCTGCAGCTCAGCGCTGCCACTGCCTAGCTCTGGTTTTCAGCTGCTAATGAAACAGGAACGGAATGGCAGGGGGTGGCGAGGCTCAGGCAGCTTCCAGCATCCTGAGAATCGGATCATAATCCAAACTTGGCGTTAGCCCCTGAAATAACTCGTTATATAATGCCTGACCTTGCAGTTCAGCACAGGTGCTAACTGGGTGATGGCCCATTTCGAAGACTACGACACAGGGCACCAACGCTGTCCTGCTCCTCGGGAGAAGGTACTCTAATTTAAGCCTTAAGTCACCTTTATGGTTACGAAAAATACTTAAGTAAATAGACAAACCTATTAACCAGCACTTCATCTTAAAATCAACTAGTGCTGCTTTTGTTGAAGAACAATGGGTCTGGAAGCAGCATCCTTCTCACTTTCCTTAGCACCTGCAGGAAGCCAATCCAGAAGAAGAGACAGGAAAGGTGAGGTTTGGGATCACTGCTTTCTCTCTGGGGCCTGCTTGGGAGGGGAGCGAGACCGGGAGGCACACAGCTGTGTGACAAAGCTGCTTTTCCCCATTGAAACGGGAAGTCAAATTAATACAGCAATCGGGCTGAAGTTGCTGGTTCGCTAATTGAAGGCGCTGGCTGGACAACAGGAAGCTATTTTCACCAGTGTCTGATGGAGTCTGCCTCAGGCAAAGCGAAGTCCGAGCAAATCACATTAGTGGGTGGCATTTAATCCACAGCTTTAAATAAACAACATGTCAAGCAAATCAGCTAAAATGTGACTGTGTAGAGAGACTTGGCAGGGGGTGGAGGGTCACAGGAGAAGGCAGAAACAAATGGGGCTGGTTTTCTTGCAAAGAAGGATGAAAAACTCTCCAATAGGACTGGGGGACATGGCTACCATTTTTTAATAATCATGTCTCTGTTAGTTTACTAATGCCTGTTACCAAATTTATCCATTCTCTGCCAAGCACAAGGGTGAAGGAAAATCTTTTGCAAATCTTTTTGAAGTTCCAAGGAGTGACCCCCCAAATGGAAAGTCTCCCAAACTGGACAGAGCAGCACCTGGGGTGCTGTTCTCTCGAAGCTAAGGCTGCCTGACCTTGGGGAGCAGGGGGATGGTGGATTGACTTTATTGGGAGCTCCCCAAAATCAAGGGAGGAATTTCATTGAAGAAGTAACTCTGGCTGGAGGGATTTTTCTTTTCTAAGTTACACAATAATGGTGCTAAAATACAAGGTGCTAAGAGTGGCAAGCAAGTCCTTATTGTCTTTGTTAATGAACAAATGGTATCCACAGGTATCCCTTTGAACAACAATGGGCTTTACCAAGGAATCTGATACCTAACCACTGCCCCTTCTTCACTCAATTCATTGGTAAGGCCTGAAAAAAAGGAGTGAATGGTCACTGTGGTGACCTTCCCTGGTGTGTCTGGACACCTAGGAATGTTGGGATTTTACCCAGTTCACCTCTGTGTTTCCAGCATTGCATATCAGTTTTATAAATATCTGTGGAGCGAATGAACGAATGAGCTAAAGGAAAGCAGAGAAGAGGAAGATTAGGGGATACAGATAAATCAGCCTCAAACTATTCGAAGATTAGTCACCATTAAGAAATAAATGAAATATCTATTATCTCATATTGAGGGTAAAACCTGAGCCCCACACATTTAGATCTCCCAGCATATTTTGCATAAGCTGTTAAACAGTGACAAATGAAATGGGACAGTTTGTCCCTCTCGACAGGAAATTTGATAAACTTTTCTTGAGCAGACTGCTCAGGCAAGACCGCAGGGGACGTGGGGTGGGAAGAGCAAGATCTGGTCCCCATAAACTGGCTCTGCCATCAGGCAAGGCTGCCGGCATCAGAGGAAATCGAACAACTACTCCAGCAATTCAGTCCGGGAGGAGAGTACAATACAACCCAAATGAAACCGTTCCTGAATGCTCCTTGGCAGAAAGACTGGGCAGTGGAGCTGGCCACACAGTTGGACAGAGCCCACGGGTCAAAATTCTGTGATAGACACAAGAAAAGATTGTGTTTGCCACCCTTCCCCAAACACCTATGCCCTTCTAGCACACATCAGACTAACAGTGTGATGCCCTAAGTGGCCCATTCTTTGTGGAGAAGCTGAAAATACCATGGCATGTATTTTAACTTCCAAATAAATCCAGCTGAATTACGAACATAATATCCTAAGAATAAATATGTTTTGATTGTCTAAACTTCACCTAATAAGTTGTTGATTCCTGCTATTACATTAGAAGCTTTAAAAGTATATTCAGTCTTGTCTTTGCTCAGCTAACGTTTATCAAGCACCAATACGAGCTAATCGCTGGGTGAGGTCCTGGCACCACCGAGAACCAGACGCAGTGTCCGCCCCTGGGAGACTCAGGCACCCAGGGGAAAGTTGGTGTGTAGACAAATAACAACAAAGAATCTCAATAAGAGCCATTATGGGTATGGGCTATCAATATAATTTAGGGGCAGGGAAAACAAAGTGATTATTAAGCATGCCAGTGTTTTTTTGCTCATACAAATATATTTCTCCTTACCCCATTGCTTTACCAATCACGTTCTGAGCACTGGAATTATGTATTCACTACTCATCTCCCCAGTAAGACCTTGAGCCCTTTAAAGGAAGAGACTATGTCTCATTTGTCGTTTTTATGATTAGTGGATTTCAAAATCCCTCATACCTGGAAAATGTCCCCTTCAGTCCAGTAAACTGAAGGTCAACTAGATTGTATTTCTAGAGTTACATGTTAAAAAAATGATTTCTGGCAAGTCTTCGTGAAGGCCAGGGCCAAATCCCGTGACAGCTGTAAGCAGAGGGAACGCGAGGGCTTACAGTGGCAGCAATGAAGGATTAACTCTGGTTAGCACGCTGCTAGACCAACGTCTGCTGTATTTCTCCCAGAAGGTTGAAAATTGGGACGCCTAATAAATCCCTAGGCTTTTTCTCTTCCATGGCCAGTTATTACCGTGTCCCAGGGCAGAAGAGCACTTTCCAAAGTAAAGTAATTGCGAGCCATTTATTATCTTTAAGGGGAACCTGTCACCTACCGCAGCCACAAAGCCGAGACAATTAAAACAGCCCAGAGTTGCCCTGACTCTGCAAAACTTGGACAATCCCTTGGAAGTTTGGAGCCAATGAGCCCAAGGGAGATCTGAAATGGTTCTTGTGTTTCTCCACTCCACACCTCTTCCTTCCTGCTCATTTGCTCTACCTCTCACAGTTGTGACGCCAGTTGTTCCTACGGCTTCCAGAAATCTGCTGGGTCTGCTATGCTTTTGTGGTCAATGGGAAGGCAGTGGCTCCAGATCAGTTTGGCTTTAGTGGAAGGTAGAAAGAGAACAGCAGGCACTGGAATCAGGCAGCACCGATTCCAGACTCTTGGCTTGCTCACTTACCATCTGTGTGCCTTGGGCAAATTTCTAAACCTCTCTACATCTCGAACTCCCAATAAACTGGAGAGGACAGTGCAGACCTTGCAGCGTGGGGTAAGGACTACAGGAGAGAATGTTTGACAGGACCAGAAATAGATGATGGCTATTGTTTATTATTCTCATCATTTACTTCTGGAGAGAGGTAGGTAAATCATGGAAGACAGGCTGAGATCAAACTATGGACATCTTTAACTGCCAAGTGGAAGAGTTTGAACCATATCTTGAGAAAGTGGTGAAAATGCAAGATCTTTGACCAGAGGAATGAAGTGATAAAGTCAGAGATTAACAGTTAATGAGGACACCAGGTGTCTACATGGCTTTTGTGTTCTTTCTTCTCATACTGCCTCCTATGTAACCTTTGGCACATCTTTTTACCTTTCTGTATTTTTCCCCCCAAAATGGTTTTGGGAACCCTCGTAACTTTTGGCTTAAGTATTCTGGATAAGCTTGTGAGAAAATGCCCTCTAAACCAGGGCTTATTTATCTTTAGGAAATAGTTGTTCTTGCAGTCTCTGGCCAGGAGTTGCTGACGGAACTTACAGTGAGAGAGAGAAAGGTATTCTCTGCCAGGAACAACCATCCACGTGGTGCTGGGGAGAAAGGGTCTATTCTGGAAAAGGACAATAAAAAATGTTTTGTGCTTGGTTTGACATGCCACTAAAAAGACAGCACCCCAAGTAGAGCTGAGACATTTTCTCTACAACTTCAAGATCAACGTATCCTTTCATCGTTACTCTACCTGAAGAACAGAAAGAGGCACAAAGGAGAACATGTGAGTAAAGAATTGGATGCCAAACCAACACAGTGCAATAGGTGCACGAAATGAGATGGAAAAATGAGAGATAGGAAATACATAAGGCAAAATAAATGCCATATGGGATCATAGTGAAACCTTGCTCAGTGTAAAATCTATTTGGTAAAGGAAAGGTAAGGCTGTAAATGCTTGCTCTTTTGGCATAAGATCTTCCAAAGGAACGTCTCAAGATACTTTACTGATCCAAGTGCATTTGTCTCGGGCATGACTGGGAAGTAGGTAGGCTCTGTAAGCAAGTTTATAAATGGTGAAACCCAAAGCACAGAGAAACAATGCGGTTGTATGAATACATCAGTACCATACCTTGGACCTGATCCTGGGGTGCCCACCAAGAAGCCAGACGTGAAAGCATCATCTACCATATAGCTTGTCCTTTCCCCTTGTTAGGGGACCAAAAGTCATGCTGTTGTCTTTAAATGACTCTTGTTTCTCAAAAGCCCAGCCCCCTCACTCCTACCAGCCAACTTTCAGCTATTTGTCTTTGGCTAACTGGGTTTCTAAGGTGGCTCTGCAAACGGCTCACTCCCCACACATCATTAATCAGTGCCAAGCAAAGCAGGCTCCAGGCCCAGCTGAGAATACAACGCCTGGCCCATCACCCCACACCTCGTGGACAAATATGAGTGATGACTGCGGGGAAACACCACGCAGAGCATGTGAGTCAGCTAAACGAGCACTGCTTTAGATGTGACACCAAGGAAGGCTGCATGGCCAATACTGGCATCCAAGTTGTTTCAGGCATACAGTAATTTTCCTATGAGGGGAGGCTTGCTGGCATTTATCTAAAGTGTTAACTTGTGAGAAAGATGAAATTTGGGTCATTTAGTGAGTACCTCCAGCAACTTCTGTGTTAGTGAATAGATGTATTGGAGCTGTACTAATCTCCTCCCAGGAAAGGAAACCACAGTGCAGGTTTGTCAGCAGTTTTGTTAACAAGGACATGAAAGACCTTGAATTACAAGAATAGGTGCTGCCGTGCCTGTGTCTCATTAGGCAATGGCCATGCTTCGGATGCTGCGCCCATGGGAAATCCCTGTAAAGATGGCACAGTCCGTCATCGTCAACACAAATGCTACCAGGGACTGTATAAATCACAGGAGGACAGGACGGAGTGGCCACATCTGAAGAAATTTATTTTTGAGATTACCAGAATATTCGCAATAGTTAGAGCTGCTAAAGGCCAAACCCTAAGGATGTTCTAGGGTATCTACTTCCCCATAAGGAGCAAGAGGAAAGAGATAAATGAAGGTGAGAGAAAACTAGAACACTGGGTAGTAATAGAATGAGTCATATTCTTTCTCCCTTTATTATTTTGAAATCTTTTATAAGGCATGTTAGCAATATAGAGTGGAAATAGCATGAGTTTTAGGAACAAGGAGATCTTCAGCAACTTACCCCATCTCTGAGCCTCGATTTCCTCCTCTGTAAAATGAGGATAATGTCTACCTCAAAGCATAGTTAGGAATATTAAATTAGATAATGTAAGTGAAAGTATCAAAAATAATTCCTGGCACAGAGTGTGTGCTCAATAAATATTAGTTTCCTCTTTATTTTTATTTATATGTATGGCATGTATCATTTCCACCTTCCATTATACCTTATTTTGTGACTCTTTGTTAAGCTGTGAGAGTGTCTCAAAATCAAGATTTATTTGAGGATCTATCTCCAGAGCACCCGGCATACTGGTCAGGAGGGGTACTACAATGGAAAATGAATGACTTGCCCATCAGATAAGGAATAGTAGAGCATGCACAATGTGAAATTCTGGGTCTGCATCTATGTTAATGACACTGTGTGATTTATAAATTCACATCTGCCTCATTCATTAGACTGGATTCCTTGAGAGGGACCCAGTACACTGTAAGTGCTCAATAAATATTAAATGACAGATTTTTTTTTGAGATAGGGTCTCACTCTGTCACCTAGGCTGGAGTGCAGTGGCATAATCATAGCTCACTGCAGCCTCAAACTCCTGGGTTCAGATGATTTTCCTGCCTCAGCCTCTCAAGTAGTTGGGACTATAGGAATATGTCACCGTGCCTGGCTAATTTTTAACTTTTTTTGTAGAGATGAGGGTCTCACTATGTTGCCCAGGCTGATCTTGAAGTCCTGGCCTCAAGTGATCCTTCCACCTTGGACTCCCAAAGCACTGGGATTAAATGACAGAATACTTTAATACAAGCCTGTATCTGTTTGGGAACTCTGTTGATCTGACAGACTATTTATATCATTAGAGGAGAGGAATGTCAACAAGGTTAGGTGAGAGAATAGAATGCATAAAAAGGGTTATTTCAGGGGAACTTATACAGAGATTGTGGAAGAAGAGTCAAAGTATGAAGGTGAAAACTGCAGTGTATTTATATTCTTGTGATAACGAAAGTGAGTTGAGCTCTGTGCAGAGTTTGACCAACTGAAGCAGAGCATATGGTGGAAGATCCAGTGTGTGTGCACCACTGCTGCTGTCCTCACAATAGGATCCCTGCCTTATACAACGAATTGGGACAAGAAAGACCACATATAAGTCAATAAATAATAACAGAGCCTGAATATGAGTTCTGCTAGCCCTGCCTTGGAGGAATGTCTGGGGAGGAGCCTGTCAAACAGTCAAATAATGGGGTCATGATAACAAGGTTTTGAGTAACGTAGAGAAGAGTTAAAGTGAGCCTCTCTGCTACAGTTTCTGGGCGCTTAGCAGTTGTTTGCTAATCTACAATTATTGATACAATAATTGATATTATTGTATCAATAATAAATCATGTGTTTGTAACTAGAATCCTCCAAAGATACAGCAGTATGATAGGATCTTTGACAGTCTTTCACTATATGACTTGGCAGCTCGGAGATCTGTTTGGAGTTTTAAAACTTCATGTCTCATTTCAAGCAAGGATTAGTAACTTGAAGTTCTATGAGCAACCTGAAATTGTGTAATATGTGGTGAACACGTACATGTGTGTTTTTCCACCTCCAGAGAGTGTGTGGGTGTTTGGCTGAAGCTGGACGTCAGCTGGCTACAGGAAGCCATTCTGCAAGGAGAGGGTAGGGAGAAAAGCAGTTCACAAACAAGGGCCCTGCCTCTTCAGGTGGAGAGTATGAAGCGCCCTGCTTAACTCCGTGAGTCCTGCCCCTCTGATGTTGACCTGAGTATCAGCCAGCTAAACGACCATTCAGTCTTCCTTCAATTTCTCATTTAGATCAGCTCGCCCAAAGTATAGTATTATTTCTTCATCAACATAGTATTGTCTGTGGCTAAAGAAACAAATTACTTGCATGTGTGAGGCCTAGGTGACTTTGCTAAATCTCCTTATGCATTGGTTTATTTTTTTAAGTTACTGCTTTATTATAAAAGGTAAGGCTTTTTGCATCTGAATTTGCTTATATGAAAGAGAGATGATAAAATCTACCTCGCAGAGTAATTAAGGTAAAACAGACAATCCATGTGAAAGCAAACCGCACACTGTAAGGTGCTATATGGATGCACATTCTTAATTCTCTGTTGGTTTAGAATGATCAGAAACATTTGAGTAAATGGCTTCTTGGTATAAAATGCAAGATTCCAGAAGTTCAAGTTGTGAAATCCAGACAGCTTTCATTTAACAAAACAATCTCTTAAATAATCAGCCCTAGTAATAAAAGGCTAAGCATACCTATTTTTGGTAATTATTCTGTCTTGCTCAGGACACCACTCATAATATATGCATATTTGAAACAAAACTTCTCAGCCACATTATTCAATATGTTTATTCCTTTACTTAAGATAGGAGGGGGAAAGAGTGATTTCATACTGCAAGGGATTCTAGACAGAAGAGTCAAAACAAAGAGCACCAAAGCAGAGACCACATTCAACCCCCATGTGGGTCCCAGAGACGGACCCACAGCAAGGAAAGCAGGGCCTGTCAATCACACAAGTGTCTTCAACCTGAAGCATGGAGGGAATTCATGAATGAAAGGAGAAAGCCAAGAAGAATCAACAACTTGGTAAACCAGAGGCTGGGCTGCTGGCTTCCAATCTTCCGTTCTGAGGCAAACTAAAAATAGCATGGGTTTGTGTCGGCGGTCCAAGAAATCAAAGCAGGACAGATGATGATAGCTGAGTCACAGCAAGCGACCCTGTTGACAAGGAGGATGAACGCAGCTATAAGGCAGATGATGTAGCTCAACCTCCAGGCAGGAGGTGAGGCCGGGAGGAGTGGAAAGGACTGAGGCGTCAACGCGATGCCTTGTGTGAGCCTTACTTATCAAGAACTTCCTTTCCAAACCAGCAACTGCTTAAATGACGTTCTGGGAGGCCAAGTTGAATGATGCTTATATGGAACGAGTTGTCGTTGTGTAGTGGAAAGATCACTGGCTTTGGAGCTGGAGACCTCGGGGAGCAAATCTAAGCCTTCCCACTGAAACCTCACGAGGTTCAGTTTTGTCGCCTTTAAAACGGATGCAGCAATACCTCCCTCCCAGTGCGGCTGTGAGGACTCAACGAAAGGAGGCCCCTGGCACGGTGACTAGCCCAGAAAAGGTGTTCAGGAAATGTGTGATGTCCTTCCTCTCTGCCCCCAGCAGACGAGAGGCTTGGTTTAGGAAACTCTTCTGCTGTTGCTTTCCTCTTTAATCATTTCCAGTCATGGCCTGTTTGCACAAGCAGGGGATTAGAGATCATCTGGTTCCACCTTCTACCCAACCGGTGATAATCCCAACCACACTCCTGACATCCTGCCCTTCAGCCCACCTGCTGGAACGGATTCTGTGATATAGAGCTTTAATTCCGAGAAAATTTTGCCACAGCTGTTGAAATATGCCTATGTTACTAGTTTTTATAAAGTGAAATAATGTAAAAGTCTTTTTCCAAATGTAAAGCACTATATAAATGCAACAGAAGCAGAGAGATGAAAACATAACCAGTTTATATTAAGTAGTCTAGTTCTCTCAGACGGTGTAGCCCAAGCCTTCCCCCTCCACCTTTTAGCAGTAGAATCCCTTTCCAAATAGATTTGACATTTTACCTAAAACACAAAATCAGTAAGAGAAACACTTTTGTGGGTTAAGTTGGAGGAGGGGGGCCGTGTCAGCCCCCCTCCAGTCCCCCAGTATCTGCCCCATCCTCCTCTGCTGCCAAAGAGACACTTGAGCTGCATCCCAGGGCTTCTTAGCGAAATAGCCTGAAACCCCCTGCTCTAGGGAGAGACAAAATTCTGACATTAGCCTCATACATTCCTAGTTAAGGCAGAGACACCCCAGAGAAAGGACTGGTTTACAGTGTTACTAGAGCGAAATGGCTCAATTTGGGCACAAGTAGTAATTAGCTTAATGAAGGCCAAAGCTGTAATTTCAACCAGCCTGGTTGTAATGCAATTTGAGACACTTTGCAAGAATGTAGGGGTAGGAAGAAAAATTCAGTGAAATTAGACCGAGAGAAGCTGCAGGTTGTAATTTTTTGAGAGCTCTCTGAGTGACACTCAGAAGATGTTTTTAGCGCAGATAATACTTGATTGTTTTAAAAGTGTAGTAAATGCCATGATTTAATTTATTAACTGCTAATTATTAATGGTTTTGAATCCTGCTGCTAACTGATAGTGTGACCTTGGGCAACAAAACTGAATAAGAAATAATTTCCTTATTCAGAAAAACAGAAATAATAGCCCTTATTTTGGTTAGAAAATTATTTCATAAAAAGGATCCTAAAATCACTAACCCAAAGATAAAAAATTGTTGGATATACCCACATTAAACAGTAAGGAATTTTGTTCAAAAAAAGAAATTATTGATAAATTATCAGACAAATTAAAAACTAGGAGTTAATTATTTCAGCATCTGAAACCGACAAGGGATTAATACCTAGATTATAAAAAAGAAACAGAGTAGTGCATAAAGGACACAAAAGGCAATTTTTCAAAAAGAAAAATCCAAACTGGTAAAAAATAATGTCAAAAGATGCTGAAACACTCTGTAATTCAAGTTATGTAAATTAAACCAACAATGAAATGTCACTCTCAGCCATCAGGATGACCAAAATTTAAAAGGTGGTTCATACCGAATGTTGGCGAGGATGTAGAGTTCTCCCTAGATGGGAACTCACATGTATTAATGCTATTACTATTCAGGAAACCAATCTGAAATTAAACATGTATACATCATATTTGGACCTCAGGATCCAACTCTTGGGCACACAGCCCAGAAATAATTCTCACACAGGTCCCCAAGGCTCACAAATGAAGATGTCAGTTGCAGAATTCTTTGTGGCAGCAGGGAGCTGGAGGTAAACTGGGTGGTCTATCAACTGGGGAAGATATAAATAAAATGGAATGAATGCAGACAATGAAATACTATGCAAATATTGCAAGTCTACACAACAACATGGATATATCTGAAAACATAATGTCGAGTGAAAGAATAAGAAGCATTCATACTTTTTATATAATAGTCTATTTATGTTACAGAGATGTATAAATTATGTAAATTAAAACAAACACACACAATATATATTTCATAGAGATACACACCCATTTCAGTTCCAGCATATTTAGGTGGTTCCCTACGGAGGAAAGGGTACAGGTAGGAGGAATGGGGGTGGGGGGAGAGGAACAATAACAAAATAAGAGCAGGTCTTGCATGGGCATAGGGTGATGAAGAGCTGTGAACTGAGGAGTATGCACAATTCAGCTCCACAGCTGAGGCCCAATTCTTTAAACATTGTTGAGTTCTTGTAAAGATGAAATGAGATCTCTAGGTTAAATTTCCTGGCAATATAGGACCTGATCAGCACATATTTGCTCCCTCCATGACTCCTAGAAAATGTAAAAGGAATGGAGTTTCCTTTTCTTTGTTTCCTTTAACAATTTTATAGATAAAAATGTGAGTCTCAAGAAAATGAAGTATTAAGAGTAGCCCTCATATATGAGTATGAAGATTGGTTCTCAAACCTGTGTGCATGTCAGAAGATTGACAAGAAATCCACATAACCAGGCTCAATCCCCTTCCTCCCTCCCCTGTGGCAAAGTGGATCATCATCTCTAGGGGCAGGAGGAAATGGGGCCCAGGGCTGGGGTCCACGAAGCACAATTTGGAAAGCATCAGCCTTGTGCCTGAGGGTCTGTCCACTAGGATATCAGCCACTCCTGTTCTTTGGATCGTTGCTTTTAAGACTTTCAAGGGCTTTTGCTAAATAAAGCAACAGCGAATTGCTCAAAAAGAAATATATTTCAAAATATATGATTAGTGTATACAGTATGGCACTCCATCTGCTCTTCCAAAATACTTGAGTTTTAGAAAATAATGTGTAGACAGGTCTATAAATTGCTACCTCCCACAAAACAAAGGAGACTTACTTTAAGGGGTAAGGAAAAATATTTTTTTCCTTTGGTTTACCCGTAGCAAGAGAGCTAATCTATAAGAGCAAGCAAGCATGCCTTCAGTCATTCATTCAGTCAGTTGGCACCTGAGCTAAAATAAAGTACTTTATTCTAAGGATGGTTCAGCTAACTTACAGGAATTTGGCATCCATAATAAAAATAATGTGTGCAAACTTAGCAACTTTTTTTCTCACAGCTCAATATTCAAGCAAGTAAATGTGCACCTTGCACTGGAAGATCCTAGAAGGCAGAAAATGTAACCCTCTCTGTTGAATGTCACTACGTGCTCCAAGTGCTCCAGCCTTTTCTTAATATTGACTAGGATAATCGCTCATTTCTATTATATTTCCCACAGCATTTAGCACCGTGTCAGTCTCAGCCTTTTCCAGCACTGCTCAGATGCCATCTGGAGACCTTGAGACTTAAGGCCATCCTCAACAAATTCCTGAACCAATCTCTGGCCAGTGGCTGAGGCTTGGACTAGCTCAAGAGAAGCAGCATGGTAAAACAAGAAAAATGTGGGTTTTGGGGTCAGACAGTCCTGGGTTTGAAACCTGGCTCTGTCACTTATTGGCTAAGTCTCAGTCTCTTCATCTATAAAATGGGATAATGGCATCAACTGCCATTGGGATAATGGCATTGGTGCAAGAATCAGAGAATGTACATACAGTTCCCTGGACAGAGTGAGTCTGGAAATGAAGGAAGTGAAGCTGCTACTAATCAAAGTGTGTTGCTGCAAACCCAGGAGCGAGTCTTCTGTGAGAAGCTCGGATTCCCCCGCGCTCATGGAACTCTAGTTCACATCTCCATGCTCTGTGATAGATGCCGGGCTTGGGTGGAGGAGTTTCTGCAATCCAAAGCTCTCATCAGAATGGGAGCCCTTCCTGAACCCCTCTGCCAATCTGGTTGCAACTGGAACAACCTATCTAATCATTTCCAGCCCATCTCCAACTGGAGTCCTAGTCCCTGTTATCAACGCCAATGCCTGAAATCAATGCCTTCAATTCTGTAGATCATTCAGAACTATAATGAGTCACTACTGGGAACTCCCTATGGGCTACCAAAACCTTCACCCCTTTCTGACATCAACAATGGTCTGGACCAGGGATGCTTTTGTTCTTCCCTTTGGGTATTCTAGTCTGGACTAATGTCCAGTTGCTTTCTCCTCCATGGGCCAGGCTTAGACTTCATCCCTCCAGCCTGGCCTCCAAGACCCAGCTCTTGCCTCTTCTGCTCTGACTAATATGCCCCTTGGCCAAGCCACCCAAGAGCCAATGTCTAGGGCTTGGTACCTACCTAAAAAATATTTGTTGAATAAAAGAGTCAATGAGTCCATGAAAATGAATGACTGAGTAAATGAAACGAGTCGTTCCTCATCCCTGAATGAGATTTGGATTGATTGGGTAGTTGGACTGCTGCCCAGTGCAAGCAGCCATCATCTGGCACTGCCTCTGGAGGGAGAAGCTGACCTCAGATAGCTCCACATAGGAGTTCCAAACATATAGTGCATGTGTTCTCATTCAGTTGATTTGTGGATATTAAAATCAACTGCCACAATGTCCAAAACTATAATATATGGTTCTTCAAAGTTTAATTGTAACACGGTTTTCAGTTTATATTCTAAAACATAATCTCTCACCCAATACGTTAATTTACATATCTACATAATGAAATTCATGCATAGATATGGGCACATATTTTAATGAATCTAAATAGATCACTATGGTTTTATGCATGAAAGCTTTTTAAAAAACCTGGCATGATATGTATCCATATTAAATCACTCTCAAAAATGGTAACTTAAGAACAGAATTTTCCATGTTGTTTTCTACTACTGATTTACTTTTCTGCTGTTAGATTGACCACCTTGCCTCTCCTGAAATGTCATCTTGTTTGAGAAGTCCTTTTTGACTCTCCCACGAGTCACTCTATTCTCTATATACCCAAAACCCTTTTTATAGGCCTCTATGAGCATCAATGTCAAGGTCTTCATTGGCTATAGTTTAATGCTTGTAACCTCCCAGTATTCATATGCTAAAACCTAATCCCCAATGCAATAATATTAAGAGACAGAGCCTTTGGGAAGTGATTAGGTCATGAGGGTCAGCCCTCATGAATAGGATTAGTGAAGTTATAAAAGAGGCCAAGGGAGCTCGTCAGCCCCTCTACCATGTGAGAGTGCAGCAAGAAGGTACCGCCTAAGGAGCAGGGAGTGAGCCCTCACCAGGCACCAATTTGCTGGCGCCTTGATCTTGGACTTCCCAGCCTCCAAAACTGTGAGCAATAAATGCTTCTTATTTATAAATTACCCAGCCTAAGGTATTTTGTTATAGCAGCCTGGATAGACTAAGACAACGTTCTCGTGGTCAAGAGCGGACCACTGGACCAGATCTTCTGCCTTCAGAACTTGGCTCTGCCACTTGCTAGCTACCTAGCCTTGGCACATTACTAAACCTTTTTTGGCCTTAGTTGCTTCCACTGTAAAATGGGGATAATAACATTACCTACAAGGTTATGAAAATTATATGGCCTGCATGTGCAGACATGTATGCCCTGGCACTGGAAACACAGCAGCAAGCATAATGACAAATACGATTTTATTATTGTTGTTATGACTTCTATTCCTTTCTTGCTCCAGGGTCTCTTTCTTGCATCTGGCTCAAGAGCCAAGTATAATTGTTGTTACACTCTAGGCATTCAATAATTACAAATGCGTTCTCCAGAACTTCTTATTTTCTACACAGAAGAGTTCCCAAAATGCTCTTCAATGAAGAAAGGGTTGGGAGAGGATTCATTGCACAAACCTCCATAATTATGGCTGTCTTTTATCTTTCCAGGCTGCATAGCTCCTGAGAAAGTGCCCTAAGAGAGGACCGCATCTGGGGCATTTGCTGGGCTGCAGATATTGGACACCGTCCAGGTTAAGTCAAATAATTCTTAAGAGTGAGAGGACCCCTCTACATATGCCTGCATGGAATTGTACAGATCTCTTTCTGTTTCTTGTGAAACTTTCCCCATCAAACACTTGGAGTTCTTAATATTTCCTCCTTGCTAATATTGTTTTGTCTAGTCCATTAGAGGAATGAGGGAAATTTCAGGAAAACCAAGTATAGTACCTATTTCCAGTAAACCAGTCAAAAGTTCTAATAAAATCAGTAGGTGGTCAAGTGTCCAGTGGTCCAACTGAAGCAATTTAACATCGAGGAGAAAAGCTGCTTCAGTGATGTTTTTGAAAGCAAGTCCACGGATTCACTAGCTGCTTTACTAAGAATATATTTTCTTCAACCTCCAAATTCACAAAAGCTTATGAACTTCTATTTTATTTTATATTCTTAAACATTTTACCATTTTTTCCCTTTTAAAGTCAAAAATCACAGACTTAAAAAAAAAAAACAACAGATAATTGAGTTCTTTTATCAGCCTCCTCCACGAGGCACTTTAAGAGACATTTTATTTATTCTTGGCTTTTGGAAAAATTTCAGCCCACAGATTGTTTGTCATTTTTCTCATTTTGGTCAATTTGTCATTATAATTAGTTTTATTCTTGGATTGCAGGATCTTTTCCTTCTGAATATTAAGCAACCTACCCAAAAATGACTTGACAGACAAGGGAAAGGAAGGAAAACAAGTAAGACAAAGAAAAAAAAATGAAAAAGCTTCATCTTACAAATGATTATGACTTCTGAATGGACTTGCTGCTGCTGGGAGGGTCTCGGGGGGCGTGGTGGCTGGGCTCCAGGTAGCAGCAAGGGCTTCGGTTGTGGATGCTGTGCTTGGCTGCCAGCGCTAATCAAAGCCCAAGAATCTCCACTTCACATTCATCTTTCATGTAAACTTTTTAAAAAATGGCTGAGCGTTAGCCTAAAAGTTCATTCTGATGGCTCGTGGAGCCTCTCAGTGCACCTCCTGTCTTTCCTAAAGGTGCTGGCCACTATCAAAGCACTCAGAGAGGAGGGGAGCACCACAGGTATCCAGGGACCTCAGTGTCACAGCCTAGTCCCTCCTCTGTGCAGTTGTGTCTGGACTTTCCTACAAGCTGTCGCTCCCTCCAATGGGCTTTCCTGATTCCCAACACCTGACTCCATGAGAGCTGCCCACCTTCTGTGAGCAATGGAATTAGCAGATGGGTTAGTTATCTCACTGGCTGTGCACTCCCTGGTGGTGGAACTGTACTTTTCCTAGCATTCCTCAGATCCTAATTAACTAACTCATCCAAAGGAAGAGAGCCATTAGTCAAATTCATAGGACAAATTTAGAGAAGGAATGGGTTCATTAACCTAACAACGAGTGAGATATCTTCTGAAATTGGGCTCCCATCTTGCAGGAAAACTATGTATGTGGATGTTGATGTTACATCTTCATGTAGGAGAGCAAAGGTCAAGAGAAAACTCAATTTCAGTTAAAAATATAGTTCCAAGGATGCCGTGACCTTATAAGAAGGGAAACCTGGATCAATACCCTTGTGTTGGGTGGATACACAGCAACAGAGGGCCTGGGAGGTGGGCTTAGGTTTGGCCAGGCCTTCCCCAGAGGAAAAGGTTGGGTGGAGACCTTGGAATTTTCTAGGCACCTCCTGAAATTTAGAACTTCAGTGAATTGATTTTTTTAAAAAAAAAAAAAACTCTTCTCAAGAATGACAAATCCTGAGTTAATACTATAGGACTGGGATCATGCCTTAATCCATTCTATTATATTCAAGGAATGTCTACTTTGTACCAAGTATTGGAAATTCAGAAAGGGACATAAATAATTCAATATATCATGAGAAAAACCATAATATACCGTAGGTATTAGGCAGAGAGGTAGCAGCAAAGAGATGTTCGAGTTTGGTCAAGAATGACAAGTAGGAACTTTCTAGGCAGAAGGGCAGAAGGGAGGGACATTCCAGGCAAAGCTATGGAATAGCCTGGCACATCTGGAAAACTGACAGTACTTTTACAGTATCTAGAACACAAGCAGTGAGGACGCGTGGCCAGAGGGAAGACTGGGACAAGGTGAACACAGGCAAGTCACAGGAGCCTTGCACTCCAGGCCAAGGGGGCCGGGCTTATCCTGTAGGAGCCACTGAAGGGCCCTAAATGAGGAGAGATGTGGCCGACGGGGTTGCGTATGAGAGCAACTGCTCTTCTAAATACTATTTGTTCCAGCTAGACTCCACTTTCGAATTCTAAATTTAGATCTTGTAAAACATTTAGATCTTAGAATGTTGCCCAACAGTTCTGGCTTTTATTTGATGGTTTAGCTCACCTTTCCTAGGAGAAATGCCTTTCCTTTTTCCTTGGGGGTGCACTGAACCTGGACCGAGAGGCTTGCAGGTCCACGGGTTGGAGGCTGTGCCCACTCGGTCTGCGTCACCAACACCTTACACGGTGTGTGTGTAGTTCACAAAGAGGGGCCTCCTGCTCCTTGCTCTCATTCTGGAACCCCAGTTATCGAGACGGTGTAAAAGAAAACTAATGCTGGGTAAAAAACAGAACCACAGAGACCTCAGGACGAGTATCTCCTCTTGGCGCTGCCTTTAACAAACACACATAAACAAAGCCAAATGGAAACACTGAGTGAAAATGTGTTTTCTCCTGCTGAAGCAGCATATTTGGCAAACTTTTACTTAAAGGAAATATATTTGGTAAATATAATGCAAATATTTCGTGACAAGAACAGTGTGAGCTAAACTTAATATGGCATGGTGAGGGGAGGAGGGGCGTAGGATGCGTTTCATCTGACAGACGCCATCGGAGAATGGAGGGGGACCAGCACCCACGGCGGTGACACTGGACATCCAGAAGGAAAGTGGGCCCAAGGAAATAGCTGATGACTGGAGAGAAACAATGCAGGGGCCTTAGGAAAGGTGGTGTTTTCTGCCTTCCCTTTGCATTCTATGGAGAAAAGCAAGCTGATGACTTTCAGGTTAGAGCAGTGATTTCAACTTGGGCCAGTTTTGCCATGCCCCCTACCCCCGCCCCCCTGGAACGCTTGGCAAGGTTTGGTCACCCCAGCAGGAGGTAGGAGTGCTGCTGGCACCTAGCGGGCAGAGGCCATGGATGCTGACACACAGCACACAATGCAGAGGACAGCCCCCACCTCCAGGAATTATCCAGCCCGAAATGTCAACAGGGCTGAGGCTGAGAAACCTTTGACACCTTACAAAGTCTCCGCCTGCACCCCCCTCGGCTGAACTATTCTGCTTTCCATGGCTGCATCTGAAGACGGCTGCCAGTAGATTTAAAAAAAAAAAAAAGCACCATGATGTCTAAAAATAAAACCATTTTTATACTTCAAGGAACAACAGAGCGATCATTTTTTCGTGACTCTCTGAGCGCTCGAACGTTTCCCAAGTCTGGGAAGAGCAGCCCCGAGATCTATACATAGCTCCCCGGGCCTCGGATCCTCCCCGCGCCGGGTCTGGCCTTGGCCTCTCTGAGCTAGCTGCTGCACAAAAGATAAGACCTTAATTTATGAAAGGATGCTATTCTTGGCAGGTAATGATCAGAAACTTCCAGTAAAGGCTCCCTTCCATGTGACCAGAATCAATCCTGCCCCATTATGCAACCGCTAGACTTCGGGCCCCATCTTGCCCCTACTCATTTCAGTCTTCCTGGGCCCCGGGCCTGAAGGCCCAGCAAGTGTCAGCGCCTTTTCTTTTCACTTTGCCCCAACCCCTCCGACTCTGATTAGAAAGATAGACTGGAAAATGAATTTTCTAACAAGCAATTTTTAAAAAGGCAAAAGGTCCAAATGCCATTAAGAATCCAAAGCCCAGTCTGGCTATTACCTCAGACAAATCACCTACTCGTAATTTTCTTCCCACAAATGTCTGTGAGGGCTGCCAGGCTGCAGCGGAAATTTGTTTAATGACAGTCTCTGGAAATTTAAACACTCTGAGCAATGGTGATGGATGCGTCTCTTCACCCCACCCCCCAGCGCTACCCCCTCGGCCTCTTTTCCAACGGCACAACGGCAGCGACACAGAGGACCGACTCCAGATGAACGCCCCGGGCCAGAGGAATCAATCTCGATTTTACGTGCACTCTGTTCCTTCCCACGTCCCTCTAAGTCCCTTTCATCTTCATTCTTCCATCCCCAGCACCCAGTGCGGTACCAGCTTGGCCACGACTGCGGGGTAATATTTTTACCTTCCTGCCCTCCTTTTCCTGAACACGTTACATAAGGAAGATCCCAGCTGCCCAAGGCAAAGAGGTGGAGGAGGGGAAGAGCTGCCCACGTGAGACTGAGGTCCATCCTCATCCCTGCTCTGCTCCGTGAGTCTCAGCATAACTCACTGCCCCAGGACAGTCGCACACTGTCCCCTTGTTTCACAGATGAAGAACCAGGCTTGGTCCTGGAGTGACGCTCTCAAGGTCACACAGATAGTAAGTGACAAGGTTAGGGCCCAGGCCTCCCTGGACTCCCATCTCTCTGAGGAGCATGGCTTTGACTTTTTAAACTCAGGTGGGCAGTTTGTCCTTTTCCCTTATGTGTGGCAGGGTTAGGGTTAATTAGTCCTTTGTAAGGGACCCCCGCCCCCGGAGTCCCACCGGGGACCTGACTCACCCAAACTGAGGTTGGAGTCTCAGGTTTTGCCTTTTCCAGCTTTGGGATTCACTCAGAATTATACTTAAACCTCACATGAGTAAACCCTTCCCTCTCCCCCTTCTCCCCTTAGAGTGAGGAGGAAGAGGTTGGAAAGGGAATCCGCGTACACAGTGCCTTGCATCACGATCACCCTAAGGCGGGGTGCTCTCGCCTGAGCTCTCAACATCTGGAGTTGAAATAAGAACAGAAGGTCGGAAACCCTGGGGCTTCCATTTCATCCACTCATTGCTGAAGCTCAGAGGCCTGTCCTTCCATGTTCCCTATTATGTTCAGATTCCTATTTGACCCTCACAATTTATATTTTTCTATATTTCTAATGTAATGGAATCCCATAATTTACTGTGTTTCCTGTTTTTTGCACTATTTTTGTCCTAATTCCATACTTGCTGGGGGAAAAAAAATCCCCATAACTCATTTTAAAGCAAACAACAAACAATTAGCCCTGAAAAGATTAGCTCCTATGGGAGTTGCTGTTAGGTGCTGAGCACTATTGAAAACGATGCCTGGCCTTTTGGTTTCAAAAATTATAACAACAATACTAACACTTCTAGAGAACTTACCTGGCACTTTTCTAAATGCTTTATATGGTTTGACTCATTTAATTGTCTCAGTGACCATAGGAGGTGGATACTATTTATTATTCCCAATCTATAGACAAAGAGACTGAGGCAACTGAGTGGGCAAGATAGGGATTTGAACGCAGATTGTCTGGCTCCAGATTCCTTAATCACTATGCTATCCTGCCTCTAGAGATGCTTCTTGGCAAATGGATTTAATGGCCAGGGAAGAATGCAAAGGTTACATAGTACTGGAGACTTACAAACACCTGGAAAATTCAAGATTCTTTGGTTAACCTAGTGTTTCTCAAACTTGTTGGGCCACAGAACATGTTTACATGTTCCACCTGTTAACAACACCGTGGACACATTTCCATGGAATATAATTTAGAATATCCTTCTCAGCAGCAATCCTACATACAGAAATCCTAGCTTAAACTGGTGCCAGTAAGGTCCTAGAGTCTTTCTAGGCTGATTCTCACACCAACACCAAGGATCGAGCTATAACCTTCCCCTGAGAAAGTCAGAGTAGCAGAATTGAAAGCTTACAGCTTACAAGGTAGCCCTGAATTGGGAACTCCCTACTGTGGTACTACCACTTCCAGTCCTACTTCTGGGAGACAGTACAAAACTATTTTAGCAAAACGTGTGCCCCTTACCTGTACATTTACTCTAGGAATCAAACTTGAAGGAACTAGTTCACACTAGAGTATGGAGGATTGACTGGTCCAGGGGCTATTCACGTATTTAAAGAAATTGGTTACTTCCAAAGACTGTCATTTCAACTACAGTAATGGGCTCAAGGGGAAGCAATTTGGGGGTTCAAGTAGCAGCAAATAGGTGACTCATCTCTCAGCTGTTCTGGGAAGCCAGATTTGAATTTAAGCTTAATAACTTATGCCAGTCAACCTCTGCTTATTCAGAAATCCAAACTTCATCTCTATGTGCTTTATCATTTCCCTTAGGTATTGGTAAATCTCTGAAAATCTCAAAAGGCAAATGAAGAAAAAGAAGATTCAAGAATTTCAGTTTTTTTCCACTTGTTAACCAAGAAGATAAACTCCTTTGATTCAAGTGAGGCTTCCGGATTAACTGCAGGATTCATAAATGCATCTTCCCTCTGCTCCAGAAAACAGAAAGCTGGCTGTCTCTTGCCACCTGCGCTTCTATCCAAGAATAGGATTATTTTAAGACATTCTGAATCTCCTTCTACCTCCTTTCCTGCAGACTCGACAAGGCCGTGACAGCAATGCTTACCCTTCCCCAGCCAATCAATAAGGCTTTAAGCAAATCACTTAGTGTAACCAGTCAAAAAGAACCATCTGTAACTCAGGTGCAGAAGGCAATGACAACAGCATCAGCGGCCCACAAACGACATTCTATATTTGCAAAGTGAAGTCTCTGATAAGCAGGTGTATTACGCCATCTTACTTCATCCCTATCCAGGAAGCACTGACAAGAAACACAGCAGGGGCAGCAACACTCTGCAAGGAAGAGATAACACTGGCCTCTATCTCAGGCCCTGTTCGGGCCCCTTCTCGGTTCCCGCTGTCTGGTTAATGACACTCACCTGTAAGGAGGAGGCCGGACAGCCTCCCAGCCCCACTCCCAGGCTAGATTGTAACTATTAATACTAACCACATCTAACATGCAGTCAGTCATCCCACCCATCAGGTCTGACTCCTCAGGGCATCGGACGACCCTGCTGAAGAAGTACTAGCCTGAGTGTGAAAGACAGCTTTCTCTGAATGGCAGGAATGTACCAAAGTGTGACACATGATACACAAAGAGTGGCACAGTGCGTGTGTACACACTTGTGCACATGCACAGACGATGAAAGACAAGAGTGATAGGCAGCAGTACAACCTCAGTGGTCACAGACAGCAGCCATCTATGGAAGGTTTGCTCTGGTCAGCCACTGAGCTAAGTGCTGTAACAGCCCTAATCATGGAGGTTACCAAGAAGAGGCAGTTGAAAGAGGTTAAAAGTTTTACTCAAGGTCACATGGCTAGTAAGTAGCAGACTCTACTGGGACCAAACAGAAGATACACGAGACACCAAAGCCCATACTCTTCCCTACTGCCTCCAATGGGTAACCTCGGTCTGGCCAGGTGCAGACTGGGGTGTGGACTCCTGCCAGGCTCACTTCCCAATGTCCAGAGGCCAGTGACACCGCCAGTACTACATGGACCCTTTCATACCCATAGCAGCAGGGCTGAGCTCTGCACCCCCTGCTGTGTGCATGAAGGAGTAGGTGCTGCCATCTCCTCTTAGATTCCTAGGGTCACTTGCCCTGTTGAGTCTCCTGCCTCCCAAATCTGAGTTTTCTGATGGAAGGCAGGTACATACATATCAAGTCACTAGAGAGAAAATTTTTCACTCTAAGTTGGGATTAAAATGATCATATAACTATTTCTTAATGGGCCAATATACCATGACACCCAGCATCAACCTCCAAATCTTTACTAAGCACCCTTAATGGTGATCCAGTCCCGTGTTCAGTATGGCCCAGCCCAGACTGGTCAGCACTCAGAAAATACTTGTTGGATGGATGGCTCAAGCAGCCGAGGATTTTTAAAGAGGTTATATCTTAAAGTCACTGTAACAGAACAATATGAAAGTAGCTGGCAGTATGTACTGACATATTAAATATTAAAATCTGTGATGGTCAAATCTATTGCATTGACTTTCCAATGCACTTGAAAAACACTACTGCCAAGCGAGTCCCCTGGATATGGGCCAGAGCGTGTCTGGTCAATGAGTTCCTCCCAAAATGTAAGTAAGGAGGTTCATCAGCTTTGCATACCCCTTTGGGAGCAGTTGAGAAAATGAATAGTCTGCTGCTTCTTGAGATCCAAGTGGCCTAATGAAATAATGTATCTCCACAAGGGCCTAAATTATGTTTACAGATTATGTTGCTCATTAGGTAGCATCCCTACTGTGAGGAGAACTGGTCGACCCAAAGCAAAGGGAAGCGGGAAACACATTGGATCACTGAGCCACCATGAGCTGTCCCCCATACGTAATGCAGCTGAGCTGACTACCCCAGCATGCAGGGTTTCCCACCCTGCAGGCCAGCTGCCATTGACCAGGGAATACTTAGGCCTTCTGGATGTGTCTAGAAACTCCAAGGTGGCTTTTTGGGCTCAAGGCAGTTATGTTAATAATATCAATAGCAGGCCAATGTTAGGCTAATTCAAAAGCTACATTTTGCTGCCAAATTACAGATTCAGTGAATTTTATTCCATATGCATCTATTGTAATATTTTAGGATGTGCCTTTTAAAGATGAACAGAATAGAAAGCCTAGCTTTGTGCAACTGCCTTGAGTTAAAGGTATAATTTCCTAACTTTTAAAGGTTTGTTTCTCTTAGACTGTCATTGAAATTACTTATGCCTTTAATTTGCTGAGTTGCATTTAGTGGGAAGCCTCCCAAGCCACACGCTGCACTCCGTTACTCACTCCTCTGTTCCAGGGCCATCACAAGAGTAGTTGTAATCGAAATACCCCCCAGAACAGGATAAAATCATCTTCTACAGAGCATGCTCAGGTACATCATTTTTAACGTTCTGTTTTAAGAAACCCTTCACTGATTTTTTAAAATAAACTTGACTCTGTTTTTCTCCCTCATTGAGAAAGTCTATCATTCCAACCATGTCATGTTTGCAATTTCAGCTGTTTTCCAATCAGGCAAGTGCAAAAAAGGATCAGAGCATAACCTCCAGGGTGAGAAAGACATGCTTCCTCTGCTTCTGCACAAGAAAGGCACACAGAAAAATTCAGTGGACCTCTTCAGACTCACCTGGGAGGTGAGAATATGGGCATCTTTAATCTCTTTCTCTCTCTCTCTACCTCCACCAGTCATTAAAAGGGGTCAAAAGGGATATGAGTTTCTGGCTCTTCTGTTGCACTTGATCCATTAGTGTCAATTTTATAGTTGAGAGATTTAGTCTAAAATAATGCAGAATTTAATAAATGAAAACTTTGGCCACTATCACACAACTGAGAACCATGCAATCATGAAAAGGATGGCTGCAAATGTGGAAAGAAGTGCTTCCTTTAGGACATTTAAGACGGCTTTTTGGGATTTATCATAGAGGGTCAATCTCCCAGAACAAGTACTAGCTGCTTGAGCTGTAATGGATGCTACTGCAAGAGGGTCTTATCACTTAAGAATCTGTGGCCTTAAGTAAAATTCATTTATCTTTTCAAGACCTCAGTTTCATAATCTCCCCAATCACAACACTATTATAGACTCTGCAGAGCTGTCATAGGATTAAATTATAAACACATGGACAGCACCCAGTGGCACACTCAACACATAGTAGGTCCTCAATGCACGTGACCTTAACACACATCCAAAGTTTGAGCTGTGTGACCTTAGGCGCACTTGGAGTTACCTCCACGAAAAGGAGAATGGTATTACGTAGCTCACAGAGTTCTCTTAATGACCATCTGTGTGTGTTAAACTGTAAGTGAGCAAATTTTATGTGCTAGGAACATTTGTGTATATGTGTCTCTCTTTAAGGATGTACAAGAAAATCAGAAATCATAATACAAGGTATTTTTTGAGGTAACCAGATACAATACACAAGACTTTACATGGGCCTAGGTGACAACTGACATGTGCTAAGATGTAAGATGAACTGCTCTTTCGAGGGTAATTCTCATTCATTTGTTCATAAACGTGGATTATGAACTGTGTTGAGAGGCAGCTCAAGGCACTATTAGACGCAATTTAGTAAGACATGGCTCCTGTCCACACACAGGAGAGGGTTCCAACACAGTATCCTTCCTGATAAGTTTTAGTTTTCTTTTTCCCATCTCTCAAGGAGCTCCCCGATTAGCTGGGAGACAAAGGAAAGTCAACTCAGGACTGGGTGCTCAGTGGTAAAAGAGAGCAAACCGCTGAGCCCCTTCTGTCACTTCCAGTTTGGTGGACGGAGAAAGAAAGTGTTAGTATTGAGGAGTTCATCTACTTCTAATTGGGATCTTGAAATGCATGAATAATAAATGTCGTGAATGCAGACCTCACTAATTTGAAGTCTTTGTAATTCAGGAAATGATGGACTATTGCTTACTCCTGCAGAGGTAAGGGGGAAAACAGAGTGCTGAAGAAATACTAAGGGAAACAAAGCTGGAAGGTTCTAAGGGGTATTGTGGGTCTGTTAACTAAAGAAGCAGCAGGCTAGAAGGTGCAAAGAGGAGACAGACACAGACAGCAAAGCTGAGTGCTGATATCCTTCTCCCTGTGCCTCTAACATGCGCTAGTATCCTGGATGTGTCTTTAAGATGAGGGCCCCTGTGTCTCTTCAGCCTGGTAGGTCAGGCTGGCAGCATCCTGTGTGCTCCATTCATCACTGAGGGCCCGAGCTTGGCATCTGGCACAGAAAGGGCTCCCTAAATGCTTGCTGATGCGGCAGGAAATGCCTGCTCCCCACTTCTGGGATCCTCTGGGGTGCTGCAGAGACTGGGTGGAGACAAGCGTTTTCAGGGCTAATGCTCTAGCCAGGGCTTAGAGCTTGTGTTAGGGCTGGCTCTGAAAAGATAAGGACCAGTTTTGTCCCTTCTCTGCCAAGGTATCCTGAAGTGTCCTTGTAGCCCAGTTAGTTAACCCTTGCCTCAATACAGCTCAGAGCACTAGGGGCTGGAAAATACCTTTTATTCCACCCCTCCCCCCACCGACTTTGAGAAGACTATGGAACTTCAGGCTGCAGGCTGGGCACGGCTGCATCCCAATCTTGCTGGAAGGACTCTTCACAATGCCACAGACTTTTTACAGCTAACACTTTACAGGAGCAGAATGTATGATGGCATTTTCAAGTACACTAATCCATCTGACCCAAGGTATCCCAGATACAAAGGACTTGCCACCTTCTTCTAGAAAGTCCAGGTCATCACCTAGTTGAAGATCTGTGTAGGCTCTACATCTACTTTCTTATCTTGGAACTTGGTGCAGGAGGATAAATTGTAGCTCCTGCTAAGCCTCCAAGGTGAGAAAGGAGCTGTGAAATCACAATTGCACGAAAAGCACTTTAAAAGCTCTGTGTGAAATACTCTGTGTGTCCCTGAGTGAGAGATGCGGGACCAACAAAAGCCATTGGGAGGACAGAAAGCCAGGACCCGAGCAAGAGCCAGGCACAAGTTCTCCTGACTGTGACAAGAAAGGCAATCCTGTGGGATCCTCCCAGACACACCACAGCTCAGGGAGGTCTGGGGAATCCAATGGAGCAGGCAGGAGCAGGGGAGCAGAGCACAGAGGGCAGGTGGGTGTCCCAGCCAGAGGGACAGTGGCCTGGGTCGTGATTTTTTCAGTGTTCCAGGGAGGCGGAGGGATTCCAAAGAGGTCGCCCCCTCCCTGCGGGACGACAGCTCTTTCTGTTACTCACTGAGCTTCCTCTAAGCCTTTTTTTGGAAGCAAGGGTTTGACTGCAGAAAGGTTTGAAATTTGCTGATCTAGCTTCTCCTGGCAGGATCCCAGCAGCTTTGAGTGGGTTCTGGGGTCGAAGAGAACCCTCTGGGAATGAAGCCAAGGGGATTGGGTTTGAGGGGTAGGTCTCTGTTTTAGAGGGAATTTGGAAGGGAGAGGAAGGTTTTGAGAGATTGGGCCAACATGGCCAGAAGCAGACTGCTGGGAATTGGGGCAATGCAGATGACAAGTCGTGTTCCTGGCGAACTTAATTCGGCCCGTCCCCCACCAAGACAGGGAGACAGAGGCTGCTGAAACACTTTCCCAGTAGGCTCAAGGAGGGGAGTGGCTCTGGGAAAATGAGGTGAGGGCTGACAACATCTGCCTTTGCTTTAGAAACTCTGCTGGGCTTAGCAGAATCCACACTCTATTTCCCTCTCTCTGCATACACGTCTGAGACCAAACCTGGTGGGAATGCCTTCCCAGGGAAAGGGAACCTTCCGGCATGGCTAGGTAAGGCATAGATCTGTACACTTTTGGGCATTATAAAGTTAATAACATTGGGATTGTTTCTGCTTTGGATGCAAATAATTGAAATGGAAATGAAAACATGTGCTTTTGATGATTAGGAGATGAAAAAAGAAACAATTAGCATGAAGGTTAATAATGGGCAAAACAGTATTTTTTTCTCCTTGACAAATAGTCAGGTACTTGCAAAAGGATATGTCCTTGAAAAACTTTTGGATTGTGCAGTCCTCCTCTAGTGACACTAGAGAAAGCTTTAAATAGTCAAAGACCAGAGAAATTCTAAAGAAAATGTGTGGGAGTTCAACTCAGGGTTAGAGCCAAAGACCCAGGCTGTCCCCAAGGTCTGAGCTGAGGAAGCTTGTTCCTCGTTTCACATCACTTAAGTGAGATGCCAGGCACACAGGAAAGGTTTTCTTCCATCTGGGAGATTTCCTGTTACTGCTCAACAAACAATATTATAAGCCCCACCACTGCAAATTTTTCTTAGGAGATTACTCAGGTATTGCCTTGTCTCTTCTAAAAAAATGTACCCTACTGGCCTAATTGCAAAGTTGGGGAGAGTAGCTCTGTTTTTTTTTTTTTTTTTTTTGTTGTTGTTGACACCCTTACCTGATGACCAGCCTATCTGATACTTGATCAAAGTGCATTAAAGCACAAAAGGGAAGCTGACAAGTCAATAGTTCTAGCGAGGCCGTCTATTCAGGTGGGGGGTCCTCCCAGCACAAGCACCCCCCAGAACTCTCCCTCACTGTCTCTCACACTCAATGACACCTCAACAGCATTTTTCACACGAAGGATACATCACCTGATGAGGCTCTTGTGCTCTTATTAGAAAGTGCACACCCAGGGTTTTGCAGACCAAGCTTCTAATAAGCTGAGACTATATATCTACTCCAAAAAGCCTAACCAATGGCTAGCCCCTTTGGTGTAAGAGAACAGTGGTAGCATGCTATTAATAGATGAGAAAAAGTCAAAGCCATTTGGTCTTGCATGTCTAACACTTACAAGCTGTGTGATTTTGGAAGTAAGTGATCAACTCCCAGAATCTTAGTGATTTCATCTGTACACTGGGCCTGCTGTAGTAGACGTTGTTGGCTGCTTACCTGATGGTTGCCCCTTCCTCCTTCCTATGAGAACCCTGGTTTATTCAGGTGACCATCCTCCTCCCAGGCAGCCCTAGAGCCTGAGTGAATGCTGAACACCCCAGCCCACTTCCGGAGGTAGACCTGATGGGCTGAGTCGAACCCCCTTTTCTTTGACAGTCTTTGGCTCAGAAATGGGCGTGTGCACAAATCAAGCCAAAGAGACCAACAGAGGTCGACGGGGTGTTTCTACGATTGTTCTTGCTCCTTCTGGAATCATGTCCTAAAGGGACCCCTCTCTCGTTGCAGTGTGCAAATGTCCCTCCCTGCTGCAGCCACCTTACTAGCAGCTGAGCAATCACGCTGCCACACAGGGGAGGGACCAGCCCAGGAATCACAGAGAAATGGAGCTCCCGCCCCTGTTTTACGCTAGCCCGGAACTCTACCTCATCTCTGGCTTCTAGTCAACGAGTCAATACACTTTCTTCTTAAAGACAATTAGCATCGGGTTTTCTGTTACTTGCAAATGAAAGCACATGAAAGGATGAACATATCTATTAGGATTTTTACAAAGATAAATAAAAAAGTAAAAGAAAGAATATACTTGCTTAGCAAAAGACTAAGTACAGAGTACGCTTTCAAAACATGATAGTTCCTTTCTCTGTAGTTTCTTTTTTGGGCCGCACTGCCTCACCTCAATTAGAGGGTTTTCCCAGGGGACTCTATTTCAGTTTTATCCAGGCACAGGGACATCTCCGGCATTTTAAACGTTGGGAGGCTTTGTTTTATTCTTGGCAGTTTCTAGGGATTGAAGGTCCTGGGGGCAGGGAGAACTATAACATATTAAAATCTTTAGTGCTTGTTATGTGTTGAATTGTGTGACTCCAAAAAGATATACTGAAGTCCCAACACTAGTACCTCAGAATGTGACACTCCTTGGAAATAGGGTCATTGTCGATATACTTAGTTAAGATGAGGTCATACAGGAAAAGAGTGGGCCCCTATTCCAATATAACTGGTTTCCTTATAAGAGGATGGCACTGTGAAGACAGCGACACACAGGGAGAACGCCATGTGACAACAAAGGCAGAGATTGAAGTGATGTAGCTGCAAGTGAAGGAATGCCAAGGCTGGCAGCAAACCCCAGAAACCAGAGAGGCAAGGAGAGATTCCCCTAGAGGTTTCAGAAGGAGCATGGCCCTGCAGGCACCTTGGTTTTGCACGTCCAAAACTATGAAACAATACATTTCTGTTGTTTCAAGACACCTGGTTCAAGGTACTTGGTTACAGCAGCCCTAGAAAATGAATCCACTGCCTATTCAGAAATACTTAATGGAAAGAAGTCAAATGGAAACCAGATATTTTAAATTCACCTGTCTTTTTAAAAATTTAAGACTGTTATCAGGCGTTCTCTATCAATAGTAGTTTATACTCCTGCTAAAAGTCTAAGCTTTCCTCTCTAAAAGCACCCCAATATCCTTTGTTTAAAGACACGATCATTGTCTTTTTTAAAAATAAAACTAAATGCAGCAGTCAGGGGTATAAAACAAAAGTGGCACTCCTAGAGCCAAAGGGAGCTGGGGACATTCAGACCTGCTGCCAACTCTCTAGTGACCCCTGAGGCCCCCATGCAATCTCCAGGATTCCACAGAGCTCAGGCTGAGAAACACTGCCCTAGGGGCTGCAGATAATGGGTCACATTCAGGAGAGCAGTAGGAGTTTTCCCAACTGATGGCTGCCACCGCAGACTGGCCAGATGAAGAAACACCCTCCACTCTTTCTGTGAAATACAGTGACTGATGCCCAGGGTGACCTTCCCAGACTACAGTCAAGTTTCTGGAATGCTCCTGAGCTTCTGCTTCTACCTGTTGAGATGTGAGACTGTTTCTGCCAGTTATACTTGTTATTGTAATTATGTAATTGGGTTGCATATTCTATACACTGATGAAATATGAGCATGCAAAGAAATAGCTCTCAGTTGAATGCAAATCGCTGAAACCAAACCAACCTGCTGTCAAACCAGGTGTGGGTGGGTCAACAAGACGAGACTGGAAGATTCTGGACTTACTTTGAAAGTATCTTCACTATCTTATTCCACTTTAAGGAAACTAAAACTGGAAATCACAAATGATGTCTTTTCGGCATGGTTTATCTAAAAATGGTGATTAGAAACTCCAATCAGCAAACCTAAGAAAATACTTTGGTCCCACATTAAAACGCTGGTGGCTGAATATGCATTTGTATGTTGTAAGTTAAGGTGTGTATATATCATGTTATAATTAACCACAACCACTTTCATCAACTTTCTCATTAACTAATTACCTGCCAACTCCAGCTGCACAGGCTAAGAAGGCCTTCATTGCAGTTGTGGTTTTGGGTGGGCAAATGCTATTTTTCTACCTTAGTTGCCATCAGTGGCTACCTGGAATGTAAGTTCCATGAGGGAGAGAATTTCTATCTGTTTTGTTCCATGATGTTAATTTTTTAAAAATTCCTTTGATTCAAAACATCCATAGACATTGCTAATTTTTAAAACAATGGATATGCATTCACCTGTATAATTTTTTAAGCTATTAAAAAATAGAAAATGATGTATAAATCACTTTCTTGTGGATTTAATTGAGTATGTTGACATATCTCAGAAAGGAGTTTGTTGATTTCCTAGCCACATCAAATCTAGGCTAAAGACTCAGTCATTTACTGAAGACAGAAGTCGGAGATCTGCTCCAAGATGTAACCTAGTCAGGCTTGGGGGGTACCCTTAGAATGACTCTCCCTGCAGGCTCTGCATGTTTCACTTTCTGTAGGTAAAGTCTACAGGGAGTAGATCCCACTCCAACTTGGGTATCTGTTTTGATTCAAGTCACTTACCAAGAACTGCATTTTCTGAACATTCTCAGAGATGAAGTCGTGAATAAAACACACCAGCATTGCAATGGCTCTAGACCGTGCCACATGCAGACAAGGGCCCCCATCCCCATCGGATTGCAGATAACCCCTTTCCCTGGGGATGAGACCACTTTCAGGAAGCCAGGCCAAGAAAGAGAGAGCAGGAAGTGCAACAGCCCATCCTTCCACTTACTGCTGAGTGGTCTGGGAGGCAGAGGGGCCCGTGGCCAGCCCAAGGCATGCACAGAGTGGCATCTGACCCAGAGTGAGGGTGAAAATCTCCTGTTTTCTTCTTTACCATAACATATGCCCCTAGCAAAAGCAAACCAGGAAGAAGAATCAAAACAAGTATGAATGAGTTCATAATGCCTACCCTATTTTTACATGTGGCATGTGCCCAGTAAATACTGGTTGGTTTGACTTCCTGACTCCACAGGTGGCAAAAGACTAAATTGGGGGTGTGGAAATCATCAAGACTCTGAGAATCTGGAGTGGCATATGTTGTCGGCATCCTCCTAACCCCATTAGCATCTGGGCAAGTGGAGAGCAAATAGACAACCATCTCCCAATTCTGAGGCTGTTCTCCCTGGAGAGACTTTCTAAATGAGAACACTGCCTAAATTGGCAATTAACCCAAGCTTAACAAGGGCTTAAAGTCACAGCAGGGCAAATCGGGTAAAAGCAACCTCTGACAGAATAGGGCGAGGAGAAGCTTGCACACTCAAACTGTATGAGAAAAAGCAATTGGCTAGTGGCCTTCGAGTCTTTCATTTCTGGAGTGATTATCTCTACAGTGGAACTGAAGGAGAATGGACAACCACAAGGGCTCCTCTGAGGCTCCTCTTTTGGGTTGTGGGTATTTGTATATTCTTTAGCCCCTAGGAGGGTAATTTAGTGATTTGGAGCACAGGCTTGGACCACATACAGCTATAGTTTAGAATACTAGCTCTGATACTGGGCAAAATATTTCTAATTTCTCAAAGGGCCTGTTTATTTATTGGTGAACTGAGGGGGAAAGCAGCTAACTCAGAGTTTCATTGTCAATATTAAATATAGTAATCAATGCAAATTGCCTAGCACATAGTAGATGCTCAATAAATGTTAGCTAATTAATAACTGCTAATTATTAGTAACAATAATAATGGCAAATAAGCAATCTTAGGAAAATATGAGAAACTCCCTCACCAAGTCAACCATTTGTGCGTCCTGCGTGTGCAAGCTCTCTGCGAGGCCCCGCAGGACTCTGCAACGAGTTTCTTCCTCAGCAGGGAGACAAGCCATGGACACAATTAGTTGTTGCATGATGCAGAAAATTATAAATGCACAAAAGAGGCACCGATAAAGGGCAATAAGTGATTTGGAGAAAGAAAAAACAACTTCTAGCTGCAGAATTGGGAGCAGCTTCATGAAGGAGGTAGCACTGGCTCCAAGCTCCGTGTTTTAGGAAATGTCCCTAACCAATGTAAACTACATTCCCATTTAGTTTCCAATTATATAGTACATTCTTTGGATGGATTCCATTACTTCTTACCCATATTGGTTCTTTAAAAAATAAATTGATTTCTCAAATTCCAGCTAGATAAAAAACACGTAGACAAAAAGCCTAGTGCTCCAATCACCTTCACTTACTATAGGGTATGTATTTGCTCTTTATATAGTGTTTGGTATTTGGCATTATCTATGACGTGATGCCTTTCCCTAGCACAGGTGTCAAGACCTGAGAATAGTCACTTCAGAATTCCTTAGACCAGCATGTTTTCAGAGTGAGCTCGGGGTTACACAGGGGTGGAGCAGATGAAAGATGGGGAGTAGGAGCTGGAGGAGAGGATAATATGATGGCAAGTTTTGAGAAGCTCCACTTCTTATATCCCCCTCCGGGAAGCTTACTACACATATGAACATATACAAGTCTAATCTATTTAACTTCTTAAACCTAGCATATCACAAATATATTTGGTCACTTGAGACCTTTTATCCCCTAGCATAACACCTATCAATTTTCCAGTCCCCCTTGGAAACTGCTGCTCTGAGCAATTGGCCTGTCTTTGCTAAAGGGTCCTTACAATAGAATGCCAAGTCTAACTCATCTTCTCTATTTGGAAGACACTGCACCCACTCTATAAAACACCCTGTGAGCTGGGTCTTACTTCTCTCTTTTCACAGATGAGCAAACTGATGCTCAGAGAGGTGAACCAATGTGCCTAAGATTGCACAGTTGGGAAGCGGCAGGACTTGAATGCTCTGTTTCCTCAGCCTGGTTGGTCACGCCACCCCCGCTGCCTTGGATGTACAGTGGTGTTAGGAAGCTAGCATCGCTTTAGTTTATTCAGTGCCAGACGATTTCCAGGGAGCAAGAGTTTAGGGGTAGAGGTAAACATTAATTTGTAATTTACATAAAAACCATGGACTATACAGTCATCATCTCGCCAACAGCTATGAGGAGACCAATCTTTTAAAGGTATAATGAATGGCCCAAAGCACTCTCCTGTCAGGTGAGATCTCCAGGTTGTTGGCTCACAACGTGGTAGATGCTGATCAAAGAATAGTGGCGGTCGCTGAACCGCCCCCAACCCTGCCTAAGCAGTCCCCCACCTCTCTGCCACATCTAGAAAACCTTTCCTCTTCTACCAGAAACTGCAGCTGCACGTTACTTCTAAGACCCCTCAGCTATATCTAGAAAGAAACAAAATGATTTTGCCAGAGAATGTCAACAATGCTTAAAATAGAAATATGAAGTAATTACAAGTGACAACCCTTGAATTGTGGTAAGGCTCAAAAGCAGCGTTTTCTTTGTGTCAGGAGACAGGTGGGTGCTGCCGCCCTCTGAGCAAGCTTATGCCGCGGGATGGGGATTTCTGGAGTAAAATGAAGAGGACGTTTTCTTTGGTGTAGACAACAGATTGTTTTAGTTACATGAAAACCAGAGAGTTACACCATGAGGGAGTAGATCTGGACAAAGGGCCTGATTTACTCCTCCTAAAGACAGTGCTCACTGTGATTGATGCTGGCTTCACTGTGTTTCAGCTTGAGAATTACAACATGAGATCTTACATGGCTTTGCATGCTAATTAGATTTAATGCCCCAGCCAGGAAATTTTTTAGGCTCTGTGATATAAATCTACATTTATAATGAACACTTCCTGAGCAAAGGGATACAGTCTAGGAAGGCCGTGAGTCATTGCAGAAACCGATAAGCTGGTCCCAGGAAAGAGGAGAGAAGATGTCCAAGGAGCCAGAAGGGAAAAAGTAGTCACGACAACACGCCACTGAGAGCATCCACAGTTCCCGTGCAGCCACAAATCATCCCAGGCAGCCACCTTCTGATCATGGCAGCAAAGGGCTGGCATAGGGGGACAGTGCAGGGTGACACGGACTACAGCCACCTGTGGAACCTGAACTCCCACCTCAGAGGTGCTCACTGTGAGTGCTGTTCCCTCACTGTCTTTGAGCTCCACTGTCTTTGTCTGCACAGAGGGGACACCACTGACTGCTGCAGTGGGTAGAAGACAAACATGCCAATCAGAAGGAAACAAATGCACCAAAGTCCTTCCACTGTATACATTCACTATCACCTATTTACTGTAGTTCTGGGATTGTCAACAATGCTATCTCTTTTGTTCTTAAAAAAATTTCAGAGTAATGTGATTTATGTTAGTTCAGTCTTCCCTTTCCCGCATCTTATGTTAAGCTCTGCCCAGCTAAGGTGCTACACTTGTCCTAACATGAGGCTAATCGCCCCTCCTGTCGCTGCTCTCTCTGTTCGTAGTTTGCATCTTCAATCATGAGCTGATCTTTGTTCATTTGCTTGTGTCACCAATCCCATTCGCTGACATTACCAATTTGATGGGAGTGTGGGAGGGAGGGCAAGGACAGTCCTGTTCCTATTTCTGTCCCCAGCACCTGGCATAGAACTCAGTGTACAACTGGTACATAAGAATGTTTGAATGAAAGAGTAATTGGAGCATTTATCTAAGGTCTTGAATAACTGAAGTGCATTACGTCTTTCTAAATAGTTCATTCACCTCTCATGCAAACATGTATATTACTTTAGTTTTCAGAACACTTTTTTTAAATTGCAGAACAGAAGATATTTTCAGAACAACAAAAAAGAAATAAAACCTTAACTCCAGCTCTACAACACTCATTCCCTTCCTTGAGAGCTCCCTTCCTGGCTTTATGGAAGCTGGCACAGTATACACGAGATATATCTGTGCAATCCTTTATGAAAATGACAACAATGTGGCTGGTTTCAAAATTAATATCAGGAAACATAAAAGTGATCAAGAGAAGCATCAGGAAAGTGAGAGAGTGAGCAGAAGGAGGGGACCACCCAGGCAGGTGCCACCTGATACTGTCACAGCACACATGCGGCTCTCGTGTGCCACAGTGTTCTAAGAACTTTACGCATATTAACTGTTTATTCTGCACAGCAACTCTCCCCAGTTTAAACATAAGGACACTCGGGCATAGAAAGGTTAAGTTACTTTGCTGCAGACGACTCAGCAAGCAAATGGCAGAGCAGGGATGTGAACTCGGCAATGTGGCTCCAGAGTCCCTGCTTGCCACCGTGACATTGCACTGCCTCTTGGATATGACTATCCTGGGAGTTCATTTAATACTGTCTGTATTTTAAAAATGGAGAAGCTGAGATTCAAAGAGACACAAACTTGACCAAAGCCCGCCAGCTCACACGAAGGAGTGCACAGTTCAAAACGAGGTCTGCTTGATTTCAGAGCCCACATGATTTGCACTGCGCTACTGGGGCCTCCTGCATAATATTTTCTACCCTTCTTAGGTTTAGTGGGAGATGATTCATGATTTTCTACGCTGAGCATTTTGCTCATCTCTACTATTAAATATCAAGTTGTAATTTTACCCATGAAGAATTTCTCCAGTCTCTTCCCCAGTATGGAAATTAGATTCTCTGATAACCAGAGCTCACTGAAGTCAACTCCACTCCACAAACATTGACTTGTTGCCTGCTAGATGCCAGGCACCGTAGAAAGTACTGGGGAAGCACAATGAACTAGACGTAGCCCTGCCTGGGAGGTGTTCAGAGCCCTTATTTAAAATGGGTCCTTATACATGGAGACAAGATTTGGGAGAAAAAGTCCCAAGCCCTCATACACCAGTACGCCTTCTGAACACAGAGTTATAGCTAGAAGGGGTTACCCCACCAGAAAAGCAAAGGGGCCTGTGCTAAGGGTGATTAGCTGCCTAGAAGCAGGAGTAAAGGGCCCTGAATCCACTCTGTGGACACGGAGTACGGGCAGTGACTTGCTAGCCTTTGTGATGCCTGACTCACGGCTGCCGGGCTCTCCACTCTTGGGATGAGACTAAGAAAACACCACGACCACTCTGCTCTGCCTGTGGCACCATTGTGACTTCCTTATTCACATGTTGTTTCCTACTCTCGTTCTCAACACTTTTTTTTCTCCTACTTTTCTATTACGATTGTCACGTTGTACAATGTCTATTATTACCATGTTTTCTCAGAACCTTTGCAGAAAGAGAATAAACAATGTTTTTATTAGAATCATTTGACTCACCTTTCTATGATTTATTCCTTGTCTACTTCCAAAAGGGTGTGGAAGGGGCTTACCAAAAAATGCACTAAATCAATGAGCACAAAGAAAGAAATAGAAGCAGCAAGTAAACATGCAGGAGGGAGGGAAGTTTAGGCACACCCCAACCCAGAACCCAGCCACAGTAATGAGCATGTAATTTAGCAAAAAGCTTTCTGGGCGTCCCTAGAATGATCACTTAGAATGCCACCACTCCAATCAGCTTTATTCCAGTTATGGGCTCTTAGCTCAATATTTGAACAATAGGATGCCTCTGTATTTTTCCAATGGTGGCTCACTGCGTTTCCTTTAGATCCTCATGAGGGGAGATGGCCACTGGGCAAATTTCCCCAGCGAGAAGACTGGCAGATGGGAAGGGCTCCACGCAGGCACATTTCCCTTAGGTCAGAGTCCACCGAGAGCCCGCAGACAAGAGCTGACTGCTGCCCAAAGCCCTTGAAAGCACTATTTTTAGCAACATAGCCATGTGGCACACAATCCAGAGTGACTGTGTCTCACTCCACCTTTCTTTTCAACAGGACCAACTTTAATTAAAAGGGGCCAACAAATGCCCAGATCAGACAAATTCCCACATTGACTGCAAAACCCGAAGAAGTGACATTTTTAAGAATCCCCTTCGGAATCCTGGAATGAAAGGCAGCGGAGGTAGGTTATTGAAATGACTGATCTCCACCTGTCCCTGCCTCTGCTTGCCAAGGGAGGAGGGGCGGTGGACAGTCTGCAGGCACAGCAGAGGCGGCCTGAGCGGGGAGCGAGAACAGCAAAGCTGACAGCTGTGCTTTTCTGCACCAGCACCCTGGGAAAAATCAACGCTAGGGCAGCCCTGCCGCCATCTGTGGAGTTTCTACAGCAGACAGGTTATTTATAGAAACTTGTTTGTGCAAAGCCAATATTTACCTGTCGGGGCTGTCAAAATTTACAATTCATCCGTGCCATTAGCCTGCTGTTTCCCCGTCAATAATGGAAATTTCCATCACTAGGAAGGGAGACTTGGGGCAGCTACAGGGACTACACTCCCCGCCCAGTAGGTGAGAGAATGAGTGGTATTCATGGTTACAGGGTACGTGCATCTGTCACCCAAGCGGCCACTGGACCGTTTTGCTATGCTGCCAAGACAAAGGGTTGTCAGGACAAAAACGTGGATTTTTTCTAAACGCTTCTTTGTGATTGAATCTTCAAAGCTATCCCTGGCTAAAATCAAAGTGGTAACTTCCACAACAACCTGTGTTACTGTTGCTCTGTGACTTCCATAGGAAGACTGTTATCTATGGTAAGGTTCTCCGTAAAAATCCACCTTCCTCTGAAACCATCAGGACCCTCCATTTTTCACTGAAAACAGCCATTTTTTCAACCTCTCTGATTATCCTCTTTAGTCTTTTGTGACTTCATCTTCTTCCACATGCTGCTTAAATGTAGGCACACAGTCCTGGGCCCTCTTCCTCTTCTCACTCTTCACCTTCTTTCCCGGCGATGCCATCTATTCAAATGACTTATGATTTTATCTAACGTTTAGGATTCCAATTTTGTATCTCCAGCCCATCTCACTCACCTTTCCTCTCTAGGCTTTCTGGCTTTGAGCAAGACAATACCTCCATCTGGATGTGCCCAAAGCACTTCACATCTCGTCCATCCACTGAGCTCATCTTCTTCCCCCATCCTGGTGTGCTCTGACTCTCACATTCTCTATCTCAATTGGAGGTACCAATATCCACCAAGAAACCATCCTCCATTTCTCATTCTCCACTCTTAAACATCCAGTCAATCACCCATATCCATCGATTCTGCATCTTAAACATCTCCTGACCCCATTCTTATTTTTGGCCACTACCTTGAGTCAGGTCCTTATCATCTCCTGCTTGGATTAGGCAACAGCCTCCTCATCTTGGCCTTTTCAATCCAAACAGTTCTCTTTCTAAAGCAGAGATCTGATCATTTCTCTCCGCAGCTTAAAATACCTCTATAGTTTTCAATAACCCTGGGTCAAAGCCTGATCTCCACAGCAATTTACACGAGGCCTTCCCAAGCTGCCCTGGCTCAAGCCAGCCGCTGTGTTTCTTGTCCCCTTCCCTGCTCACAGTGACCTGGAAGCGTTCTCCTCTCCTCTGCCTGGAATGTCCCACAACCTCCACCCTCCCCCATCTCTGCCCTGGGGATTCTTCCCCCTGCTGACTCTGTCCTCCTTCCGGATGTAGCCCAGGCAGATTTAATTAAATAATATGGTCAAATTCATGAAGGTAGAGTTCAAATGACATAAGAGGAGCAAACACCTGTCTGTAACAGACACAGTCAAGTGAGCCGTTGACTTACTATCCCCAACTTCTATGACAGTTCCTAGCACGCAGTGAGTGCTCAGGAGATGCAGTTTGAATAGATAGTGGTGAAAAGCATAACTAGAATCAATAGGTACAGGATTTTATGTAAAATACATATCTTAGATCAGCTTATAAGTACTTCAGAGGACAAATACCTGGTTCTTAAAATCATCTGGTAGAACAGACCAGGGGCTGGGGGGGTTGCTTCCTGTACCGACGAGGAAGGTGAGGGATCTGAAGGCAACATTCGGGACCCAAGTTCACAGAATTGTGTGCAGAAGAAACCAGACTCCTTTGCGAAACTCCAGAGCAAGATTTGGCATTTGGTTAGAATGTCATCTATATACCAGGTACATTGTATACATTATCATTTTATCCTTACAAAGTTTCTACAAAATAAATCACTTTATCTCTCTTTTACAAATGAGGAAACTAAGGTTCAGAAAAATTAAACCGACGGTATAAATTCACGCAGCTACTGTGCCACCTAAGAACAATACCTTCCTCCAAACTGCAACAGGCTCTACCATTCATTGAATTCTGACCATGCGCCAGGTGCTGTTTGAACCATTGTAGATTATCTCTCTCTTTTCCCCAAGAAGGAAATTCAGAACTAGGACTCAAAGCCAGTTTTCACGGCTCCTAAATCCATACTCTTAACCACCATGCTCTACCGAGATGCAAATTCCCATCTTCAGGGCTTCCAGCATGTTCCCACCACACTGCAGAGACTCTAGAACACGTTCTCTACGGAGGGCACTGCTCATTCCCTCTTCAGACCTCACATAACACTGTGTTTCTCACCCTAGAGGTCAAATCTGCCTTGTGTGATGGGGGACCCCACCACTGAAATGTAAGCTCATGGGCGTGGAGGCCACCCCTTATTCCCCAGAGTCTCCCCTGCATCACCTTGCCCAGTGCCTTGCCCACACATGGAGGACAGCAAACGTGTTGATTTTCAGGCAGACTCAGATGACAGCTGGATTCAGAGGTGTGATTTCACTGAATTTTCTCATTTGGTTCCTCTGATGGCAGACCAGCTGAAGAGCACCCTTCTCAATACGCGTGGCCATACCCTGTCCTGGTGGCAGGCATCAGACTGTGCTTTCTTGCTCTGTTCTCCTCACATGGTCTAGCCCAAGGTTCCTTAACCTTGGCACTACTGGGCCCCCCACCTCCTGACATCCAGTTCTGCCAAACAAAACCATCTTCAGACATTGCCAAATGCCCCACCTGTGAAAAATCCCTCCCCCGTTTGAGAACTATTATTCCAGCCTCATGCCAATGACACAATGTAAATACCTTACTGAAGTCCCATGGTGAAGCTGACCCTGCTGGATCAACATCTCAGATTGAGGTCACGGCTCTCTTGCCAGAGTTCCCACGTTCTGTGTTCTCCCCATGCCCCTGTGCATGTCCTTCTCATCCTCCCTGTCTCACCACTTTTTTCAGCATTTAAATCTAGAAGATGCAGCCACCCGCATATCCCAAACAGACACAGTGAACGAGCGACAAAGTACCATGCAAGACACAAAATCAGCAAGGTGCCCTGGACAGTTGGAGGTGACCAACTGCTGACTGGCCGCGTTGACTGGGATGCTCACTGCTGACAGGTATGAGAGCCAGAGGTGATGTTTCCTTCAGCCTCATGAGCAAGACTCAGGCACGGAGCAGCCCACAGTAGCTCTTTATGTAACCAGCCCACCTTCTCTGCAGGGGATGAGAAGCATTTAAAAATCTGTTTTTCTTCCTCTTCCCTCCTGCAGCTCACCTTTCACAGTGGGTGACTGGGCAAATGGTCACTCAGCACCGAGCCACAGGCTTCTTCAAGTTCCTCCTTTGGCCCGGCCACGCCTGTGTTTTGGTTCAATACCCACTGGATTCTAGGGCTGTCTGTGCTTCACGGCTCGAGGCAATTCCTTTCTCTTCTGTCTACTTTTCTCCTTCCTAGGGTGAGATAACAAGCACACACCTCTAACCAGGCTGGGAACTGACACAGTCATTTCCTAACAGGAATGCTGCTCTCCCTGCAGACATAGTCAGTCAGGTATTTCTTAAACGTCACTGCACACACGACATTGTGCCCCAGAGACGGAGCCCTTAGGAGGGCAGTGGCTCCTCACTCAGGGGTCTGGGCTGGACTGAGGAGGCAGCTCACGAATCAAGGCTGAGGATGCACTCCACGCAGCTGTTTATGGTGGGGTTCCAGACCAAACACAGGAGGGAGAGTCTGGAGAAAGGCCAAGAGGGCATGCCCACCTGATTGCCCTCTCTGGGGCAGTAAATGACCCCTCTATCCCCCCAGTCACTCAGCCATCCTTCTCTCTGTCACCACCCAACCCACACCCACTCCACCAGCGAGTCTTTTGAGCTTCTTTCTAAAACATATCTCAGAATTCCTTCCCTACCTCTATCTCCACCGCCACCACCTGGGGCCAGGCCCCCACCATCAACTGCTTGGTCTCTTACTCCCACCCTTCAGCCACTCCAATCTATTCTGGACTCAGCAATAGAGATTATCTTAAAAAGGAAGCCAGTGCATGGCATTGCTTAAAATGCTTCCAGGGCTTCTCACTTTAACTAGATTCAAGCCCAACCCCCTCACCTTGGTCCCCAAGAGCCTGCGTGATTTGATCTCTGCCCACACCACCAACAGCATCTCTGGCTACTCCCCCGCTCATGAGGCTCTGGCCAAAATCGTCTTGGTTCCAGTCCCTTGAACAAGCCAAGCTCTTCCCTGCCTTGGCTCGTCTGTACCCTCTGCCCGGGATGCACTGTCCTCCATGCTTCCCATGCCTGCCTCCTTCCCATCATGCAGTTGCAGCCTGAATCGGAATCACCTAGAGGGCTTGTAAAACACAGACTTCTGGGCCCCACCTGGAGTCTCTGATGAATTTTGAGAATCCGCATTTCTAAAAAGTTCCCCGGTGACGCTGATGGTGCTGGTCCAGGGTCCACAGCCTTTTCTGACCACATTATTCAAAATAAGTTTTGCCCACTCCTAGTATTAATAAATTCTGTCTCTGACCCTTTTTGTTTACTTCACGGCATGTCTTTCACTTGAGAACATTCTTCTTTGTTTACTCTTGTTTTGCTTTTTTGCTAGAAAATTCCATGAGGTCAGAACCATGTTTTTTTGGCTCAGCAGGGTCCCCAGTTACTGATGCAGAGCCCAGCACACAGTAGATACTCTATAACTACTTAGTGAGGAATGACTACATGTAGGGGGCTGTAATTGTCAGAGCAAGGGACTCTCAACCCCGGGACTCTACATGGAAATCAGGAAGTGGACGAGACAATGAGCTGGCTGGCCACCAGGGAGGAAGTTCTGGGCCCCAGCGGGATATCCCCAGCTGGGTGCAGGACAGTGACTGATAGACAGGTGTGTCATATTGGCAAACCCACGGCAGGTGGATGCTCAGTGCCATGCCGAGGCCCACCCATCTGCACTCCTGGGGGCTGCCATTGGGCTCAGTGGAGAACACAAATCCCGAGAAGAAGCTCCCAGAAGATCTAAGCAGATTTGAAAGGAAATTAGTCAAAGAGGCCATCAGAGGCCCTTTAATTTAACATTCTGCTTGGTAACCTCCCAGTGATCTTTCCCTACACCTCGGGGCCAAACACAGCACCTGGCCACAGGAGCTCAGAGGGACAGACAGAGCTAGTGATGGAAGCCATGGTGGCATTTTAATGAACACCGCAGAGCAAGCAGGGCAGGGAGATGGGAGCAGTGCAAGATGACACTAATGAATCTGATCCAGCTGTGCGGTTTAAGTGATTAATGCCCAGCGCAGAGCAAACGTTTGATTAATAAGGCAGCACCTCCGTATCATCACTCTAACCTTCTGAGGCTCCCGGGTAAAAGGGGCTCTTGTAAAAGGGACCAGGACACTTTCAAGCCAGGTTCAAAGAAAAAGAAATCACTCTAGATTCAGTTATGAAAATGAATGGAGGGAAAGTGGGAATTGTAATGATGGTTTTAGAAACTGCTCTTGGAGGACACAGATCTCTTTGTCACTCCCTAAGCCTTTCTTAGGGGGCCCACAGAGAAGAGAAAGGCTCTCAGGACACTTCCCTATAATGAGGTCAGGGTACCAAACAATGGAAGACACCACTCTCTTGACATAAAGATGGACCTTATACAAAGCCACCAATTAGCTGTGCAAATATTTTTAGGCCTGCAGCTGACGTTTAAAAGCCCCAATTATTACAATCTGTCAGACATATTTGTTCATTACACCAGTGTGTTAAATTCAATGTAATTAGGTTAGAAAGAATAGATAAGCAATACTTTAAAAAATGATCTCCAATCCTAGCATCTGCAGAAAACCACTGTTAAAAATTTGGTGCAGGGGGGAGGGGAGGGACATGGGCAATATATATAACCTGAACTTTTGTACCCCCACCATAAACTGAAATTAAAAAAAAAAAATCCTGGAAAAAAAAAGTTTAGCGCACATCTCTCTAAAAGTTTTTCTAAGCATAGTTTTAGTATACTATTGTACATAGTGTTTTTAAATCTTTTTTTACATAACAACATAAACTTTTTAATATAGAAATATCAGTGATTATACATCATCTTTAAGGACAAAACAGATTTTTATTTATTTAACAGTTCTCTTATAGTTGAACATGTAACAATCTAAGCTTATTGAAATGAACCCACTGAGAGTCTGGCATCTCATAAGTATGTATGTCTTGCATGTTGCAAAATGAATGATTAGATTTCACTTTTCCCTGCTCTAACCCTGGTACAGCGCGTGTGTTTGTGTGTGTGTGTTGGTCATTTCAATAGGAATTTTGGAAGCAGGAGAATTAAATGTTTCAATCCCAAACTACCATCTTTTATTTAGAAGCTTAGAGTCTTTTGGTGAAAACATAAAAGCTGGTTTCTGCTTTCAATTCCATGCCTAAAACTTGGACCCTCCCTCTGACTCCTAGGCAGGCTTTCCAGAGACACTGTTGCTGCTCAGAAGAGCATCAGCACACGAGTTCCTGGGAGGCAAGGGCTCCTGGGGGTCTGGACGGGACCCCATGCAGCAGGTGCCCACACAGCATCGAGCACCGTGCCACCTCGCTTCATCTTCACAGCCATGGCGTGACCTGTGTGTGTCATCCTCATTTAATGCTGAGGAACCAATGACTTGGAAAATAAGGGAATTGTCAGAGGTCTCAGAACCACTAAGTATCAGAATTAGGGTCTGGTCAAACATTTTGAGTACCCTCTACTGCAACACAGATGTCCCTTGAGGCAGGGGCATGGGGAAAGCAGGAGAAGGAAAGGAGGTTTTGGAAGGTTCCCACCCAGGGGCACTGTGCTGCCAAATGAAGGGTCCATGTGACAGGTAGAAGCAGCAGGGACCCCACGGTTCTGGGCCTGTGCTGCTCTTGGAAGAGGCTCGGCAGTGAGTAGGGTGATCCGGTCTTCCATCCTCCACCCCAAACACAACTGTAGGAGTTCAAAAATGCTAGTGCCCTCTTTATTTGGTGCAACAGAGAAGGCCAAAGTCAGCCTGTCAAAGAGGACCCTCGGAAGCTAAACAAGGGGTGTATGCACTTTCTCCCAGAAGGTGAGAATCCAAGGTTTTACTCATAGGCTGGGCAATTTCTAGCATGATTTTACTGGATATCAGCGCATATCTTTTAAGATCTTTTAGGATGGTTTCTCTAAAAATGGCCTCCTTGGACCACCTTTTTTGGTGGGATGTGTGTTGAAAATACAGATTCTTAAACCTTATCCCAGTCCTTTTGGATCAGAAAATCTGGAGGTGGTTTCCAAGACTTTTTTTACAAGCATACAGGTGAGAGATGTTTCTGGATTCCAAAGCTTGAGAACCATTCATAAGTTCATCCCGCAACATAATGAACAACGAACGTAGTAAGGCTGTGACAAAGAAAAATTCATGAAGTACACCAGGGATGAGGATCACCATCAGCTCCCATGTCCACAGTGCCTTAAGGCGTACAAAGGGGCTTCTTGTACCTCACACGTGCTATCTTATGGGCTTCAGAACAGCCAATCCCCTCCACCTGCACAGGGGAAGGCATGGGACTCCAGTGACTTTAGTCTAAGGACAAAAAGCTCCTTACTGGTCACACCGGGAAATAAACCCTCCTCTCCTGGCTCGAAGCCTCTGCTTCTTTTTCTACACCTGTCTTATCTTTCTTCATCCTCATCACTCCACCCCGTGGCCCCCATTCACCAAAAGATGGAGAATACATTTTCAAGAACAAATTCCAAAGTCAATGTACTTGGAAAAACAACACACGAGGCAGGTGTAAAACCTTCCTCTACAAAAACACCCATCAGATGAATTAGTTAGACTCATTCTAGAAAAAAGGTCCAATTCTGCCTTATTTCAGTATAATAACCTGATTTCTGAATGTCTCAGGGTGTATAAATAACAAATAAATATGAGTGTTCTCCATAACATCTCGGAAACAGATATGGGTCTTTTCATTCACCCCAAATCTGTCAAAGGTGGGGTGCCAGGAAACTCAGTCTTTTTCATATGTAAAGATCCAATTCACCAGGGGTCTGGTCTTCTTTCTCCCCAGGGTCCTAAAGGCCACCCTATTCATATCTCCAATCCTTTGCTCGGGCTTTTTGCCTCATCTTCAAATTCCTTCTCTCTGATGCCCCCTACCTCATTCCTAAGCAAAATGGGTGGTAAATTCTTAATTGTCTTCCAAAGTCCAGTTCAAATATCTCTATGCTTGTTCTTCATAGGTTGCCAGCTCCCCACCCTAGCCTACTCTCTCTCTTTCCTCTCCCAAGAGGACAAATTGTTCTCACTCCTCCATTAAAGTCTAGTGTAACTCACCATGGTTATTGCTTTACAAGTTTCCTCTCCTAGACCATTCGATGCTTTAGAAGATCACTTTTTCATTTTTATACCTCTATCTCCTAGCACAGTGCCTGATGCAAAACAGGTACCCAGTTTAAATTTATGTATCTCAATATCTGTTCCCTTTCTAAAAACCTTCTCTTGTCTAGGGTGTCCTTAAGGCTATAAACATTTCTATGCAGAACAGGCCAGGGCAAAATCTGTAATTCTCTTCAAATTCTGAATGTGCTTTCTTCTCTTTTTAAAAGAAAATAATTAAGTCAGAAACCTTTAGAACACAGTGTTGCTCTCTTCTATATCCAAGAAGTAATTTTAGACACAAATGCCACCAGATCAATCAATGTGTTATATGTTTGTAAAGGACAATTCAGAAATAGGCTAGATTGCATATAGGAAAAAAGGTCACTTTATTCAACAAGTTTTATTTTATAGCTCAGAAATGCACCTGGGTGTATAAGAAAACTAATTAGACTTTAAGACTAGCAAGCGATGCCATCTTGTGAAAGCTTGTAGTGACAAAGCTTTTTAGCAGTTATTGGAAAGACTATCATCAAAAACAGGTTTTTCCTAGATAAAAAGCATCAGTTGGGCAATTTTTCAATGACTACTTTGAAATGGGAAAAGTAAGAAAGCTGAACTTATAATAGGTAAATGATGAGTGGTCTATAGGTTTGATTATAATGCAACAGAAAAAAATGGCAAGAAATCATTAGCTGAAGCAATGCTTCATTGCCTTTACCCAATAACTACGCCTCTGGGAGTCTGAGTTTCCCAAGTCCAAAATGTTCAGTGGTGAGCAGAGAAAAATATCATTTCCAAGTTATGTTCTCTGGTAATGTCGATTTCCCACAAACTGTGATCTCCCTAAGAGATAGCCAAAGCTATTTAAGGGCTGTCAGCCTTGCTTCTGTGGAGAGGATGGCACCAGCTCTTTTCCAATGTAAATACAAAGTGCTCTCCATGAAAACAGTATTTGTTGAAGCATTCGACCAACTTAGTAATTCTGAAATACATTCAGGCAAGACCCCAATCATACTGCACGGTGATTTTCCAATCTGGAGAAGGTGATGGACAATTGCAAGGGTACAGTTTCCAGAATCCTTGAGGTTGCTCTGGACAGACTGAGGCAAAACCCCAGTGCTCTGCAGCCCCTGCCAGGCCACCTCTCCCTGACCACCGCAGAGCTTGGGGGGCTTCTGTTGCAATTTCCACTCTCCCTTCTCCAGTGCTTCCCACCTCATCACGAGAACCAGCAAAGAGACCAATCCCAACAAGTAGCTACGTTTGGCGCTGAGAGACCACTATAAGCAGCCCCGTCACGATTCTCATTCCTGTGTCGCTCACTCAGGCGCTGGACTCCACCCAGCTTACCCTACAACACCCAGGCTTTCACAGATGGACATTCTCAAAGGCTCTGCTCACTCCCTGACCTAAGCTCTTGTCTCCCTCCCCTCACCATGCCCAAACCTTGCCAGGGTGCCCTCTGGACCAGGGTCCATCCTCGGTAAATTCTCCTATGTCTTCTCCAAGCATTGGCTTTCCTGTTTTGCACTGACAGAAACCTAGCTGACTCTCCAGGCGATTGCTATTCTCTTGTAGGCTTCTCCAGTTTTTCCTCCCACAGCTGACCTTGGAGGCTGGACAGGTGTACTTCTCGCTCCTCTTTCTGCATCAAGACCAAGTCCTTGCCGCATAGCCCCCCTGCCCAGTTCCTTTGAGGCGCCTGCCACCAGACTGTACCACCCACCGTCCCTCCTTATGTTACTCCCTCTCCTCCTAGTCATGCCGCAATTCTTCACAATTTCTTACCCTTCCTTCTCTTTGTCACCATTCTTAGTAATTTCAATATCCTCACAGATGATCCATTCAGTGTCTAGCTTCTCAGTTCCACGACCTTCTCAATCCAATGGTCTCATCCTTCACAATCTCCTAAACCACCCTTTACTGGGATCTTGTCCTCAATCTTGTCATTGCCACTACAGAACCATTGCTGAAGTCTCAAGTGTACGATCACCATCTCATGTCTTTCCAATTTACTCTTTCTACTATCCCCATTCCAAAATCCTTTGCTCCTACTGTGACTTTGGACATGGCCACCATTTTCCCCATCTATCACCCCATTCATGTCTTCACAGTCCTCTCTACCTGACTTCTATTCCAGTATAATTATAGCCACTCCTTTCACATTCACTCCCAAGTCCCCAGCACTCCCCTCCATTGTGATTGCCTCGCAAAACCGACCTTACCTGAATCCCGTTCTCTGCCTCCACCCACCGAACAGCCGAGGGAACGGAATGGAGAAAAGCAAACATGGGGCTGTCTCGTCTCATTTTAAATTTATGACCTTCACTAACAAGTGAGTTCTTAGTTCTGTTTGGAAATCTTATTGTTTCTTCCTAGTTGAATGACTCTTCAAATGACTATGTCACAACTTCTCTATTCACAGACCTCCAGGGTCTCTTCCTCACTCCTTATTTTTCATCTGATAACTTTGATTCTCATATCACTAAGAAACTAGAACCAATCAAAAGAGCACTTCTGTCATCAGGCAGTGAGTCAGAGCTGAAACTGCTCTAAGCACGGGCATCGAGCACAGGCTTCTCCGTTTTGCCCTGACAGAAACCTGAGTGACACTCTAGGTGATTGCCAGTCTCTTGCAGCCTTCTCAAGTTTTTCCTCAAATGCTTATGACCTTCCATAGGGCAAATCTTATAATTTACAATCTCCATTTTACAGTAGCATTTCAAACAGCTGGGGGCTGCCTCTTTCTAAAGAATCTTCCTTCTCTTGGTGCTTACAACACCACATTTGTTGTGGTGGTTGTTCAGATACTTCCTACCTCTGAGCATCTGCTCAGTCTCCTTGGCTAGGTTTTTCTCATCCTCCTGACCTCTAACTGTTGGAGTGCCCTGGGTTTGGTCCTTGGCCCTTTTCTCTGTCTTCACTCACTCCCCAGGTAAGCTGATCTAGTACCATCTATGTGTGGACAGCTTCCAAATTATATCTCTGCTTCCAGCTGCTTCCTGGGACTTAGACGATACATCTACTCCACTGCTTTCTCCACATCTGCATTGGGGTGTCTATCAGGCATCTCACAGCCAACAGGTCAAACTCAACACTTGCTTCTTCTGCCCTCACCTAAATCTGTTCCTTACCCAGTGTTCATCTCCACTGATGGTGCCACCAAAACCTAGTGTCATACTTGACTTCATACATTCTCTCCCACCCTACTCCCCATCTGTCATATCCAGTCAGTGTATCCTGTCAGCCCTACCTTTAAAAAAATGACAAATGTGCCCACCCCTGTCATCTCCAACGCTTCCACCTTAGTCTAGGCTGCACTCGCCCCTTGCCTGGTCTGCACAGTGGCCCCCTCATCTGCTTCGTATCCCCCCTGCTCCCCCACAGTCACAGTGGTCCTTTAAAACCTGGCAGACCATGTTCTCCTGTGCTCAGAGCCCTCCAATTGTTCCCTGCCTCACTCAAAATCAAAGCCAAAGTCCTCATCATGGCCTACCAGGCCCTGCAAAATCTGGCCCCTGGCTAGTGCTGGGGCTCAGAAAACAATACCCCAAAGTATGGCGCTTTGACGTGCTGAGTTCTTTGAACTCATGAAGCAGCCTCAGAACAAAGGTTTCTCTGACCTTCTCCCGTCCCCCATCTCTACTGCCTCTGCCTCTTCCCAAGCACAGGAAAGGGCTTTCTCTGAAGTTCCCTTATCTGACTAAAGGAATCTTGAGTCCCCTCACTATAATCTCATCAAACAGGAACAGTTAACTCCCAGGAACAAGACCAGAATTGACTCCACACCCAGAGCCCAGAAGAACTTTGTCCTGGGCTATTGTGTGTTCCTCCTGCCCATTCACCTCCTCTAAAGACTATCTACTTTTCCTCTACAGGTGACTACAGCCCCACCTGCCTCCCCGCTATGCAGAAGGGTATATAAGCTTCTATATCTCATTGGGTTACTGGAAACTCACTTTCCTGTGATGCCCCCATGTACATAATAAACTTGCTTGCCTTTTCTCCTGGTAACTGTGTATGGTCAGTTTATTTCAACAGACTCAATTATCAAACCTTCAGAGGGCAGAGGGAAAATTCACTCTGCTCCAATACTAGCTTTCTGTCCACTAACATGTTCCTCCTTGGTCACTGTCCTCTAGGCACAATGACCGCCTTGCCTTTTAAAATTTTATTCATTTTGTTTTTTGCCTTGCTTATTTAAAAAAACACATCAAATTTGCTCCAACCTCAAGCCCTTTAAAGCCTGCTCTTCTCTCTTTCTAGAATGCTTTTCCCAGCTATAGTTCTGTAGCTCTCTCTTCACCGCTCAAGAGGGAAACCACCCATGAGCACTGTGACTAAAAAAGAAGCCCCTATGCTACTTTAATCTTAAATTTTATTTTTTTTCCATGACATTGCTATGATCTGACATAATATTATCTATTCCATCTATGTATATAAAGAATTACTTACATCTTAATGTTTTAAGATATAACCATTCAATGAACTGAACATGATACCTTAAAAAGGCAGTTTGGAGATTCCTTGAACTGGATAAAACTCTGATGAAGATCAGTGCTACCCAACATGTGGTTATAGATCAGTGCTAACCCATGAACTATTTGAGACCAGTTCACAACAAGAAAAAGAGCTTGCATAAGAATGCAAGTCAATTCGTTGCTTCCTTCATTGAGAAAGTCTTACCAGAAAGAGACATGAACTGAACTCAGCAGTGTGCTTAGTGACATGGTTGCTTTACATTCTGGTGTAAACTCCTTATCCTGTTGCAGACCAGTTACAAAGAGCTCACGGACCAGCATGCTGAATAACATTGCCATAGATCATCTAGCCCAGTCTTTTCCGCAATTCCTTACCGATAGTTTTGAAAATTATTTTTAAATTTCTTGACATACCTGCAGACAATTGTGAGGATCCCAGTGTGCTTTCTGCTCCCACCACACACATATACATATGACATATACATTAAAGAAGACTTGGGAATGTAGGTATATTGACAATGCATATCAAGAGTGATGAGAGAGTATAGATATGTACATTATATAATGTATATAGCAAAATAATTTGATAACTCAGAGGGTCTAGGAAAAAAACTTATTCTTCACTATTACAAGTTTCCTTCAAAAATCAAATTTCTCCCTCCCCTTATACCTTCTCAGAGGAGTAGGCTACACAAAACTTCATTCTTCATTATGCAAGCATTCACTCAGCAGAATTTACTCTGTGTCTACCAGGAACCAGGCACTGGGGACACTTTGAACAAGACAGGCAGAGACTCTGTCTTTGTGGAAACTACATGCTAGTAAAAGAGATATAAAGAAAAACAACCAAAGTTATTTTAAAACCTTATCTCTCTATTTTTTAGGAGTGATACTATTAATATTAGTGATGATCATGGGTGTTCACAAATTAGGGAATTTTAGTCTATGAAACTACTTTAGGATTAGTGAGAGATGAGATAAAAGAATAAATATATAAATAAAATGCTATTATTGCAAAAGTACTTTTTCTGAAAAACTTCACCATTAATCCCATGGAAGCATACATCTGCTTGAATTTCTTTTTCACTTTTTTAAACAGTTTGGTGATAGTTGTGAATACCCTTTCCTGTAAGAAATACAAAAAATTAAATGGCTTTTAAGTTTTTTTCCTAAAGAACCTGAAGTTTACATGTCTTAATTGAAAGAAAAAGTATAACACAGTGCTTTAATAAGATTTAAAAAAAACACCCTCTTGCCCCTCTGTCTCACAGAACAATACTTGCTACCCTGACCTTCCATGCAGCCCAGGCACGTAAGCAGTTTTGTCCCAGAGCCAGTCTTTGAGCTCAACTACTTGCTTTGCATTAGCAGAGAAGCAAAAAATCCCGACTCGGCAGCAAAAGCTTTTATACCTCAAAAAATTGTGTTACTTAATGAAATTAGGCTTCCTAAATGGAAATGATCTTCTAATCTATACTTGCAAACATGCTGCCCTTTGGTGAAATGCTTTTGAAACTTTTCCTAAAATAATCACATTGTGCTGGATAATTCTAGGTCGTGGCTAAGGGAGTTTCCAGCTACAGCTGGCCTCGTGCCCTAGGGTAGTTTCCAAGCAAATCAGCGCTTTCTGGGCACCCATCTCTGGACCCGAGAAGGGCCAAACTGCTTGAACTGAAATCACTAGGGCAGTTTAAAAAACACAGATTCTCAGGCCTCAGCCTCAGCGACTTGATCCAGAAATGAAGGCCTATATGACAAGCTGAGGAGTCTGAAGTTTATCTCTAAAGCAATTTGGAGCCATGGACAACTTTGAGGCAGGCGTCACATTATCAGATCGACATGACATTAGGTATCACAAGAATGGAAGAATAAGCACCACATGTGCTCGCCATCAAATTGGCACTAACTGGTCAACATTAAGGTGCTCACATGGTAGTAATATTCTTTGGGGGTTGGGAGGTTGGGGGTGGGTAAACGCACAACTAATGGACATGGTGAGCATTGTAGGGGAGAAAGCACATGCCTCAAATCATGGCCTGGGTGTGGCAAAGTCATAACATGTACCCAAAATGTTTGTACCTGCATAATATCCTGAAATAAAAAAAAATGAAATATGGATCATGGATGAGAGTGGAAGCCAAACCCAAGAAGAGCAGAGCACTTAAGAAATTCTGTAGTGACCCAAGTAAGTGACCAGGACTAGATAACAGGAGAAGAAGGGAGGCATGCAGATTCAGGACATTGTTTAAGAGGCAGAATGTAAAGAATCTGATGACTAATTGGACGTGGTAGGTGTTAAGTAAACAGAGGAGCCGAAAATGCCTTCCTTGCTCTGGCTTGGGTTATTGGTTTAAGGGGATTAATGGAGGTGGGCTGGGGTGAGCAGAAAGGAAAAACAAATGAGAATCTAAAATTCATGGACTCCTTAGGTGCTCTGAAGTCCCCCTTCTTTCTGCAAGAAGGGTAGCTTAGCAATGTCTGCAGTTAGAGTCAACGAGCAAAGGACCTAAAAGCTTTGGGTATGTGCATGACTCAGTAAGAAGTAGGATCACAAATCACTGTTCTACTAGGAAAGTATTATGGAAAATTGGAAAGGTGAGAAAAGGCATTTCACTGTTTCCAACAGTGAAAAACTGAGAACAACCTATACGTCAACTCTAGAAGATTGTCTCAATAAATTCTGATATATACTAGAGTGCCAGGCAACAATTAATAATGGCACCTTTGAACTGCATGTCTTGATGCAAAAAGAAGTGAGAAAAAAAGACCACAGAACAGTTAAGAGGGTGTGATACTACCCCCTACACATACACAGAAACATGTTCAAGAGGATAAAGACCAAAATATTAGCACCCTTTTTTGAGTTGGGGTGGATGAGTTAGAGGCATGTTTCTTTGTGTGATGCCTATGCTTTCTAATTATCACCTATAAGCTTGAATTAGTTCTATATAAAACAGACATATAAATAAGAAAAAAGGCACTACTCAATTTTCATAACAATGTTGATTTGTCTTATACATCTCTATCCACTTTCTCTTCAATTAGCGATGCAGAACACCTGTATCCCAGGCTCCTGACAAAGGGTCAACTTTGAACTGAATGAGGACCAGCTTCTGCACCTGAGACAAGTGATATCAGAGGAGGATGACTTAAAGAACCTGCCCTTCTGCCTTGCCCGTGGGTACTGTTTGTTAAGTCCTCAATCACAGAAAAGCTATAAATCTGACTAGGTACTTTAACTCTTTCTCCTCACCACAGAATGTCCCAGAATCATGCTTTAATGCTACATCGGTGATTGACAGAAAGCTTATGAAAGCCCATCTCTAGATACTCTGAAAACTAATCTTAGATTTATATCTGCTGCCTTGTAGTAGTTATTTGCGTATGTTCATTATACACCCTATTAAACTGCAAGCTCCTGGAAGGCAAAATTTATGTTTGATTAAGGTTTGTATTCCCTAGAGTGCTAATAGTTTGCATATATTAGGTATTCAATATCCATAAAGAGAATTATTGATGTTTCTTGTATAAGACCCAATGGAATACAGATGCTTCTCAACTTCTGATGGGGTTATGTCCTGATACACCCATCAGAAGTGAAAAATATTGTAAGTCAAAAATGCACTTAATACCAAACACCATAGCTTAGCCTGGCCTACCTTAAACGTGCTCAGAACACTTAGGTTAGCCTACAGCTGGGCAAAATCACCTAACCTAAAGCCTATTTTATAATGAACTATTGAATATATCAGGTAATTTACTAAATACTGTACTGAAAATGAGAAATGGAATGGTAGTATGGGTACTCGAAGTAGGGTTTCTACTGAATGTGTATCCCTTGAACACCATAGTAAAGTCGAAAAATTACAAGCTGAACCATCGTAAGTCAGGAACTGTCTGTACCTTCAGTTTATAATTTAGTTCTAGATGTTTCTTCCCTTAAGAATGGAGAGCCTTCCTTTTTAACTCATCAGAATTATGTAAGCCATCATTTTCTTTTCTTACTTTGATATTTTTTACTCTGGCTCTGAAGAAACACGGAACTACATTTTTAATTCTCAACCCTGTTATCTATAGAACCCTACAGTTAAAAAATACATTTACTTCCCTCTTCATCTACATGGTCTTGAGTTTTTATTTGAATGAACCTGTGCATAGCCCTCATATATGCGAGGTACCTCAGAAGCATTTTAGAAGTCGATGGGATAAAAACACAAAGAGCTTAGTCATAAGTATTTAACAACACACAATTAAACCAAGATTAAAAGGAAACTTAAAATGAGAAATAGCAGATCTCTATCACAGCCACTAGATGTTCCATAACCCGGACTGCTTATATAACCCCAGCATCCCACACCCTCCAATGGCCTCAGCCACCTGCCCTCTGTCTCAGGGCTCTCAGGAGATTTCTTTGCCTGAAACACTCTTTCCCAAGCTCTTGGTGTGGCCACTCTTCCTCAGCATCCACAGGCCTTACCTGACCATTCCCCGCCACGAGTCCCTTCGTCCCCTGCCCCGCCCTGCTTACTTTCTCCATGGCACCACCTCCTGGCTGCCTCCCCTGCTGCCTCCCTGACGACAGGCACCTTGTCTTGTCTGTCCTTTTCAATGCTGCGTCCTGTCCCCAGTGCCTAGAAAGGGCCTGGCTTATAATAGGCACTGGATACATATTTGTTCCATCAGAGAATAAATGAATAATTCAAGGCCTTTCCCTCCCAGGACATAGAGAAGAAACCCTGTTCTTTCTCCCAGAAGATTGTTCTCAAAATTCAGCTGTGGGAGAGTGAGGGAGACACTTGGAAAAAAAAAGCTCAGCCAGGGGAACCGCTGAAATGTGCAACCTAGTGTCCATAACAGTTGTACTTCCAGTGCTTTCTATAGGGTTCCACTCTGTTTATGATGAGGGCTCAGCAGCTCAAGTAAAATGTGAAAAGCAACATAACTGATATGCCTGCAAAAGAATCCTGTCTCTAGTCAGTACTGAAAATTGGAATCAAGTTTCTGTAAAAAACCTAATCCCAATCATTGTATGTTACAGTCCATAAAGATGACAGTGGAAAGGTACAAATGGGACGAAAAACCCATTCAAAATATCATTTCCTTTGCATTACCTAGCAGATCCCTAACACTGTTTGGAAGCATCACATTTGCTTGTATGATATGACCTTAATTGGAACCGAACATACCCTCTCACTTAAGAATATACATGCTGGATATAATGCTTACATTTTGATGTCTTGGTCCCCATATTCTGCCTGTGTTAGTATTTCATTTTTTTCCTTTACAGAATGCCTTCAAAGCAAAACTCTGAAGGAAAAATGAATACACTTCATTTATTTTTAAACTCTGCCAAATCATCTCAGGCAGGCAATGGAAAGGAAAAGAGGAAAGTGCTTGGTATAATAGAGCTATACTTTTTTCTGCAACTCCTCCATTAATTCTCAGGACCTCTGGCTGCCTTCCTTTCAGAATGCAACCCCACTCAAATCTTACATTATCTTGCCTACTTTCAGCCATTCGTTATTATTACAGAAGTCATGCCACAATGGCATTCTGCCAACATGAGTTTAATGTCACTTTTATGTGCCCTAACTGTACACCTTGGAAACCAGTCGTGCAATGGGAATCAGACCTGAATCTATAGGTCAGCACACAGGTTATTTGTATTTGGAATCCTTTGTGTAACACCGATTATTAAGACCACGGGTTTTTAAGTGAGACTCCTTAAAACTTGGTCTATATATACTGCTTCCCAAATAATGCTGGTTCATATGACAAGGACACTCCTTCCCAAAGCAGAAGCAGCAATGGAGATAAACCACCAGCTTATGGTTCCACAACTTTTGGCTTTTTTCTTTCTCAATCAATAATGTCTACAAACCTCTTCTCTAAAACTTTACATGTAAATGATAACTGATTTGAGTAACATGTTGATATTAATATGAACTATCTTCTTTTCCCTGCAGGTATGATTAACATCAATGAATTGCATTAATGTGCCCTTTGACAGCTTTGAAGAAAGGAGTGGTGAAAAGAGATCACCAAAGACTACAGGGAAATAAGAAAAAAGTAACTTTGACCATAAAACAAATTATTCTACCAAAGGGCAAGAATAGAAACACCGGTTAGAATTAGGACCAGTTTTATTTAAGAGACCCATTAACCATCTGGAAAACATGATGAGTAGCATGTTGATTAAATCAGCAGGCTGCTCCAAATGGGCTGGCTGGCTGGCAACTGGAGAGCAAATCTAAAGTATGGAGGATGTTTAGAAAGAGGAATGGGGAATTATAAAGCAAAAATGCCCAGGTAGAACTCACTTATTTGTAATTTATACTCCAATATGTTTTTGCAGGTAGCATACAGTAGCAGTTAGAGTTCTCACAAGTGTTCATAGGACATTAATAATAAACACCTCTGGTCTCAATTCTTTTTGGAACTTAATACCAGGTTTACAAGACCTTCTTTCTTATCACTTTTCTACAAAAAAGATATATAATCTAGGTCAATAGATTCCAAACTTGAATATTTTCATTACCTGAGCTGCTTGCTAAAAAATAATATGTATTTCTATGCCACACTATTGAGGTGGAGCCCAATGGTATGTCTTTAATTAACAAGTGCCCCAATTAACCCAGCCAGGCATCAGTACTCAGCCCTGGATTTGGGGTAGGTCATTTTAGGAGATTTATTAAATTGCCACTAGGGGGAGTACTGGCCAAACTTTGTGCTTCTGGTAAAGGGAGGATGCTGCTGACCAATTCTAGAATTTCAGATACACAGAAAGGACAGAAAGAAGACAGTAGGAAAAGAAGTCCGTGTCCCTGGGTAAGTAATACCAAGAGGTGTTTCTGGTAGGGATTCAGGTATATGACAAAGAACAGCTGACTTCTTAGGGATTAATGATAAAGACCCATGATGGAAGCACTGGGGATAACAAAAACCTCAGATTTCGGAAAGAGAACACATCCTATCTCATAGCTTCTCCCTCTACCTCTCATCCATACCCCTTCAGAAAAATGGAAAGTACACAAACTACCCAGGGAACACTAGGATCTTGTGGGATCATCAAAATCCTCTTGTAAACTAACTTCGTATTAACTTCTAACATATCCTTACTATGTTATGCATGCATGATTTTTGTATGTGCTTTTCCTGTTATTATAACCCTTCCATTATTTTTATATTAACTTTTTGTTTTAGGAATTTTGTTGTCTAATTACACAAATATTACAATCTAATCGAATATTTGCAAGATACACAAAAATATATAGAAGAAGTTAAAAAATCACTTGTAACCCCTACACTCAAATAATGAGTGCCATTGTGGTGTAGAGTCTTCCAGAATTATGTCTAAGTTTATAATAACATGATTTTTTTCCTAGATGAAATCATTCTATTTGTTTTATCCGCCCCCCCCCACCATTAATGTCATCAGTGCACTCCCATGACACGTTTTCCCAAACTGCCTATATCTCTTAAAAGATCAATGAATATTTGTTCCACATTTCTGCTTTTCTTAGGATAAACTCTTTGATTTGGAATAACAGGGCTAAAATTATAGAACATTTTAAGTTCTTGATTCATATTACCATTTTCAGGAAGATTGTACTAAACTATATCTCAACCAAAAAAGTATGAGATTTTGCTTTATTAGAAATTTATATATTTTGTCCCAAACACAGTATTCACAAGTAGCCTATACTTATTTTACTTGCGTATGCATGTGTGTCTGTGTGTGTATAATAACTGAGCTTTGTAAAGCATGTTGGCATATTGCCACCCATTATATTCATTAATAATGTGTTAATTACCTCAATGCCTTCATTGTCATTTTTAATTATGATTTTGTTAGTTCATGTTTCCTTTGTATTTTATATGATACAGCTGTCAATAGTTTATCTATATTAGCTTATTTAATAGACACAGTTCTTGGATTCACTTATTGCTTCTATTATTTCTTTATTTTCTAGTTTATTGGTTTTTATTATCTTTCCTCTTCTATTCTTTGGACACTTGTTATTATTTTCTAATATAAGTTAAATCTTGAGTTCATTTATTTTCATTCCTTCTATAAAAAAATCTTAAAAATAATGATCTTCAGGCTATAAATATACTATTTGAGGGCAGCTTTGGCTGTATCCCACAAGTTTTGGCATGTCATGTTCTCACTGTCGTCATTTTATAATAGTGTTTAGTAGTAGTTTTGATTTCTTCTTTGGTCCATAGTTATTTAAAAGCATATTATTTTCAGAATTTGTTGAGGATCTTTAGCCAAGTATTAATAAGTGACACATTCTTAAAAAAGTTGCATAGATACTAGAAAAGAAGACATACTCTCAGTGTAAGGTATCAATTCAATATGTAACTATTAGTTGATACTTATTAATTATATTATTAAAGTGTTCTATATATTATATTTTAATGTAATACAGCAGTAATGTAACCACATGTCATCACAGCTATATCCTTGTCCATTTCCTCTTGCATTTATAGTTTTTTTCATATTTTGATGATACTGATATGTTGTAAATAAAGATTCATGATTATTCCATTTTTATTATAGTTTGAACTTTTATCCTCTAAAATGACTTTGCCCCATTTAAAGCATAATTTCTCCTTTGATATCCACATTAGTATTCCTATTTTCTGTTATTTCCATTTGTGTGCTCTATTTTTAATTTTAAAATCATTATTTTAAATTATTGTTTTGTGAATAGTGCATGATTATCTATTGTTTTTCCAATTTAACAATCCAATTTAACATCTTTGTCATTTCACAGGAAGTTTAACCCAGTATGTTTACAGCCACAGTGTGTTGCCTGCCCCCCTCTCATCTTCTCTCCAGTTCTATGCCTTTTAAGTTGGGGCACATCAGAATTGACTGACAAAGCTGTTGGTGGTGGTGTATGCGTGTAGTACGTGAGCTATGTGTGCTGTGTTTAAACACAGTTGCTTAGGCCTCACTTGAAATTCTGGTTTACAAAGTCTGGGGTGATCCTGGGGCTGGGTCTCAATTTTTAAAAAACTCAACAGGTGACTCTATCCAGGAAAGGTTGAGAATTGCTGCTTTAAATATTTCGAAAACAAACTCTAAATTTTATTTCTCTAATAATTAAAGTCAAGAGTAAAACATTCTCTTTACAAACTCCTTCATTCACTTCCCTATTATCCATAATCTTGTAAGGCATTTTATTTTTTATTAATGTTTTAGCAAGATTTATATTTTTGTGATTAAAGTTGCTATAATAGTCAATACATACTCATAGTGAAAATATGTACAGAAGAATATTATACTAAAAATAAAAGTCCTCTTTCTGTATCTCCCAGTCTCATTCTCCAGCATTACTCACTCTTGATAGCATTTTATTCATTTTCCAGACTTTTCCTACATATATGCAAACACACAAATACATTCATGCAGTTACACACACATGCACACATCAGGGGTCATATGCTGTACACTGTCCTAATACCTTCTTTGTCCAGTGAATTATTTCTTGCTAATCCTTTCCTGTCAAATACACACAGATGCACATCATTCTATACAAGACATTCATGTAGTCACAATTTACCAGATGCTACTGGGTAGTAGACACGATATCCAGGTTGGGGAGCCCATGCAGGTGTGGAGTGTGATGCTTCCACATGTGGCAGCTACAGAACAGTGGCCTAGAACTTAGTCCACTAGAGGCTTACGATCCTGTTTTTAACTAGATAATATGACCTTGTAAGCTTTTCTCTATTTTCTAAGATACCTGAGATCAAAAGCTGGACTGTATTCTCTTTGAATTCTTCCCATGTCCCCAGCATAGTACTAGGCACTTAGCATTCACTTGATAAAGGGCTTGTTGAATCAATGAATCTTGATGACAATGCAAAATGACCACACTTTTGCTACTCTTCTGAAATAAGAGCTCAGTAGTTTCCTATTTTCTGTTTTCCTGAGTGCAAGAATAAAAACCAAAACCTGAGTTGCTCAGGCATGTGGCTGTATAACATCAGAGCTGGCTACTCAATCTGAAACTCGTGCTTCTCCAGAACTCTGCACTGTGGGATGAGGAGGAAAGAGTGGTCACTCAGGAGAACCTGGATGCAAGTGTAAGGCTGCCCATGCCAGGAGAGATCAGGGGAGAGCCCAGCAGCCTTGCCGCTCTAGCCCCCTGGTGCCCAGCAGAGCCAGTCATCAGGATGGTCACACCAGTCAATGCTGCCATTGCTGAGGGGATGGCCCCACCCCAGGGAGATGCTTTCCCTGAAAATGTGAGAGTCCAACTGTGGAGGCTTCACTGGTGAAGCTGTATCTATGAATCATTTCAACTTGAAGGGAACTTGAAAAGGACTACGTGGAGAGAGAGGTCTTCTCTAGCAAAGAATGAAAGGTCTGGAAATACTGAGTTCCACCACACAGTAAGAGGGTATGATAATTATCTTGTAAGTACTTAACAGGCCTTAGCACCAATGAGAGGCTTGAACAGTTTAAGCTGCTTTGTGAAGGTGCTTTGTGGAGGTGTGAGAAAGTTTTGGCAGGTAGTGGTAATTAAATTAAATTGTGAAAAATTACATTTCCGCTGGGATCTAGGGAAGCCTCCCCTTGAGAGAGGTCTATTAAACGAGGGTGGGTCCCAAAGGATGCACTTAGGCCATTTAAAGTCAAACCAAGCCTGTTACTTGAGGACATGAGAAGAAATAGTATTAAATGCGGAATGAGAAGAGTTAGGAAGGGAGGAGGTAGCTGGTTAAATTAGCTATTTTTTTCCTATTGTTTTGAAGGGTTGTAAACATCACACTTCCCTCTCTCCCTGGGAAAGGAAAGAGATTCCGGTGATTCAAAAAAGCAGTATTACCAAGAGACCTAAGCCTGGCGTTATTTACTCACCGAATTTACTCTTCGAAATGTGTTTGGTCAGCTGTGCCTGCCCTCTGTGACTAGCCGTATTTGTCCAAAGGCTAATTAGCTCGAAGGGTAAAAAGATCAGTGAGTTAATCCATAATCTCGAGTGACTGATGAAATCTAACTGCCAACTGGTGCCACAGTGGATCCTTTTTTAAAAAGGATTAATAGGACATGCTAGCTCTTCTCAAATATTAACTTTTCCAAGAATAAGACAGGATAAAACACGAGAAAAGACAATCAGAGTTCTTTTTTAACCCCCTTCTGACATTTATATGGTATTTTCACAAATAAAACATCTAAAATCCTAGGGGAGCATGGGGGCCATACTTGCTGGGTGATTCATGGGCCTGGGGTGGTTTTAGGCAGAGGTTGCTTTTGGGTCCCCCAATAATTGCAATGAAGGTTTCATTGTTGAGCACTTACTATGTGCTAAGCACTGAGCATTTCACACATTATTAACTCACTTGGTCCTCACAATAATCTAAGAGGCAGATATTATTATTCTTCCATTGGGGCCTGAGGTCACACAGCTAGTAGGGTTTGAGCACAAGAGCTCTGGTTCAAATTCGTCACTGGATGCACTCTGATAACAACTTGTGTCCTGATCGTCCATGGCATGCAGTAATTTCACAACACAGCTAGAACAAACAAACATCTCTGGGCTTTGGAAAGTCCATAGAAATAATCTATGCTTTTGAGTGCACTGTCTCAGTCGCTAGGGCCCTGAAGTACCACAGCCTGGGTGGTTTATGAATAGAAATGAATAGAAATTCATCGCCTCAAAGTTCTGCAGGCTGGAAGTCTGAAATCAAGGTGTCAGCAAGGTTGGCTCCTCTTGAGGGCTGTGAGGGAAGCACCTGTTCCAGGTCTTTCTCCTCTGTCTTGCAGCTGGCTGTCTCCTCCCTGTGCCTCTGTGCAGCATCTTCCCTCTATGCCTGTCGGTCTCCGCATCCAAATATTCCCTTTTGATAAGGACACCGGTCATACTGGAGTAGGGCCCATCCAGTGGCCTCACTTTAACTTAATCACCTCTGAAAAATCACCTATCTGCAAATAAGGTCACAACTGAGGTTAGGACTCCAGCATATCTTTTTTGAGGGGAACGCAATTTAACCCATACAATGTATCAAGGATTCTAAGCAGGTTTAAACATCCACCTGAGTGGTGCAAATCACTCATAGTCAGTGCAGTCAGAGCACAGTGCAGGCTCCCGTCACATCCTAATAAAGGCCAGCTTTCCCCCAGACCTGGAGGGACACTGCTGTGCTTTTTGGCCCCTGCAGCTGGCTGAAAGAAGAGCCAATGTACGGAAGAATTTTTCTGATCTGTCTGACTGAGACTAGACACTTAAGAGACCACTCTTTGACAACGTCCTGTTAGAGCCCCACGTTTCTATGAGATCCCACTCCATGTTGCAACAGCCTGAGTGAGGGCTGGGATACCCACATGGGCCTTGGTTTGCTCCATGAGAAAGAAAAAGTTCCTGCCCATCATTAGGATGGTCTTGAACTATGGGAGCCACACTGGTGATCTTGTCTTCTAGGGCTGCAGTCCCCAACTCCCGGGCTGCAGCCCAGTCCTGGTCTGTGGCCTGTTAGGAATCAGGCAGTGCATCACCACCTGAGCTCTGTCTACCCCTTCCCCCCAACTCTGTCCATGGAAACATTGTCTCCATGAAACTCACGAACCAGGCCACACAGCAGGAGGTGAGTGGCAGGCAAGTGGGCAAAGCTTCACTTGTATTTACAGATGCTCCCCATCACTTGCATCACCGCCCCCCATCTGGGGAAAATTATTAATATCTTCCATAAAACCAGTCCGTGGTGCCAAAAGGGTGATGTTGGGGACCGCTGTTCTAGAGCTGAGGTCTCCCCACTCCCTATTTTTTTTAAATCTATGTACCTCTCACCCATTTTGAAGTGGACAGTTGAAAGTCTTCATCAAAGCTGAAATAGTTTCAAAGGATATAATTTTCAGTGTGTTACAATATTGACATTTAAAAAGTAAAACTGTTGCCTTACTCTTTTAAATAAATATACCTTTGGATATACATACAGTAGTGATTTGAGATCCATAATTACTCATTGAAAAATATACAAATATGCTCTTCTTAAATAGTTGGAAATTTTATATTCATCCTTTTCCTCCTTGCAAGGGGTCAGTGGACTTTTTATGGAAAAGCTCCAATACCAAATATTTTAGGCTTTCTAAGCGGTCTCTGTCACAGCTACTAGACTCTGCCATTGCGGTGTGAAAGCAGCTACAGACAATGCAGGGACGAATGGACGCGGCTGGGCTCTGATCCTGTTTTATTTACAAGCACAGGTAGTGGCTGGATGAGCCCACGGGCCACCATCTGCCAGCGCCTGTCCTGTAACCCACGTTCCCATTCAACTTCTTATTTTTCCCGCTCTACCTTGATTCTGCTCATACAGAATTTGACCATAATGGAATTTTATGCTTAAAAGTCAACTCTTAATCATCCTATCACTCTTCTCTGAAACAAAAACATATATACTAAAAAAATATATACTAAAATCTAATTTAAGCATACACTTTTTGTGAACAGAAGGCTCTAACAAAAATCTTCATCTGATTGAGTTTAATGGCACAATTATTAGTGGTATAAATTAATTAAAACATAAATATATCATCAATTTTGGTAAATAATGACTAAACTCAAGAGAAAGATTTCACTGGGAATGCATCTCTTAATGAGACGGGGCCCATTTATGGATCCTCATTTAAAGGATCAGTCATAAGTCTCTTTGTTGGGCTCTCAGAGAAAGTTTATATAATTGGGCAACACATTGTAGTAAGATCTGAGAGGTGAGAGGAGGCCTTTCTTTTGTCAAGAGGAAGAAGAGTGGGTGGGAAAAGTTGCTGGGAAAGCCATAGGTGCTGCTCTGAGATGATCTGTTTTAATGTCACCCGAGACTGGATTACAGAGTTCCTTTTGAGACTCTAATGCCTGATGGTGTGAGGTGGAGCTGAGGTGGTGATGCTAGCGCTGGGCGGTGGCTGCAAATACAGATTATCATTAGCAGAGAGTTTGACAGCACAATAAATGTAATGTGCTTGAATCATCCCCAAACCATCCTCTCCACCCTGGTCCGTGGAAAAATTGTCTTCCACGAATCTGCTCCCTGGTGCTAGAAAGGTTGGGGACCACTGTCCTAGAAATAGGTTTCCAATTATTCCTCCTCAATATACAAGGCTGAGTTGTTAGGAGATATCAGATTTGAAACAGTAATAGTAATACCTTATGTTAAAATCCATAAAACACAAGGGATATATTCGTACAGGTGTTCTCTAAACATCTCTATGTGTCAGGTAGAGTAGATACTATCTACATTTTATCTATGAGAGACAAATGCTAAAGATTGGAGAGACAACATGGCAAACACCTAAATCTTGCTTGGTGGCTAAGCTGGGATTTGAGCCCAGGTTCTGACCGATAACACAGTGTCTTTCTCTCTGGGTGGCCTCCAGTGCTAGTAGGGTTGAGGTAGTCTCCGAGGATTTAGGAGAATGATCTGAGAGCAGAGAGAACTTTCCATAGAAAAGGGTGGAACTAGACATTCTGTGAGATATGAAAAATAGATGGCTTCCGCCCAAGGAATGTAATCATTCTATTTTCCCCTTACATAACACATTACAGTTTACTAAACACTCACACAGGCACCACTCTTACTTAACTTTCATTCTTAAACAGCCCCATGAGAAATGTACCTACTTCTATTTTTACGGATGAGGAAACTAAGGTTCAGAGAAATTAAATAGTCCATCTACCCAATTCTCAGGAAATTTTAGAGAGGACAGAAGGATGGCCCATCAGGGGATCTTTGCAAAGCTTCTTGTGTCCATTTTGCAGAGATGTCCGAGCCTGGCTCCCAGAGTCTAGACTGGGGCTTTTACCCCTTGTCCCCATCACTCTCTAAAGCTGGAGCTTGTGGCCCTGCTGCTACTCTCATGGGTACCAGACGCCAATGGAACCCTTAACATTAAGTAGTCCAGGTCTAGGGGCACTACCAGTGTTGGTGGGTTTCAAACCAGTTGTTGCTTTGATATCTCTCTTTGCATGTGATAAAGCTTCTGAATGCTGATTTCAAATTGCCGGCCCATTAGACAAAGAGTGGGATCCAGCTCTCCTGGACCTGTGGCCTGGCTGATTCTAGTTAAAACTGAGTGTCCTGTGGGGCCCTAGCTTGGGCTGCCAGGATGAAGGCCTCATCCCATCAGCCGATGGGTGCTTCTTTCCAACCGGGCAAGTGGATGTTAGAACTGCCCCAGATGCTATCTGAAACGTTCAGCTGCAAGAATTCCCACCAAGTTGGAATGAAAGTTTATTTCATTATGCTTCCAGGTCTGGGAATGATGCCAGTGCACGGCTCTCCTTGACAGGTCTCTCATCACTTACAGCTCAAAGGAAAAGAAAAGTGAGCTCCCAAAGTGCCAGGCTGCAGCCCTCCTTGTCAGATGGCAACACCTCCACGGAACAGCTGAGCAAGAGGATGAGTAAAGAGCTGTCGTTGCCTTATCACCGAAACCCTGCATACTGATGTAACTCCCTGTATGTTCCTTTTCAGAGACTTGCACAAGGCACAGAGCTGAGGAAAGGACAAAGGGGAGGGATGAAAAATCAGTTTCAGCTGTAAGCCAATTCTGATATCTCACTAGTGGTTAACTAAGTGCCGTGTTAAGAAGGATTCTGAGGCTCTATCTAGATACACTGGGGAAGACTGTTATGATCAATGGAACATGGGCCACAGAGGATAGATGGATAGATACTTCAGAAGTTTGATGCATTGGTGACAAAGGACGTCACCAAGTCGAAACTTCTCTTTACCCATGTGAAGATGCTGAGGAGCACAAAGGTTGACTTGCAAGATTTAGTTGCTAAACTACAAACAACGATCCAAGGCCTTACATTCTAGATAACTGCTGTGTCACTCATATGAATACTTTTTAAAGTCCTTGATTTCTAGAATATTCCAGATTGCTTGAAATAAGCTAGCAAATTAGTACACTTCAAAATCCTATAGTAATAAAGACACATATTATAACGATAATTTTACATATGTGATATTCTGCTACTTCCCAGTGTCTTTGCAGTCACTGAAACCCCAAAGCACCTCTCTCCATTCATGACTGAGAGTGGTCGTCCTTGGCTTGGACAAACATCAGCAGATAGGCAGAGCAACTCATCTCACTCGTAGATTCAACCCTGTCTATGGTTTAATCTACTTGGTCCACCAGTGTTGCCTCAGGAAAGAAGGTTAAGTCATGCTATGAAAAGAAAGAATTTGTAAAGGACCTGCACAATTTACTCCAACAGACATTTGTTGAGTGCTTAGGTGTTCTCCTTGGAATTCTATCCAACATGCAGGAAACAGGGACTGCTGGACCAGAAGGCTCCCTGATGTGAAAGGTGGTGTTCAACTGCATGGAAATTTTTTCCCTTTCTCAATGTTTTGTGGAATTTCTAGTAGAGCTCTTTATTAAAGGAAAATGTAAGAGGACTGAGCTTAGAGTGAACTGTAACCTTCCATCTGCCAGATTTGGCTAAAATGGTGAGCTGGGGGCATCTCTAGGAGGCTGGGACTAGATGCCTCTAAGAAGGCTTTGCAGCACAGTTTTGATCTGGTTATTGAAGCAATTAACTACTTTTTCATGGCTGGTTTTACCTTTAAAAAAATCTTTTGGGGAGGGGATAAATAGGATAATATCTGGTTTTGAAGGTAAGGATTTCAAGCCCAAATTAACCGACAGAACTACTTAGTCAGTATGTTCTAGCTAAACAAAATTTGCAGAAGTGAATAAGATGATCCCAATTAAATCAGCCCTTAGACTTGATTCATACTTGTCTTTATAAAAACTTATCTGTTTGCAACAGAGTTAACTTCTCAGTCATGGTTTGTTTATTATTAAAATTAAACCCATGTTCCATACTGAGTTGAGGGAGGTGGTACCAAAGCGAAGTGGCAGAGCCAAGATATTTAGGGACTGGAAAATGCCACAGATGGATGAGTGCTGACTTTCTGCAATGGGCAAGGGCACACCTTCTAATTCCCCTTGCCAAACAGTGCAGGGGAGCTACCAAGATTCAGCTATGCATGCTGAGTTTGCTATGAGCAATGGTAAAAGCAAAGGTTAACACGTTTGTGAATTCTAATGTTCTGTTTCTCTCTGTTACCGGAGCAAGTCTTCCACGTGCCTCATGGAGGTAAAAGAGAGAAAGGTGCCACGGCACAATGACGCAGTTGGAGAAGTGACAGGCCTAGTGTACGAGGAGCGCGCTCGTGGTCTAGTACCGCACTGAACAGTAGAGTGGCCACTGAACGTGTGGCCAGGGAGGCCTGGAAACAACGTGGCAAGTGTAACTGTGCAACAGAATTTTAAATTTCATTTAATTTTAGCTAATTTAAATTTTAAAACCAATACTCACTTCAGTTATTGGAAAACTCTTGGAAACTATTGGAATTGTTCCAAATAGTTGTTCCAAACTATTGGAATATGTTTGGAACAACTCGTGCACATGAATCTACTTTTTTAACTATGAATTTTATGAGAGCTAAATACAGATTTCCTGTGAAAATCCAGTATCCAAGTTATGTTCTAAGAGTAAAACACATGTCAGATTTCAAAAACTTAACATAAAAAATTCAATGTAAATATTTTGCTAATAATTTTGTAAGTTACATGTTGAAATTACAATATTTTGGACACAGTGGTCTAAATAACATATATTATTAAAATTAACTGACCTATTTCTTTTTACTTTCGTCAGATGAGCACTAGAAAAATTAAAATTATGTATATAACTTGCATTATATTTCCATTGGACAGCATTGGCCCAAAAAGAGATCTGCTATATTGTCCCTATAGTACATTTTTTTGGTATAGTTATTAAGATTGTCTTCTACACATATACATACCTAGTGTAATGCTAGAAAGTGCATAATATTAGGCATGCACAGCAAATAACCCATGTATTTAAAACCTGCTACTAAGACCCTACAGAGTCCTTTTCCACTTAGCAATGTGATCTTGCTTATTTCTTCATGTGTCGTATGAGAAATATTGATGAGATCAATAGTTTCTTTTTCCTTCTAGCAGCCCAACCCCTTCCCCCTCATTTTTTGTTAATATATCTTCACTGTGAATGTGTTCATAAAACAGACAGAAGTGGAGACTCTCTAGCTGAAGTGAGAGTGGAGGATTCCCACGCCCATCCAGCTCCACATTCCCCTAGCAGCCATCAGCTCTGCCTAAAACTCTGGGAGGCAGTTTCTGTTTCTGAGCTGGGCCCATCCCTGCTGCTCACAAGGCATCGGAAAGCATGGCAGCCCAGTGCTTCCATAGCCATGGCAGGTCGTGTGTTTCCCCCAAACCAGCTTCCCTGTTGTTCCTGCTTCTTCCTGACTGTTGCCACTGCTCTGGCCACTGCAAATCATTCCTGGCAAATGCAAGCAAAGGGAAGCCACGGGACACTGGACCTGCCACCTATCCCAACGGCCCAGGATGAGCTGGTCTCCTGCGTAAACTGACCCAATTCATACCAGTCAAATAAACACTGCAGCAATGAGGTGGTGCCTCACACAGTAACATAAGGGGGCAACCAATGGGGCATTTTGTGATGAGCTTTTACTTAGCTAGCTCAACGTTCTTTTCCTAAGTGGCATGATCAATAATTCACCCACCCATCCCAGAATGTCTTTTTGATTTGACTTTCATTATTGTGATGATTGTTTAGTTCAACTACCTGTGGCCTGACTCCCTTAGACAGACTGGCAGGCTGATGAGACCCTCTCCCCCCACCCACTCACTCTCCTTCCATATACGAACGCAAGTAAATCGACATGTGTTAAACAGCAAGCACTTGCCAGCTCCTAGCAGGATAAACACAGGCAAGGTCTTTACTATTTTGGTAACTCAAGTTTCTCTTCTATAAAATGGGCATCAGAATAGTCCTGTTAGGGCTGCTAGAAGATTCAATGAGTTATAACATCTACATATAACATGTATTGAATAGTAAATGCTGAAGACAGTTTAGCTCTTACTGCTGTAACTGATTTTATTTCAATTGCTGGGAGAACTCTCAGTTTTCAAACTCTTCATGCTTAATTTCAGGGGTTGGATTCAACTATTTATGTTTTCTTTGACTTATATTGGGCCACTCTGATGCGCATTTGAAAACCTAGGGGAATTCATTTTACTTTATCTTTACATTTATCGTTCAAATATGTCCTACATCCTACAAATGCCAGGACGAGGCAGTGGGAAGAAGCCTTCTCTTTCAGGAATGAACAGAATATTTACAAGTGCACAGTTCTCATTCTGGTACCTGAAAGAAGAGTTGCATTTCAAGTCCCATAACTGTAGTTTTATCAAACCTCCAAGATCAGGAGTGAGAAAACCACCATGTTCTAGAACCATTTATAAGACTTCTTAATTTGAGCTGTAAACGAGAATGCCCAGGACCTCATTCAGGTACTAATGTCACTGAGGCCAGCAGTTGGTGGAGATGGAGCTGCGGCAGTATTTCATGGACCCATTTGAGGAAAGGAGCTGATGAACTTCACGGTATCATAAATTCTTGGCTATTCCCCCAGCACTGGGATCTGCACTTTACCCTGAAATGGCTTGTCATCAAAGTGACATGTCACTGTGCATGAATGTATATTCTTGGGGGCAGGGAAGAGGTTCATAGTTTTTACATTCCTAAAGAGTTCCATGATCCAAAAATAGGTTAAGAAGTACTGTTTTAGATTTTTATATATATATATTTTTACTGCTTCCATAAAAGGCTGCTTTCTTCTCTCATTCTTGCCAACAGGTGCTGGCACCATTCATGTAAAGTGACACTCCTGAGGGAGAGAAGGGGCCAAAAGAGGATGGACAGTCACTCTAATGAGATGGCTGTCATTTGATGAACATCTGCCAGAAATCAGACTTCCTCTACATTGTGTATTGAGATATATCGAGGAGTGAGATGCAGCAGGGAGCATTAACACGCACAGAGGCGCCTCCAATCACCTGGAGCTGCGTGGGATCAGAGGCCAGCCTACATCTCCAGAAAGGCCTTCAGCTAATGAACAGGTCACTGACCTGCTCAAGTGCCCAGGTGTGCACTGTCACCCACATCTAGGAAGCTCTGCCTCTCCGCCAGCAGCATTAGCCCTGCTTCTTTACTGGGCAGAGTAGAAGGTCCCTCCCAGACACCCAATCACCCTCGCCTTGAGTCTTCTACAGGCAGAACCTTCCTAGCTCTTTTGTTTCTTTAACCATTCATCACAGATTCCATTTAAGATATAGCAAATTTCACTCTAGAGCCACATGAAGACCCACTACACCCTCCTCTGCCAAAAAAAAAAAAAAAAAAAATTAAAGGACAGGCCAGTAAGATTTCCCTTGTATGACTATTTCATGTACACTTCTTTATAAACCAGATAATGATGCTTTATTCTCTTTTCCTCTCTCCATTTTTTGAACCCAAGTGGACTGTAAATAGAAGACATCAAGTGTGCTATAACACTTTCTGGCACACAAGATAGGAAATCACATTTTTAAAAAAGCAACAGTGACGAATCCTCAAAATCAGCAGACAGCGAGAGAGGGAAAGATCTTTGGCAGAGATAGAAGCTCCAAGTTCGGCCCCCACTCTCTGCACCCAAACCAAAGGCAATACCTTTCCTTCCCACATTAGGAAGTATCAGAGCTCCTCTGGAATCCCGCACTGTGCTTGGATTCCGTCTTGCCACACATTTTTAAGTTTGCAGCTAGAAGGATCCCTAAAGGCAAAGAGTTTCTCCTTCCCCATACTGCCCCCCCCTTTCTTCTTTACAGCACTGCTTTCTTGTTCTTCCTATTTCTGCCCAACGAAATTGAAAATTTCATCACCGCTGTCAGAAAATTAAACCCCAGGGAACAGAGCAATAGCTAAGAGCATCCCTTCCCTGGCAAAGAGCCAATCCTTGAATATAACTTTGCAAACCCTCTCTGGTTTTCACAGGTTTGAAAGGATGAAAAATAGACTCATTTCAAAGCATGCTTTTTGCCTGCTAAAATCTTTCTGATTGCACTTCATCTGTGCAATTAATTTTAAAAAATTCAGTTTGGAGATGAGTTTCATAAAAGAAGGAAGGGACATGACCTAGCTCAGTTACATATTTCCCAAGAAGAGAACGGCGGCACGGAGAAGAGATGCTTCACTCCGTGGCCGGGGGTCTGAAGAAATGTTTGATAGACCATTGTAATAACATCTCTCTTCACAATGCAAACACCAGCAACACAATCAAGCAGCTCTGGGCTCTGTGCCTGCACCTTTCTCTCTCTTCCCAGCAATGCATAGGGTTCACTCTTATTAATTTAGTTTTAAAAGCATTTTCTTTTGAAATGGATCAATGCCCTGGGAGATAAAGCAGAACTCCGCTCTAATCTTAACTAGACAACCGATGTCCAAGTCTAATTTACAGTCAACTACAAATCCGATCAGACCCAAGCAAAGCATGCAGCCTTTTGAATTCAGAGTCTCCCACATCATGGGAACCTTTGAATGCTTGCTCTTCCATGTGCTTGTTCCAATTCAGTTTTCTCGGCAGACAATAGGACAAAGCTACATTTCGCTCAGGCTGCTAATACCAGCGGACAGATGTGTAAGACTGAGGTTTACTCACCAAGCTCCCGTAAATCCATCTTTCCCAACTACAAATAGTGCTTCTAAGCTGCTGCCACCACAAAACGACTTAGAGTCGTCCCCCAGAAGAACAATGTGCCGGAATACCAGACGGTTCCTGAATAAGCGTGTTCATGAAACAGGTTTCCAGTTGAGCCATGTGAACGGAGACCCGCCGCACACCTTTGAATGGTATACACTCCAAGTCCAGAAGAATAAGCATGTAGCTTTGCTTATGTTTATGGAGCTGGAGCCCAGGGGTGCTCCGATTGGCAGGAGTCGCGGAAAGATCAGCCAATCAAAGGGAGCCTCCATTCCAGGGAAACTCCTGCTCATTTATTTAGCATCTTCAGAGACCATCGGCTTTTCTAGGAGAGCCTTTTCTCTTATAGTATCACAAGAGAAAAATAATAACTTCACTTCTATTTTAGTGCCCTCTGCTCTTTGATCGACAAAACATATAGCTCCCCTTCTCAGTACTTCTCAATATCCCCTACTTTTTTCTTATAAAGAACTAAAAATAAATATAAGGAAAAAGAAGAAGGAGAAAAAGAAAGAGCTGGTGATGGGCTGAGATAGTTCATATTCATCAGCCTCCACCTTTTTGGGAGAAGGAGAGGGGGAGTGCCTGGGCTCAATAATTACTGATTCTGTTGCCATAGAAACAGACTGGCTGCAGCCAGTTGGATTCGTGTAGAACATCTGCTGCCAGACCCGTAATCAACTGCAATCTCATCTCTTCCCCTGTCTCTACTTTTATTTGATTGTGAGTTTGCTTTCTCCCACCTTCTCTTCGCATAGAGTTTTTGTCCAGAAATGTCACGTAACCGCCTGACGTTGCACAATGCACGCACACCAGGCGTGCTCACATACCCAGGCATGCTGCATGCCAGAGTGCCTCCCCGCAGGGGTCCCCCTGGGAGGATCCATACTCTGAATTCTACTCAGGGTGTAAACAAACATAAACAGCCTCCACCTCCAATTAAAATTTACTGTAACTTTTAACCTCAAGAATTAGTGGGGGATCTTTTCAAATATTTGTTGTCTAACATTTCTGAAAGCCCCCAGACAAAAGTTTGCAATGGTATTTCTCAGAGGGCACTGCGGTGGCTCCCAGCAAATGAAGCGATTAAGCGAGGGGCTTGTGGAAGATTTTGTAAGCACCAAGTCTTTGGGCCCATTTCTTTTCTGCATTAGCACCGCACCAAGGCGCCCCGAACACTGGGAATCTCCCTGGATTTTCTCTGCCCATTTTCATCCCCTCCACCTCCTCCGCTGCTGGCTCTAAATTCCCGTGGTGGCATGACCAGAATTAATGTCATTGACTCTGAATGTGCTGCCATCTTTCTCCTTAGCAGCAGGGGCCGCCACTGAGCAGCGAAAGGCTGCACAGCCTGGTCAGACTCCAGGGGTGGCAACCTCACAGGGGGTCTGTGGAAGCCCTCAGTTCTACAAAAACTGGAGAAAAATGGTAAGCGTCCAAAAAAGCTATGATTATGGCTTAAATGAGAGAGAAAGGAATTATTCTTTGCCCCATTGTCATCAGCTTTAGCATCAAGACAACCTCAAGAACCTTCTCTCCCGTAAAGGCGTCTGCAAGCCTGGGAGCTTCAGCACATTAAGGACACAGCCCAGGCTTCAGAGGAGGCTGAGGCTCACTCTTTGCGTGTCTCTGGTTCTTGAAGTCAAGGTCAACTATCCATCTAACAAACATCCACTGCACAAAATGCGACAGTAGCCTTGGGCCTCCTTTATTCCTAAATAAAGCTCAGTCCAAATCCCATGTCCACCCATCTACAAATGCTCAACTCTGGCCTTGATGTTGGATTTTTTTTGAGAATCTCAATCTTGGTTTGCCCTTTTGTCTCTTTATGCCATATGAGCTTAGGAAGGAATTCTCATCCAGGTTCTGCCTCTCAGGCACTCGTCTCCAACACTGGCAATTTTTCTCAGCTCTGCCCAGACAACCTCCATCCTCCAGCTCAGGTGGACAGCTCAGGTTTTCTCTACCACCTCTCTGGAACGTTGCCTCTAACCTGTCCTACCTAAATCTCCTCTGCCATAGGGACATCCATCCACCCTTTGCACTGTCGCTCTCTTGAGACTGGCCATATCTCCACTCTTTTTATGCAGAAATATATCATTCCAACCAGGTCTTCCCTCAAACAAACTCTAATAATTTTTTCGACAAATATTTAGTGAGTGTCTATATGCTAGGCACTTGTGCTAGTGATAGAACAAATTGACATGTTTTCTGCCTTACAGCTGTAGACTCTAGGAAAAGAGGCAAAAATATTAAAGTATAATATAACCATGATATTGGGTATAAAAACAGAGCTATGAGCTATATGTGCTATGAGCACAAACAATCGAGAGATTTAACTTAGTCAATGAGATCAGGAAAAGCATCTCAGAGGAAGTGATAATCAAGTCAAGTTCTAACGGAAGAGTAAAAGTTAAAGAACTGAAAATGTGGGGCAGAGGACCTCAGACATGAGGCATAACACATGCTTGTGCTAGGAGGCAATGTGGCATGTTTGAAAATTTGAAAGCAGCCAAATGTGGCTGATTACAGTGAGAAAGATGGGCGGTGGGGGTGGTGTGAGACCAGCAGCCTCCTAGAGACCAGGCTAAGGAGTTTGGTTTTCATACTATGAGCAATATCAATCCATTGCAGTACTACAAGAAATAACTCCCTGCCCCCCCAACACATCACCATAACTCAATATATTACTCAGTTGATCTCAATGATATATTAACAGGATATCCATCTGATTGAAACAATCTATTCCAAGACATCCATAATTTGTTGGACTGATCTAGTTAATATTTCCTGAGCAATTAATACCAGTAGCATTCTTAGCATTTTATCTGGGTTAACCAATTTAATCCTCTTAACAACCTTGTGAGATATTATTATTATAATTACCATACAGATGAGGAAATTGAGACATAAGGTTAACAACTTGACTGAGGTAACAAAGATAAAAAGTGAGTGAGAGCCTCTCTCCAAAAAAAAAAAAAAAAAAAAAAAAGATCAAAAGTGGCAGAGCTGAGAGTTGAACCAAGGGATTTTAGATCCAATTTCTCTAAGTGTGACCCACAGGGACCACCTATATTAGAATCATTTGATGTCTGCATTAAAATGCAGATTCCTGGGGTCCTATTGCATACCTCCTAAACCAGAATCTCAGGGAAGGTAGAGTCAGGAATATTTTTCCAAGCACTCCAGGGAATTCTTATCCACACCATGGTGTAAGAATCACTGCTAAGAGGTGTTTGCCTAAAAAAGACCAACTTTCAATATATAAAGTGGAGAAGGGCATTTTTTTGAGAATGAGAGGGCCTCACTATTCCAAACCATCACAAAAGACTCATCTACATCAGAATAAGGTCACTTTCTTTTGAATGACTGCAAATTCCTGTTGTATCATGCACAACCCAAAGTTAAAGTGGAAGGTGGGAAGTAGCACAGTATGGGAGTCAGTAGGTATCCTAGTGAAGAGGTTTACCAAGAGAGAATATGCAAGTTGTTAAACACCATATGTGCTAGGTAATTAGAGATGCTATTAGATCTGTCAGCAATAAGGTAGATAGATCATGTATTAAATATTATCATTGACACTATGTGAAATGTCATACACTTTCTTCAGGTAATTTTCTCCATAGAAAACTCATTTTTAAGACAAAGTTGCAAGGTAGACAGAATTTCTTTTTTAGCCTTCAATCTGATCCACCTCACTCCTTCCCCTCCCCTCTATTCAAACACCAGTAAGTAAGCTTTTTAGTTCACCTACCTAACCATGGTTTTAGTTTTGGAAAATAAGCAGCTTCATCTATATTTCCAGAGGGGCCACTTCACACAAAATAGCTATCGCATTTCTGAAGAAACTTCCAAAGAGCTTTTCCATGGAACTTTGTCCAGTAGTTTTGCTACTGAGATCACAGACTGGGTGGTCTGTTTAATTAACTTGGCCTTACTGGTTATTTTTCCTGTTCTAGAATGTGCAATCAAAAGAGCATGTACAAGCTTATAGAACTGTCGATGAATCTCAGAAATGAAAACCTAGATTTTATTAGCATGATATCTGGACTACTGCTTGTCAAGCTCCTAGAACTGGCACAAAGCTGTTCTGCAGTCACCTAATGGACTTGTACGCCACAGGCTCAAAAGGTATGATGTGTAGCATATCCTTGAGCTTCTGAACACATTCAGATTACGTGCTGTCCACAGACAGGAGAAGAAAATCACAGCATCAAACACCTAGAAAATTCAGGGGGGAAAAATCACTCCTGGGCATCTGAATAAAAGTCAGAAGAAATCTCTTTGCATTTCAGCCACACATCATAAGCTGCACTCATTGATTGCTCTGCTCTGGGCAGGCACTGCCGGTACCATTTATTTTGCATTTTCTTGGGGCAGATTCAATCTAATAAAATCGTATTGCTTTCCATAAATATGATTTATTCAATGTATTATTACTAAATCTGATGTAATTCCTATACCTTTGTAACACTTTTTAAATAAGTTCACAAATCAAAGAAGAATTCTGGTAGGCGATATGCATGAATTTTTGGATCGGACAATACAGTGACTATTGTAGAATGATTTCTAACCTGGTTGTATAAATGTTCCTTAGTCTACCTGCAGGTCTTATCTGAAATAAGCACCTTTTATACTAAGCATTTAAAAGGGGTGAGGGGATTCCACTGACTCAGCCCAGAGAGGTGGCACTAATAGCCAATGCTCCCATTTTCTAAGCCCTGGTCCCCAACTGGTTGCTTCCACAATTAGGGCATCCATCTCATCAGGGTGCTTGTTCACTGCTGGCAATGAATGCGAGGGTGATGCTCCCCATAGCTCATGATGTGGCTACGCTGCTCCCATCTTTGTTTGGTTGATTCATTCTTATTAAGGGGGAAGGGTCATTAAGGTCAAATTGAGCCTCGAGGAAATTCCAGACAAGCAGGCCGTGTATTGCAGCAGGTTCACCTCCAACCACGGTTAGCCTTCTTAAGGCACCCTGCCATACACACATTCGTGCACGCACACACACTGACATCACTTTTGTAACAGCAACGAGCCAAGTACAGACTGGGCCAGACCATATCTCCCATATCTCCTCCAAGGGTAGGAGGTCAGAAGTGGGGACTCTGCCCTACTGGGTCACTTCAACTGCTTTATTCCATTCAAAAGACATGAAAGAGATATTTCATTTGTGCTGATCAGCATATAGTTATCTCTGATTGTTGTTTTACATGGTGCATTTTTAAAACCAAAACACGTGCAAAACCTCCACTAAATATGTTCAAGGTAAGTTTTATAAATCTTTTTATTCCCAAGAAGAGATAACCACTAATATTCCATAGAAATATTCCCATACACAGACAGTTGCATCGCTTTTCCTCACTCTCACAGAGAGATGATCCTGAGCTACACATACAAAGCCTGCTACGCTGTCACTTTATCTTTAGGTCCCAGGATGCTGAGCTGTCTGTAACAAGCCTGGAAGTCTGTGGGAGTGTAGGAGAATTAACAGCGAATGCAGATGCAGTTCTCACCATGGTCAGCGCCATAAAAGTCCCCATTTTTGAATGGAGACACTAAGGCCCAAGACATTGAAGTAATGTGTCTACAGTTGCCATCTAGTAAGTGAGGGGCTCAGATTCATACTCAGGAGCTGTCTGGGGAGCACCAAGAGCAGTGCCCCACACCTTGGCCCCAGAGCACCTGGAGCACACGGCCAGAGCAGGAGTGTTGCTCTCATAGCATCCTAGGCTAAGTTATGAAATATGAGTCAATATAACAAAAGTTTTTCCCCTGGACTTTGCTATTTTTGTGTTACCTACAAAACTGCCTAAAATACAAACAATACCTACAAACACCAGATCCACAAAATGCACATCCATCTACAAACAGATCTCCAACCCATGCATTTATTCCTGCCTCCTCCAAAGCACCAAATTCTGATGAGTGACCATGATTTATATTCATAGGGTTGGAGAGTCAAGGTCTGCAAGTCCTGGGGGCATGGCACACTTGACCAGATGGAATGGGCTGATCTGAGAAGCACAAAGGGGCCAGAAGAGCAAGGGCCAATATGGTACATCTCTGCTAATTCTGAATACCTTCAAAGGGATAGTTGGTGAAATTCTGAAAGCTTATCATCTTGCCAATTTGAATTTTCCAAATATACCATGGAAATGCATTCCAGAATTGCAGGCTGATAAAAAATCATGCCAGAAGGAAAAATGAAAATGCCAAAATTCTCAGCTCAGTCTTGCCAAGCACGTCCACTGGCAATATGGTGACAAAAAGCAACTGGGCCAATGGTAAGATATTCTTTAGATAGTGGAAAATGGGAAACAGCTTCTCCACCATTAGGAAAAGGGAAGCTTCTGGGCTGTCATCACATCCTTCTTGGTTTTCAGATCTAATGAAGAAGTAAACCTCTCTTACCTCTGAAACACATCAATTTCACATGCAAATAATTCCACCTTTCAAGAAAAAATTAGTTTCTGATATTCTCATCAGAGGACTAATTCCATTACAGTTTGTAGAGATTAAATCCATGGCTCACCATGTTTTATCAAATAAGTAAACATTTGGTGCCCTTATACTCTCTGTGCTTTCTGCTCACAGATTCGCATGTATTTTGTCAGACCAAAAGGCCTGCAGATAATCTATGCATCCTAGTCTCCTTTTAGAACAGAAATACACTGTAACAGAACAGGGTGAGCCAGGGATGAGGGGAAGGGTGGAGCGTTTGCTGAGCAAGAGAGTTCAAGCAGACAAGTAGAATCACCTTACCTAGGCAAGGGAGGAAGTAGAGGAAGATATTAGAGATTTGGGCAGTCAATTCCAGGGAGGGCATGTTCTGAGATGTGGAAGAGGGTAGACAGAGCAGAGAGGCTTAAAGGGGAATCTAAGAGGCCTGCCCAGGGCCAGATATGGAACCACAAGGTGAGGGCACACACAGAGCCAAGGGATCACCATATGCAATTCTAGGGTGAGTTCTGTTTAAACCTAAGTACTTTTATTTTGTCCCTTGGTAAGGAAGTTGGCTTTATAGGAATCCAGCCACATCACAACTATCTGGCCAGAGTTTCCATGAGTATCAGCAACAACTATCACCTCTCCATGAAAACCAACGTAAGAGTGTGCCTGGTCATGGCAAACCAGCACTGCCATCACAAGGATGTTCCTAAACCCAATCTGCCATCACAAGGATGTTCCTAAACCCAATCCCTCAATGTCAACAGCTTGTAAGAGCCAGATCCCTTCAAACTGTTCTTTATCTATTTCCAATTAAAGGAAGCTTGAAACATGAACCATGACCCCTAGGCAAATGATATTTGACAGGTTATTCCCAACTCTCACAGAGAACAAGCTCTGCAACCTAATTTGTGCAGAAATTAAATTGAGACAAAGATATAATTTTATTTCCCAGTACTTGCCCATATCTGTGAGCCACTAATTGTAGAAAAGACTTAATTTGATAATATAAATAAAAATTGGTCTTGAAGGGCAATAACAAACCCATTAATACGCAATGAAAAAATGTACCCCTGCCCCCAAGAAGTCATCCCAAGGCAAATATGAAACACGGTTTCCAAAATGCATTGTCTACATTTCTCTCGGGCATAGTGAGAAGCATGAGAGTTGTGAAGCAAGTATAATCACACACATTGAACCAAGAATAAGTGCTCTTGCTTATGTTTTGTGGGAATCTGCAGTGTGTTAGACAGACATCTCAGCTGTTCTGAACACGCATCGAAAAAATATATTTCACAAAAAAATCCTGACTTGGAAGTAAGGAACTGGTGTCCACTCATTCTAGTAATATTAAAGAAGTGTCTATAATAATGTGCCTTAACCTGTTGCCTCATGCTTTTTTCAAGTTTTGAGAAACCAAGAATACAGTCTTAATACCTTGAAAGTAAAAAAGTTGCATTTATTAAATTTTCACACCATGTATTTTATTATACTTCATGTCTTTTCCCAGCAGATTCTTCTCTGCTTACCTGGTGAGCTTCTATTCATACGTCGAAGCGATCCTAAGTAAAACCCTTCCTCTATGAATTAGTTCCATACAACTTATGCGCTTTTGCTATTGCACATGTCATGTTATTGTACAGTTATTTCTTTCCAGAGCTATCCCCAATACTGGGAACCCACTAAGGCTGGATTTATTAATACAACACCAGGAATACCATCTCTAGATGTTTCTGATACCTTGGTCAAGAAGACAAAATCCTATTGCAAACCTTTATGCTTAGGGAAGTTACGAAAGCCTTCTGAGTACTTCTCTGTGGTTCTACCCAACATCAAGGATAAAGTCACAAGATGAGAATATCTGAAAGCATCTCAGTCACTCATCCCCTGTTGTCTTCCATTCCTTCCTCCTCCCACTCCTGCAATCCCGGACTGAGAGGGAGGAGGGTGCTCTGGGAAGCACTCCTGAACACCCTGCTCCCTTCGGAAACCTATTTTATAAACAGTCCAGGTGTGGGTCTGGCTCTGTCTGTGATCTGGCTTATTTTTTCAAGGATGTCACATCTGCTCAGAACTTCCTTCCAGTTAATGAGACTTTCTCGAATCAAGCCTCAGAGAGCTTTTGATTCTAGTACCAATCAACTTCAGGCTAAGATGCCAGTCACTGGCTGAGCTGGCACGGCTGGACTGAACCCATACTTTATTTCAAGGAAGAATAAACAAACTCAGACTGAATTTATAACATGGGGGGGTCAAGATCAAGGAATTCCCTTGACTGGTACCACTGATCAGACCACACCTGGAGCTTGGTGACAGTTCTATACCCATATAGTTTAAGGTTTTGTTTTTCTTTTTAAATATGATTGTAAGAGCATACATGTTAGGCAGAGAAAACATGAACACTAAAAACATAAAATAAAAGAAAAAACTCATAATTAATCACATTATGCAGAAGAAATCATTGTGAAAATCATTCAACCCTTCTTAGTTTGTGTTTTTACTTAGTTGAGATATAATTTTGCATCCTGCTCTACACACATTTAACATAATACAGAAAGTGCTTTCTGAGATTTAGATACTATTCACAAATATCATTCAGAATGACTGAAAAAATTTTAACATATAAATAAATTAATCCATTAGTTAATTTATCATATCTCCACTTTCAAATAACTATTCTCAATTTTTTGCTCTTATAAATAACACCGAAATGAACATCTATGTGCATACCTTTGTTTTTCCCCCTTGAATACCTGTGATCCCGAATATCTACCTTGTCTTGAATGGCTCCATAAATGAGATCAACTGCTTATGAATTTCCCAGCAGGAACCGTGTCTCAACAGGTTTCTTAAAATTCTTCTGAAATGTCAAGGTTTCTGCCAGCAAAGTGGTAGTAAGGAACCCTTTCATGTCAACATGGATGCCAATTCTTCCTTTCCTTTTTGCAGAAAGAGCTACAGGTCTTTTGCCCCATTCAGAGGCAGGTAATCAACCTCACAAACAGCTAGAGGCTAGGTCTGCCCAGCTGAGGCCACAGCATGGTTTGGGAAGTGAAGTGTTTGTCAGCATCTCAGCCCTGGCCTCCGTGCAGGAGCCCAGGCCAGCAGGAAAAATCAATTGGCTTTTGTCAGGCAGTAAATACCACCAAAAACACATCGAAAGGTGTTATTAAGACAGAAAAAAAATCCTTTTCCTTCTTTCCTGGAAATGCCTTAATGTTTTTCTTCTGGTCTTAAAAGAAATTGCTACTTTGAAGAATCACTTTCTCCTTGTCATATTTTAGCCATACAATGAATGCCCTTCACTTATGGATTCAATTTGTTCCACAGGTTGCAAAGTTTGTTCAGAGTGTGCTTTTTCCTTTTAAAACATTATCAACTTATTTACAAAAAAGAAAGATTAGCTACATTTTTTTCATCACTGTCAGGATAAAAGTTCAGTTCAGATAACACTTGTTAAGCCTGTATATATTTGGCAGGCACCTTGGGGTAGAAAGATTAGTAGGAATTAGTCCCAGTTCTCAGGAGTCAAGTCAAGAAAGAGAGAGAGTGGATAACCACCTATAACCTGAGACCATGGTCTTCTGTGCCTTGCAGGCCTCTCTCTGCAGCATGGCCTCAAGGTGGCCATGGGGTGGGACCTCGTGGTGGCAGAGGCCTATTTGAAGCAAAGATGATTGGCTCAGAAGTTTCCAAACTCAGCATATGGCTCAGTATGTTAAGTGCTACAAGAGAGGGAAACAGATAGTGAACTTAAGAGGGGACAATTACTCCTGCACCCACGGAAGAGCTCTGCAGGGACCATGAGCTGGGCCTTGAAGGACAGAAAGGGCTGATGGGGGAACATGGTCAAGGACAGAGATCTGGAAATGCAAGGCATTCTCAGGGAGCAGTCTGTAGGATTAATTATGGGCCAGGAGGGGGTATGTTTCTGAGTGTAATAGGCATGTGGTTAGGAAAAGTGGTTTGGGGCAGAATTCGGAGCTTTGCTGTCATGCGGGAAGAAGAGAAAGCCACAGGTTTTTGAGAACAAATGTCTTATGAGAAGAACTGCATTCTAGAAAGGTAGTTCTGGCAGCTGAGGGAAAGAGAACTTATGGGCACGCCCAGTCCAGATTCATGGAGAACAATTAATAGACAAACACACAGTCTACGCAAGAGATGCTGGCGACACGAGGGCAGGAGATAGAACAAACTGAGTCCCTCGGTGAAGGGCATTCATCGCGTTGCTAAGATATGACAAGGAGAAAGAGTGATTCTTCAGAGTGACAATTTCTTTTACGACCAAAAGAAAAAAAATTAAGGCACATCCAGGAGAGAAAGAAAATGATTTTTTTTTTTCTGTCTTAGAAACACCTTTAGATGTGCTTTGAGTGGTATTTACTGCCTCACAAGAGCCAATTGCTTTTTCCTGCTGGCCTGGGCTCCTGCTGGCCAGGGCTGAGATGGTGGCACCGGAACGCAGGGCCACAGCACTGCGGGGCAGGGGACTCCTTCTCATACACTGCTGGATCAGTGGGACTTGGGGCTCCATCCGCGGGAACAGGGAAGGAAGCCAGAGCTCACTCCCAGATCGCACGTCCGGGAGACGGATGGCTTGTCATGCCACTCCTAGAGTTGGAGAGCACAGAAGAAGCAGTGGCTAAGAGAGACCTGAGAATAAAGAGATTAGTTTTGGACATCCAGAATTTGAGGTGTCTGTGGGCCATGCACGAGGATGGAGCTCAGGAGACCATAAGGGTGGACTTCTGTCTGCCTCAGGTGACAGTGCCAGGAGAGAGCATGTGGGTGGGGAGGAGGTGGTGGCCGGAGCAGGAACAGGAGAGGGCCCTGGGGAATTCTGACGCTTAAGGGGTCAGTGCCATGAGAATCCAGGCATGGAGAGAATCCCAGGGATCAGGGCAGGGTGGGAGGGACACACGAGACAATGCTTCATAGTGGCGGGACAGGAGGAGCGGTGACAGTCAGGAGGTGACCTTGATCTAAATGAAGCAGTTGCAGCAGGTGGATGTGGGTGAAC
>CM052437.1:109970107-109989197 GCA_028533085.1 Varecia variegata | reverse complement strand
GTTTCTAAGAAGGAGGGAGTGACCCGCAGGACCAAGTACTGCAAAGAAGGCAAATGCGACTGTCCATCAGAGTTCATTCCTGGCTTTGACAAAACCAGTGGCTTTTGTGCCTAAAGAGGTTTTCAAGGACTGACATTGTAGTCCAGTGCTTTGTAGAGTCATATTTCTCATCTTCTGCTTCGTTGTATTTTTATTGAGGGCAGAAGACAGGTTGCAGTGGACCAGTCTCTGAAAAGGAGAGGCAATTGGGGCAACTATTTAAGGAACCTGGCTTTGAGGGGGGCCAGGAGCGAACAGGGGGTTGAGACAGTCATTTATTTGTTCTTTAAAATGTGAGAGATTTGTACGCATTTACATGCTGGTGAGAAGACAGCATCCGAAAGGAAGAGATCGCTGCTGTAAGGATTGGAGGTGATGCTGATGGAGTCCCAGGGCAGAGAAGCGATAGAATCCAAAGTACCCGAAGACCATCTCCGGGGACTCAGCCTTGTGCAGGAGGGGAGGATGGTGAGTGTAGACGCAGGAGAAAAGCCGGGGTTATGCAGTCGGTGACAGGCAGCGCTGGACTAAAATCCATGCCCGCCTAGGCTGGGGCACCCTGGGATCCCTCCTGTCATTTCCTCACGGGAATGGCCCCAATGCCTTGCATTTATTGAGGTGAGCCATACAGAACCACTGCTTTTGTGACTCAGAAATGGTCATTTATTGGCCATTTCATGTGGTTCTGCCTAATACTGGCTGATTTAACCCTCAAAATAACTAGATTAAGATCCATATTTTGCAGATGAAGAGACGAAGCAGGGTGGGGTAATTTACCTGTCCAAGATCACCCAGCAAGGAAGTGCCCCAGCTAGGGTTTGAATCCCACTGCGTGGGCCCAGGGTCAATGCTGTTGACTGACAGGCTTTATTGGAATTTATTGGGGTGAGTTAAATGACCACAGAACAAGGGTAACAAACAAGGGTACATGAGAGAGAAAGAGGTACTGTGAATAACATACAAGAAGACTGCAGCAGAAATCAACAGTAAATGCTGATGGGCAACTATCTCTGATTCCACATAACATACAACAATTATTAGGTTGACCTATTTGAAATTGCAGGTTTTGTCAAACAAAATCAGTCAAATATTGGCAGTTTCATATGGTTCTAATTTTTCTGTGTTGGGATCAGGGGAGGGGGAAACACAGGCTGCCAACTCTGTCCTACAGCAAAAGAGCTTTATAACTTGAAAATTTAATGAATACAAAATTCTAGTAAACTGTATCCAAAAAACATTGGTATCTTCTACTCACAATCTTTTTTCCCCTGGTACATGCACAAGCGAATTCTTATCTGTCTGAATCCCTGACTGATCGTGGCTGCGTAGCTCAGGCTTGGAAGAAATATCCAGGCTCGCCCAGTGCCCAGACCACCACGAAACAAGCCTAAGCAGCTTTTTCTAACACACTTGAGGGCAAAAGCACGTATTTCATAGATACTTTTTTATCGTGATAAATGCATTTTAATAGGAACAGCCCCTCTGCAGGATGTACAGTTCTTACCCTTTTCTGCTTCTGCTTTAAGAACAGAGTGGCCAGGGAGCTTTCGGGCAGAATCCCATGCTCTGTGATTCACAAAATGGAAATCTGGCATTATATGCCAATGACATTTTCTTCTGCGGCAGCTCAAGCGGCAAAAAGCCATATGCCACACACCTCTGATCCAGCCACGCCACACCAATGAATATGTGAGAGAGAAATAAGGAGAATGAGACCAGAAGAGTTCTCGGGAGTTGACTGCCTCCAGCACTTAAAAGACAATCACTGTGGCCAGAACTGAGTCTTCCGACTCTATGACACTCTTGGAAGAATGAAATTTTTTTTTTTCCTAATTCAAGAGAGCTTCAGGGATAAAGGTAAAATACAAAAGATAATCTTCGTGAATGACATGACATGCTCACATCTGTGATTTAGCATGCCTGCTACACAGGCACGTGTTTCTTGAGTGTGCTTTTTGTAGGTACCAGTTACCTAAATGGGATGGAAGGCTGGCGGCCCCGTCTGTCCTGTGCACTAGAAGGACTGTCAGCATCCATCGTGGGAAAGGGTAGGTGTTGTTATTGATGTTATTTTCCCCACTGGCCTAGAAACAAGACTAGTGGGAAATAGCTCCCCAAATGGCCAGGGCATGTGGGTTAAGCATGCCTTAGAGTGACATGATAAATGCATGAAAGTAAAAAATAAAACAGAGGGTTTTTTGTTTGTTTGTTTCTTTGTTTTTTTGCTTTTTTTTTTTTTTTTTATTTTAACAAGGAGATCCAACCAAGCTCCTTGGAAAAGAGAAATTTAGTTTCCTTTGCAACAGTTCAATGTCTCTGAGGCTTTCTATTCACCTTATATAAAGCTACATGGGTGGAAAAGTAACTACAGCCATTTTTTATTAAAAAAAACAAAGAGCAAAATCATTTTATAACCTTCTCAAAGTGTTGACATCTGAAGAAGAGATTTTGATGGAAGGGTCTGGAAGCATTTCTCAATAAGGGCTATTGGCATTTGGGGTGAGAATTCTTTATTCTATAGAACTGCAAAATACTTAGTACCTATGGCCCCTATGAACTGAACAACTGTTTCTATCCCACGTTAAAATGGTGTAAATTAATTCAGCTTATTAGTCAGGTGGACTCTTTTAAATGATAAGTGAATTAAACATTTCTGGCCATTCATTCATTCAACATTCAACCCAAAGTAACTGAGTAGATACTACTTAAAAAGCATACAGAGGATATTAAGACATAAAAGCTATAGTTCTTGCTTCCAATGATATATTGACTTAATTTAGAAGACATATTTATAAATAATTAACTGCTATAGAGCTAGAAGATATTTTCCAAAAGAAATTTTGAATTCCGTGCTGTGGGGGCAGAGGTGCAAACTTTCATTCTGAATGAAAGAGAGATGGTAACCATCTCACTAAGATGGTGCTTGTGCAAAATTCTAAAGGATAAGTAGAATTTTAACAGGCAGATGGGGGAAGACATTTCTGGCAGAAGGAATGAGGATGAGCTAATGCCTAAAATATGACAGCATGATCTTACATACAGAAAGTGGCGGGCAGTTCAGGATATGTAGGTAGAGCCTAGGGGCAGGTGCAGGGTGAAGATATGGGGATAAGGCAGGAAAAACATTTTAGGTTAATTGAGGAGAAATCTGAACATCTTGCTAACCAGGAAGCTTTATGAGTCAGGCAATGGACAGACACAGAAGGAATAAAAGCAAGAATGATATGGTCAGATCTGTGTTAGAAGAAATTGAAAAGTGGGAAGGTTTCAAAGCTGGGAGGTAAGTTAGTGCAACAACTGGTATCTTAGTCAGCTATTGCCACACTAATGCTGCGTAACAAACAACCCCAACAGCTAACTAGTTATTCTCATACTCACAGGTCTATATGTCAGCTGAGGTGGCTGTTTCAAGCTGTGATTCTGTGGGCTGACTGGGGAAAATGTGTTCCATGTCTCATTTTGAGACCTATGCCAAAGGGGCAGTAGCCACCCAGGGTATGCAGTTCTCATGATGACGGCAGAAGTGCAAGAGCCCAACTGAACCATGCAAGCAATCGACAAGCCTCTGTTCACTTCACATCTATGCACACCTCAATAGTCCAAACAAGTCACTTGGCCAAGCCAAAAGTCAAAGGGTGGAGGAAATACACTTCACCTCCCATGAGGTCATGGCAAGGATGTAGAGGTATACCTACCATGGAGCATTGAAGAATTGTGACCAGCCATTCAATCTACCACAACTGGAGTGAAGGAAGAGGAAGATAATGAATGTAAGTAATGATGAAAAGGCAACGGACCGTGTAGTGGTTGCAGTGACTTTGGCTGCTGATTGGTTTCACAAAGAGGGACTAGTCTATAAGTTTCCAAATAGAAACATACTAGACTGCCAGCTCCATGACAGAGGGAACCATCCCGTCTTGTTCACCTCTGTATTCCCAGTGCCTACCATAGGCACTGTGCTACAGACACAAATAAAACTTGTTGCAAGAATAGATGACATTTAAGGTTGGATAGTGACCCTATTAACCAAGATGGGGAACACTGACGTGGCCATGCTGTCTGGATGATGGCTGTCAGATAGTAACCCTGAGTACTTTCTCAGTCCTAACCATGGTGCTAGACACTGAGACTACAGGAAAAGCAAGGCTCTGCTCTCAGAACTCCTGACCATTAAACAGGCGATTGTAGCTCACTGTAGTAAGTTCCAGGGTCTGGGTATTCACAGGGACAAAGCAAGTGGAGCATTTCAGGGGCATCTGAGTGAGTTATTGCAAGACTGATAGCTGCAGGTTTGGGAACTTTCCTAAAGAAGGTCGGCCCGACTTGGGCAATGGTGTCTGAGTCGACTACCTGCCTAAATGACTTCCTCCCACATACTTTCCCTGAGCGCCTACTATTATTTTTAGTTTTACCAGAACAGCAGGAAAACACATAGAAACAACAAAAGAAAGGGGAGAGAAAAGAGGAAAGAAGAAGAAACCAGCAATTTGGAATTCTCATCTCTCAAATCCAAGTTTTAATGTTCATTTTTCTCCCTATAACAATTGGCACAAAAGGGCTGGAGAATCTGCTGTCAAGTCAGCCTTCCTTTGAAACCCTCTGCTGGCTTCTCAACCTTTGTCCCTGCTTCTCACCTGTTTGACTCAGTGGCTTGGCTCCATGCCTGGTGATCAAGCAGGCAGGCCGGGGCTGCACAAGGCAGGTCCATGTTTTAGCTCCTATGCTAAAATGCTGGTGGAGCATCTTGACTGTAATTCACTGTTGCTCAGATATAAAAGCACGATTTCGAGAATTCTGCACAAGCATATAAGCAATGTAAATTAAAGTTTGAATATGTGTACTTAATAGCTAAATTTTAACTCCTGACCCACTAGGTTTGGCATTTTAGTAGAGGATATTTGGAAATCTCACTTGTCTGAAGTCTTTGCAAATGGCCTCTGATACTACGCTGATATTTTGAATCCTTGTCTCATCTTAGTGAGGCCCCTCTTTGCCCTCAATCCTCCACTCACCATAACATCTAGTATCCTCAGTTCCCAATAGAGAGCATCTATATGACAGCACCTATCTGCTCTTCTGTTCTGCCGTAGGAGACATATCCCTTTCTAGAAGTGCGATTTCAACGCCCCACATAACATGATTTACTTTGCAATTGCAAGATAAATATTTTCTTTTAAATCAATGAGGACTTATATTTCATGAGCAATTCCCACTTAATGGTGCCCTTCTTAGCTATCCAACTCTGATTCCTATCTCCCCTTTAATTTAAAATGCCTAAATCTCATTATGCCTTACTTAAAATGTGGGTAATTTCATTTTAATTGGACATATACTAATAAAATGGTTTCTGTGCCATTATCAAATCCCTTCTATAATCCACAATGGAATCTGGAATTCAGGTCATGGAAACCAGTTAACAACTCATACAGAGCCCCAAAGTGTAGTTAATATAAGGCAAAGAAGTTTCAGAAGTCACTGAATAGAGTTAAGAAAAACAGTTAACTAAGAGAGTCATCGTCATTCTCATGTTCAGGGATGGTCTGAAATTGAACCAAGGGATTGATATATCTCACTGCTGTTCAGCAGAAGAGCCTATCAATTATTTTCTTCTCATAACTGGCAAGTGTCAACACAGCACATGTTATACATGCAAAGATATACTGGCTCCAGAAAGACTTTAGAAATGAGAACTCTGTGCAAGATCTTGAACACAAAGGAACACCCAAGAAATATATTTACTGTTGTCAGGCTTATCCAAAATTATCTGTGAGCCTCACTCATGGTCAATACTATTTTCATAAATGTTCCAGTTATAGAGACTGTCCAGAAAGCAAAACACATTAGCAATGTCTTCCAGACTAAGGTAGCAGTTAACCTTTAAACAGATTTTAAATAGTTTAACCATTTTTATGGAAATTACATGAACAGGGTCAACAAAATCTGATTCTTCTTGGATGAGTCAGGACTCTCGCAGGCTCCTCCTTTATAAGGAGATGCAGCTGGGGCTGTAAATGGGGGTGGGGTGGGGGAGGGGCAGGGCACACTGGCACAGCCCCAGGACAGTCCCTGCAAATGGGCCACTCTATGGTCATCTCTACATTCTTCATACAAGTTGCATGGACCTCATGCAGCTGGGGCCACCATGGGGCACACTGAGACAGCCATTCTATGAAGTTAGGTTTGCTGTCAGCATTGCCACGAGGCTCCTTTTCCTTTTCAGAGGCATTTAGAATCCCGTGTCACCCTGTCTTCTCCCAGCTGTGTATCACTGTGCACTGGTGCTGGCTCCAGGCCACCACTGAGCCAAGTGGTTCATCTGCCTGACACTGTAAGGGTGCAGAGCCACCCCAGCCGTGGGTCATTTTCCCATCCCCGTCTCACAGACGAGGAATCTGAAGCCGACAGGGCTGAGTCCCTTGCACAAGGTCATCCGGCTGGACTGAATCACTCTTTAATCACTACTGTCCTCATCACGGGGTCACCTGAAGTGCAGCTGTGTGTGGGCAGGCTGGAGACGAGTGACCCTCCACCTCACATCGGGAACCTTCTCACTTAGGAATTTGTCTACACTGTGATCAAAATCCCCTCTGTGGCCAAGCCAGAGCTCCCTGGATCCCCATACAGAGGTATGAGACAATCTGTATTTCCAGATATTTGAACAAACTATCTTGAGAAACCGAAGCAGCTCAATTATACTGCAGGACCAAGAGCAAATTACTGCCAGTTGAGGTTCCTCTGTTGAGATCAGCACCTCCTATTTGTACAGGGCAATTTGCAAAGCAAACCCTTGAGGGCCTAATCCTCACAGGGATTGGGAAATACTATGATTATTATTATTATTATTGCCACTACCAGTTTTACAGATGAGAAGGGACTTGGAGGTTAGGGACACTCTCAAGGTCACACTGCTGGTGAGGGGCCAAACTGGACTGCAACCAGATCCTTCTGCCGACTCTCTGCCTTGGATCTCGTCTCTACACCAGGCATGGGGAGGGCAGGAGGTATATCATCCCCGGGGGGGCAAAAACCGGTTGTTGGGGGAGCAAAAAAATCATACTAGTTTTATGTATAAAGCCCAGATATACATGCATTACATAAACAGATACACCATGTATCTGTAATTACAATTTCAGGGGGAGGGTGATTGGGGGTAAATTGTCTAAAAAAGATTCTTGGGGGGCTAATAATGCAAAAGGGAGTGAGAAATACTGCTCTGCACCACAGCTGCCTCCCTGGGTGGCCAGGACATATTACCTGTTATTGATACATTTCTCTTTATAAAGTACACACACCAGGGTCTATTTGAACAAATAGTTGCTGAAAAAAAATGAGTGAGCCAAATCACTTTCTCAGTCTTTCTGCTGTCTCCAGATAGCGTAATTGATAGTGAGGACTGCAGGGGACAGACCGTGATTGCTGTCCAACAGAAAGTGGCCAATTCCATGAAAAAGGATAACCCTGCCTTATATGAATAGCTTAAAAGTAGACACACATGAAACCATCTGCTACCTATTCAGTGGGAAACATCAAAGGAAAACATAAATCTATTCTCACAATGCATTTGCTTCTAGAAGAGGTTCGATTGCCTGCGTGGCAAACCCAAAGACCTTTGTGAAACATGAGAAGCCTTTTGCATAAATACTTGTTAATGGCCTAGACAGCTGAAAAATGGATAACCTCATTGTATGACATTAGGGCTCTTTAAAAGACTTCTCCTCTACTCAAATATTCATGTTTCAATTAAAACGTACACCTACTTTATTAGCCACACCAGGCCCAGTTCAGATCAATAACAGTAGCACTAGATGGAATTCTAATGAAGATAAACAACTCCGAGTCCTCCCAGCTTCCCCTGGGCACAGACTCACAAAGCTTCCTTTCACAGCTGGCTCCAAGATATTTTACAGTCACCTGCCTCATGCAAATGAGGAGACTCATGTTTATTCATGATGAGAGTTACAGACCACCTTTCATTCCCTAGGCCAGCTCAGCTAACCAACAGAGCGCCTTCTGCACCACTCTGAAGTTGAGCTGGCCCAGGAAAGGGACTCCTGAATATACAATTGTCCCCTGAAAAGCATGCACACAAAGTCAGTAAGCTGCAAACAGTTTGCGCAATGAACATATTTCCCTTTTTTATTCATGTGTTTGCTGCCTTTAAGGTTTCAAACACAATCCCTTTTCTATACCACACTATAATCCACTGGATGTGACTAGTTGGTTATTTCCTATGCAAAATCTTCCAGAGGCTTTCTTGGGATGTTTCCTTCTGCCCTGCTCTCCAATTCTTCCTAATTGAGATTTTTCTCCCATTGACTCGGGTGAAGCTCACAGCCTGGCCAGGGGCAGCTGCAGCTTTGTTTAATGGGCCGGGGATCTCCCCATACACAGTCTCTGCTATTTTAAAGGACGGTTTCTCATCTGCAAGCCTGAGATTCTAACCTCTGCTATGTGTGCTTAGCTTATGCTGTTGGATAAAGTTTCAAAATAGTACTTTTACTCTAGACTGACTTCATTTTTCAAATCATTAGTTTCTTCCATTTTGGTAATCTGAAAGCTTGGCAAAGTCATCTGATCTTGGTTTATAACACCGATTTTCATAGCATCTAAAGTAACATCGATGCTATGAACAAATATTTTGATGGCATTTAAAAGGGCTCAGCCATCACTGGAGAGGTCTGGGCAACTAGGTAATTGTTGGGGAGGCTTTAGTTTTCACCAGCCATAAAATATATGAGAATCGGGGGACCTGCTGATTTTTAGGCTACTACCCTGTGTCTTACACGGGAAACTAAGGTATCTAATACAGTTGTTGGGAAGAAGACACTTCCGAAATCCATAAAACGTTCAGCTCAAAGCCTATTTTTGCCAAAGTTAAATGGGTTATTAATACAGTTCAGAACTTAATGTGGGATTCATAGACAGGTTTACTTCTCATTTTATGTCGTTTTTTTTACATAATGGCCAAAAAATGAGTCTTTTTTTTTTTGAAAAGGGAAATTTACTCATTTTTCATAGACAGGATTTATCTTATTAAATACAAAAAGAACACTTTACAATCACATATGACATTTCTACTTCCTCAAAGCATTTTTACATTAATTACTTCAACTTAATATCACACCACCATAAGAGATGGCAATGGAATCCTCTAAAAATTATTATTTTTAAATTTTCAGGCATAGAACTCTTGAGTAGCAGAACCAGGAGCAGAACCTGGGACATAAAGACCAACAGACAGACTCCTCCACCTACGCCTGCAGTTTACAGGAGCTGGTGATAAGAGTCACACGTGTCAACTGACGGGGATTCTATTGACACAAATCACCTTTAATGCTCAAATAGACCTTAATGAAAATATTCGTTCATTTGTTCCCTCCAATGATTTAATTAGTCCGTGGTGCAACTGGGTACTGGGATAATAGGGTTTTCAAAAGCCCCCAGGTGATTCTAATGTACAGCCAAGGTTGAGAAACACTGCTACACACAAATATCTGTATTTGAAGTGCATCATACCATTGTTAGAATTTTTAAAGTGGAACAGTTAGCCACACATACTTTATATGAGATTCCCATACCTGAAATATCCAAATCAACTGCATCCTCTTTCTTACTCTGCTCAAGAATGGGGGCTTCAATGAAATGATTATGGGGCCATTTGTGTGCAGAGGTATCCAGCTGCAGTTTAGCTCTTCTCTAATGCCCATAAAAATGAATAATGCATGCTCTAAAATATTGGTAATAAAAGACAAAAACATAGAATACAAACTCAATGGCCTGAATCAATGGATTATTCTGCAGACTGCTATATTGAGAAACTGAAAGAAAGTACTTTTCAAAGCATAAATATTTTAATCACTCTCCAATTCTACTTCTCTTATATAAATAAAAAACATTCCATCTGCTGCTTCCCAAGCCCGGAAGAGCAGAAGACAGCTGCTTTTCCAAACACTCTCTTCCAGCAGTGGCATTAACTACCACGCACTAGATATCTATAAACTGGTGTCCCAAGCAAGGCAGGTTGCAGAAGCTATTCCTGCCTCTGATAGAATCTAGTGTAGTTTGTTGAACAAATCAAAATTTTGAACTGAGAGGCACTGCTTCTCCAGTGAGGAGCTGAAGAAGGCAGATAGCTGAGCCCTGCTCACAGAGCCCTGGGTCACAGGGTTGATGATTAAATCTGCCTTCCATGCTCTGTTCAAAGTGGCAACAGCCTGAGATGGTGTCCAAGAAAGTTCAAAAGAAATTATGTCTCATGTTGGGCTCTTTCAAGATATTTCTGAATTTGATTTGGACAGTCTTAGGGAAGAAGAAAAAACATTAAATCTACCAGTAACTCAAAACCCATATTTGCTCCTAAATTCAATCTCCTCTGCTACCAACTTAATAACAAGAAGAAAAGTGAACTGATTTAACTTTCACTTCTTTTCTCTTCTACAATTTATTATCAGGTAAAGCAGAACAGTGGCTGATCAGCAGGCAGCAGGAAAAAAATCAGAAACACAGTCTTCAAACTGAACTAGAGGCTCTCACACTGGGGCCTTCTTTTTTTAAAGAACAGAACGGGGACATAAAAGAAAAGGGACATAATTATATCTGTATTTCAGCAGCCACTAGCAGAACTCTGTGACTGCTATTATATCTATTAGTAAAAAGAAAAACTAACAAAAGGTTCGTCTGTCCGTATTTCATTAATTTAAATTGATATACACACCTAAAAATCTAATATAACAAAAATAAAATATACACTGTAATAGGTAGTATAAAGGCTCCCTCCCCAATAGTGTCTATGTTCCAATGCCCAGAACCTACGAATATGTTACCTTATATGGCAAAGGGGAATTTAGGTTGCAGGTGGAATTACGGTTGTTATCAGCTGACTTTAAGATAACGAGATTATCCTGGATTATTCAGGTGGCTCAGTATAATCATGGGGGTCCTAAAGAGAGGAAAGGGAGGCGAGTGGGAATCAGGGGGATGGGATGGGATGGGATGTGGAAGGACTCAAGCTGCCCTTGCTGGCTTTGAAGATGGACAAAGAGGGCACATACCAAGGAATGCAGGTGGCCTTTAGAAGCTGGAAAAAGCAAGGCAAGCGAACAGATTCTCCCTAGAGCCTCCAGAGAGGAACACTGCTCTGCTGACACCTTGAGTTTGGACCAGTGAGACTCATCTTTGGCTTCTGAACTATGGAACTGCCTCTCAGGCCACGAGCTGCCTACCCTAGGCCATAAACTGCCATCCCTATGTGGCAGCAGAGGTGTGACCCCAATCATTAGTGTGTGATCTACAGACAATGCAAAAACACGGCACTAAGGCCACAGTAAGAAACAGTACCCCAAACCTGACTTTTAGATCTTGCCGAAGACAGTTTTTGCAGCCATATAAGTTAATTATGAGACAAGTTTGAGAGTGCCACTTTGGGAGGCCTGCTGTCACCTGGACAGGCAGGATGTCATCGCCACCAACCTGAGCACACAGCCGTGATAAACCAGAGGGACCCAGGAGCTGTAGTCACCTCCCTCCACCAGCCTTGCCCACCTCCTCCTGCCCAAGGCCTCTGATTTCCTTTGCCAACATTGCACTCTTGGCCCTTCACGTCTTAAAGCGTAACTTCTATAGGATTTCAGTGTTTGAGTGCTCATCCCCTAAGTCTGTCCTCTGCAAAACTTTGATAATGTTTTCTAAACACCTTATCTGTGCACAGAGCAACAACAATCATATCTGCAAAACTATCATTTACAAAAATGCAGATTTCTGTAATTCAAGAAAAGCAGGATGCATGAAATCTCTCAGGAAGCAGCTGACCTGATGCCAAAACCCACGGCAGCCACTGAGGTCTCTTTCCCCTGGAGGAACAGGTGTTCTGGGCACGTAAAGCAGAGGATCAGTGGCTGTCACACTGCAGCGCAGGAAGAGCTGAAATGATCCGGGGCAAAGTGGCCTTAGTCACTTTCTAAGACTATGATTTAACTTTTTTTTTTGGCTTGATTGAACAAAGGCCTCCCTGCTCTTTCTTCCCTCTTTCCCAGAGATGATTTGCACCTGAATTGCAAACTCTCTCATAATCAAGTGAAGTGCACTTAGGAGGCTGCAGTTATAATCAGGAGGAAATTAATAGGCTTCTTTTCTCCAATTTCCTTCTTGAATCCCGCCTGTCCTCGGGCAGAGCGGCTCAGATACACGGCAGTTCTGGATTGCAGCTTCCAGACCAGGGCTCTCCATGGAGGGGCAGTGCTGGGGCCTACTTCAGTGAATTTAATGATGGCCAAGATGCAAAGATTGCCTTGATGACAGAGACGAAGTGGTGTTCGTCTGCTGTAAGGGCAGGTGAGTCACTGTGCGGAGGGAGACAGTCAGGGTTCCAACCTGACTGTCTCCCTTTCCCTGGCTTGTTTCCCTTTCAACCAGCATTGGTTCAAGATGTCACAAACGAGAAATACAGTGGAAAAGAAGGAAGGGACGTAAATTCAGAGAGAAGGTGACAGGGAGGCAAAGACCAACAAGCATACTAAGAACAGTTGCAATTAGATTATGTTATGAACCAAGCATGAGCCCACACAGGCCCTACAGTACGACAGTGAGCCACACACTTAGACTCCCACACGCAGTCATGTCCCTGGTGCCAGGCAAGTGGGCATGGGGGATGGTGCCAACCACACCCAGAGCCATGTACCGTACGTAGTAAATTAAAAGTATTAAAGGCTGACTGCCATCTGTTATTATTGTTAATCATGCCTTAGGATACTCGACAAGGAGTTTGCTTATCTCTAAAAGCATGGACAGCGCTTCTGCTTCCTTTAAGTTAGCCAACACTCTTCTCTCCCCCCGACATGCACACATAAATATGAGAAAGTTACACTTTTAAAAGAAATTATAATATAGAAAACCATAGGACACCTCAGTTCAAAGGATCAAATGCTTACTATAAATCAAGAAACGCTACATATAAGCTTAATTACTCAATTATCTAAAAGAGATCTTTCATTTGAATAAAAATTCTTTTTGACACAGCACAGGGCAGATTATCTCAACACTCTATAATCCACAAAAAAACACTAGACTGGCCAGGGCAGTCCTCCCGACCTCATTTGCTCTGTGCCAGTCTCCTGCACAGGTGGGAGGAACGCACCTGCCCCAGTAGATCTTGCAGTATTGACGAGGCATCCCAAACTAATGCCATGAAAGGAAAAAGTTCACCTTGACAATATTTCCCAAGAAAGGACCTCTGCTAGTGGCTCCAGCTTAGACAAATGGAGCAAAGCTGCTCCAAGCTTTTCCCCAGAGCAAAAGGCCATCTCCAGCACACAGCTTCTCATCAACACAGGGATGTCTGCCACTCTCAAATCAACCTTCAGTTGCAGTCTTCCTCATCCTTTCACCTTGCCAACCGCCACAGCTGAGGGACCATGCAACAGACCCCTCTGATGACATGGGAAGCCCCTACTTCTACCCCAGATCCACATTACCTTGTTGAAGTCTTCAGAAGTTGCCCTCATTTCCTTCCATGTCTTGTTCAGGAGCTGGATGCAGATGCAGAAAAACTCCTCGAAGGACCTGTCATGGGTGAAGAACATCGGGTGGAAATCGTTGCAGGTCTCACCAGCTGGAGGAGAGAGACAGGCAAAGAGGGAGGAAGTTTTAAACCAGTGAAAAGACAGGACACAACCACAGGCAGGTGCCCCAAAGAGAGACAAGCAGAGGCATCTTTGGCTCAAGCAACGGTGGAGAAAAGGCATTTTGAAAAAGTAACCAGAGGATGGCCCCTGAGCACCTTAGGAGTTTAAGGTCAGATGGCAGACCTACCCTTAGGCACATATTTTGATAGGGGAAAGTCAGCTCCTGACCCACCCTGGGACATGACCCTGGTGGCTTTGTTCCGTGACTGCTGGTGTTGAATACGAGCCCTACGTCTGCCTTCTTGACCTTGTAGAACCGATTCAAGCTGCCTCGCAGGCACAGCTCCTCCATCACCCTCAATGTCTCCTTTCCCATCAGAATAGCTGGCAGAAGATGGGCTTTCCCGAATACACAGTTAATTGGAACTTTGAAAACAGCATCCACGATCATTTCTCCAGGGGGCTCTTTTCCCTCTTATGGCAGTGAGCAGGGGACATTTGAGATCATTAACCATCTGATGCCATTAACCATTTGTTTTACGTTCCCAGACACAGATGGCTGGAGGTCACAACAACCCAAATGGCTTTGAAGGCTCCAACTGGTCCAGTCCTGGGCAAAACCATGACATCAGCCAAGTTTGCCTTCAGGCCCCCATTGCAGAGCTCCCTTGGGTGAGACCCAGTGCTCTGAGCTCTAGGTCTGGCCCCCTCCCTCGTCCTCCTCTGACCCTCTCATCATCCCAGCTAACCAACGAGCTTACATGGTTATAGACCTTTTACATATACACCTCATTTGATCTTTGCAATGTCTCTTCCTACTCACATCTCACAGACGCAGATACTGCAGGGCCGAAGGAACTAAGGTTTGTGACCCACCCCCCAAAACAGCAATCAAGTTTCTTTTTTTAAAAAGACAACCACTGTTGCACACAGTGGAAGTATTTCTGTTTTAATTGGAATCTCTTTAAAGGCCAATTAGTCCTCAAGGCCCAGAATGGTGGGATTTCAGGCCCTGGAAGTCCAGGAGAAGTGTGTGTGTGGGGCGAGGTAGAGAATAGGGGTGGGGTTCACAGCAGAGACCTTCTGTTCTCGGGGAGAACCCGGTGCCTGCCATGTGGGTGAGCATTGAGTCCACTCAGAGAGGATCCCTGGGAGCAGGCACCCGCCGGCGAGTCCTGATCCAGCCTGAGGGGTCACACTGCTCCTGCACGGCCGCAGGCTGCTACCCCCGACCTCTTCCCTCCTCAAGCTTTATGAATACAGTGAATTCCAGGCCTCTGAACAGTTTAAAACAACAGCACAGAGGTGTGTGTGTGTCTACAGCTCACCCCTTCTAAAGGGACAACCTGCTTAGAAGACACCAGAATGCCGTTTTCTTACAGACGTTCGGGGGCATAGGCTGGCGGCCACGCGCAGTCATGCAAGAAGGGTCTGGAGCGGAAGATTCGGGCTCACGTGCAGCCCGTGCCAATCAGGAGCAAGTCACTTCACCTTTCTGAGCCTTGATTTTCTTAACTAAAAAAATGGAAATGAAATCTCCTTTGCATTCTTCCTAGGCTTCACAGAGGATCAAATGACAAATTCACGGGAGCGTGCTTTGGAAAGGGCAAAAGGTAACATGAATACAGAGAGGTCCTGGTGATGGCAATGCATGTTGTACCAGCATATTGTTTCCAGGAACATGGCTTGTTCTGAGATGTTCCCGTAACTCCTCGTCAAGCCTGTTCACATCTCAGCAATTAGAAGCAAGAACATTTAAGTCACGCTCACCCCAGCCTGTGTTACTGGCAGAGAAATGGCAAATGTGAAGTGTTGACCTGAGACACAAGGCTATTTAAGGAACTAGGAACATAAACATGGGCGGATCGTGCCGTTTGCTGCCCTGCGCCGTGAGCTGTCAGTCTCATTTCCACAAGCACCAATGCCAATGAAATTTACAAGTCTACAGAAGCACCTGAAAACATTATTGCCATCTAAGAACTCGTTATTAATCACATTATCACAGTATCATTTTTGGAACTAGTATGATTATATGTGCACTTTATGTCCTATTTAAAAGTTTTATGGGATTACTGGAGCCGAGATAGGCAGACAAACTGGGATCCGCAAGCCCCACTCTTGCTTGGGCAAAGAGGGAGGGAAGAGACATCATTAATAATAGCATCATTAACAATAGTAGGTAGCATTTATTGGGTGCATATAATGCACCAAGGGCTCTACAGGCGCTATCCTTGCAACAACCCTGTGAGGTAGGCATCACAGGTACCCTCATTTTATAAAGGAGGAAGGTGAAACTTGTAGATATGAAACCTTCCATCATGAGCTTTTTTTAGGTGGCCTCAAAGGAGCATTTGAAACCCACAGTTTAGCTGACCCAGCATCAGGCTTCCTGCCTTAGTTGATGTCAAAAGCTCAGGGCATTTCCTTGTGTCTGTTGCTTTGAAAATTAATTTCTCCACCCACCCTCCTAGCTCTCCTCTATCTGTCCTTCAACAGAAACCCAGACCATGACTGGCAGTCCAATGGGATGCACAGCAAGTGCACAGCCAGCACCTGCTGCCTGAGAACACCTAGCCATGAGACAGCAGTACTAGCGCCAGCGATACCACTGCCGGCAGGTGCGCGCCAGGCTCTGGATGGAAGATTTTATCTAGGTTATAGTCACTTATTACAGCAAGCACATGGGGAAGATCTTATTAATTTCTTTGTTTTTAAGATTAGAAATAGGAGATTTAGAAAGGTTAGGTGGCTTGTCCAAGGTCACATGGCTCCAAAGCAGAAATGTCAGGATTTGAACTCAGGTAGACTTGGCTCTAAGGCCCATCATTTCTCTGTTACACTCCATTTCCTCACTCTGTTCATCAGGCGACCCTGTCTCCATGCAATCCCCCAACACAAACCTGAAATAACTGCTTTTCCACTCACAGAAGATATTCATGAAGTAAAACCTTGCAAGGGGTGCAACTTTATTAATGCTTAAGGTATATTTAGGGTCTGGGATTCCTCTGCTTTCCTCCTACTACTTGTGATCCAAGAGGAGTTAGATTCAAATTGCCAGGGTTACATTACACTCCTCTTCTGAACCTTACCCCTCGTTTCCCTGGATCTGGGTCAGGCTGCACTCTTGACAACTCTCTGGAATACCCAAGAAAGAGTCTACCTGGTTCCTAGCTTCTGCCGAACCAACTCTTTGGTTTTCCTCAACGTATTTTGTCTTTCTTAGCTTCTGTAACATGCAAAGTTTCCCCCAGGTAGTCAGTCACTGGGGAAAGGTCATACCAGATAAATTTATTTGATTTATTTGAAAAAACTCACAAATCGAGTTTCATGTTAATGGAATCCCAATTTTTTGCATGACAGCAATGTGCCCAGCTAAAAAAAATACAATTTGTAGTCTCCCTTGTAACTAAGAGTGGTAATATAACCCAATCCCAGCCAAAGATAGATACATGGAAATTGCTGGGTAGAGTTTTCGGGGAAGACTTTTAAAGGGGGAGCGGGAAGACTTTGCTGGCTTCCCCCTTTTGCCGCTGTCTTCCCACTTCAACTTCATGTTTGGAACACAAGAGTGATGACTGGAGCTTCTGCAGCCATTTTACCAGCGAAACAATGAGGGCTACGTCCTAGGCAGTCAGAAGGAGTTCCTGATGACAGCACGGAGTCACCATTCCAACCTGGAAATGCCCTCCTATGGAATTCTTTGTACATAATTTGTTTAAGTTACTGTTTTCAGGTTTTCTGTTACTCTTAGGCACGTGAAATTACTGATGTGGAACTTAAACTCCAGCAAGTACACAGATAGTAGCATAAGAGAACACACTCAAGATTACTGCAGGTCATGGCAGAAGGAGGCATGAAGAGGCAGGATAGCATAATGGCTACAGCCAGGCAGACTTGCATTCAAATAGCAAATGTGATGCTCCCTAGCATGCTATATAACCTCAGACAATTAAACTCCCAGGACCTGTTTCTTCATCTGTGAAATATATAATCATATAAGGTTTGTAAACATCAAATTAGATTATGTATATAAAGCTTGTGGTAAGGTGTCTGGCACATGGATGACAGGCTTAGTGAATGGTCTCTATGTAGTGAATGTGTGTGTGTGTGTGTGTGTGTGTGTTTGTGTGCAGTAACTACTATCTTTATCCTCATTATCAGCACACTATGTAGCTTCTTAAAGACTGAAACAATTCTTGGAGATGAGGAGGAAACAGGAATCTGGTGAATGGCCTTTGGGGTCCTAGAGATAAAAAGGGGGTGAAGTCAACTTGTCATTCTTGATGATTGTGTCGAAAATCTATAAAAGTATCCAGATCTCAAAGCTGAAATTTCACATGCTGAGGGTACGTAATGTAGTGGACACTCAATGAATCTGCTGTAACAACAAAGGTACCATTAGTTTCCCTACTTCACTGGTAAGAACAGTGAAGTCAAGCAACTAGCGGTGACAGGGCCAGGAATCAAACCCAGCACTCTGTCTCCAGAGCCTGTTTTCAACCTGCACGTGGAGGGACTGGGTTGCCATCATCCTAAGCTTCTGCAAGACCCTCCTCTTGCAGTGAGAAGTGGGCAAAAAACAAATCTAGAACAGCTTGGTCCTTGACATGGAAACACAAGGAACAGTGAAAAGACTTTTGTATATGTGGGCTTCAGGATGCCTTGCTTTAAGGATGTTCTCACATTAGTGGCAAAGGTAAAGAATTAAGTGCTAATGTTTTCCCTTTATAATTTTCAAAATGCAGATATTTAGGATCAAGGGTTATGGAGCAGGAAGGGCCCACCCAGATGATCTGATCAGCTTGCTTCTCTCCTTGCGTAGGTAAGAGTGGTCAGAAAGGTGAAACGTTTTGCCTAAGAGTTCATCACGGTAGAAGGGTCACAAAGATGCTGGGTGCTACACTGATGGGGTCCAATCCTGTGGCTCTACTATCTACTAGCTGAGTCACCTGGGCAAGTCATTTCACCTGTCTTTGCCTCACCCTTCTCATCAGGAAATTGGGGGCAACAATAGTACAAATGTCATCAGCTCGCTGTGAAGATCAAATGGGAGCAGCCACTACAAGAGAGCAAGCTCGAGGCCAGTGTGGACCACAGGGTTCCCGTGCTCACCATTTAGCAAGTGCACCCTGCCCCAGGCTACCCATTTATGAATGTGGGCTCCTGCCAGCTCCCAGGGATGGCCCAAGTCTCAAGAATAGGGTCCTTAGCTTTAAACAAACAAATAAAATCGGAGAGGGTGAGGTTTATTATTGTTCTTTAAGGAAAACAACAACACTTATTGAGGAAGAAAAAAGAAGTAGCAGGCAATGATTTTCTAAATGAAATTTACAGAGAAGCTTTCAATGAGACAAAAATAGTAAGACATTTTAAAAACCAAATTGTTTTTAAGCACACTATTTTTAACACAATGAGATTTCACTTTATAAAAA
>CM052437.1:109884343-109969607 GCA_028533085.1 Varecia variegata | reverse complement strand
GAGAGGGTGAGGTTTATTATTGTTCTTTAAGGAAAACAACAACACTTATTGAGGAAGAAAAAAGAAGTAGCAGGCAATGATTTTCTAAATGAAATTTACAGAGAAGCTTTCAATGAGACAAAAATAGTAAGACATTTTAAAAACCAAATTGTTTTTAAGCACACTATTTTTAACACAATGAGATTTCACTTTATAAAAAAGAACCAACTCAATGGTCTCTTAAGTCTGGAATATTAAGATTTTTTTCTGGGCTGAGGGTACAATGGATTCCACTAATTTGCTGGCATCCCATTCATTTATAAGTAGGCCAGCTTTGAAAGCAACTATAACCTACATGCATATGTTTTTTAAAATAAAAGTAAGAATGCTATATACTTATGTAGCACTTCGCCTGTCAAAGTAGATTTGTTCCTATCTTCTATGGGATGATGTGAGGGGAGGCAGGCATTGTCACTGGGCTGTCAGAGAACAAGGCCTTCTGCAGAGAAGTGACTAAACAGTGAAAGACGAGTATGGGGAACAGGTCCTGGAGCTGCCCCGTGTCCTTCAGAAGGTTATTGCAGTTCCCTGGCTCCAGTTTCTTACCTGTAAATGAGATGGGCTAGTTGATTTCTAAGGTTCCTGCCAAGCATAAAATTCCAATTATCTACATGCACACACACCCCTCAGATAATGTATTTTCAACTCCCCAATGCCCATGAAAAAATATAGAATTTGGAGACTGTGCCTGCACTGAACTTGAGTTCTTAAACTAGTAATACTATTTCTGTTATTGACAGGATGACTACACATTTCACTTAGGGTGTGAAGGCATGACAGCAGCATTTGATAGGCTTAGTAAATGTTTGATGAGGGAGTGTTTACTCTTTCTTACATAAGAAAATTGTTAGCTGTTTTTACATTCTTTCAACCTATTAATCCCACCTTTTGCAGGTCATTTCATAAGAAAATTACTTGACTAAAGATAGGATGACAAAATGACAGGCAAACACACATCACTTTTGCTCTTTCATGGGAATTTTCTAAAAAAAACAAATATCATTTTCGAGATGCAGAAAAGCTCTGTTCTGTGCTTTCTCTGACCCTTGTTATGCTCAGAGAGACTTTCCCATTCACAAATGACAAGAGGGACACAGACTCTGGAGGCACTGGGCAAATTGGAATATTTTCACCATGACCTGATGAGCTATCTCATCAGCAACAGTCTTCGGAAATGATGCACTTTGAAAAAGAGACGTGTGCTGGCCTAATAGAAAGGGCATATTGTTGTAGAATTATGAATTACAGGAAAAAGGAGATAAATCAAATATGCATAAAAGCATTTAACACAGAAAAACTGCTAGAGCAGTAAAATCTCACTAGCTATCCACAGCACAGAAACCGAAAACTATTCATGGTTCTAGGGTCAGTCTGGAATGGATAATATATTTATGAATTCTCAGATGCAAATGTATATTTTTATCTTTGCAGAAAAATAATGTCACCCTACCTATTAATAGAAAACCTTGAGTTTTCTATTTTCAGGCCTGGTATTCCTTAACGGTTTGATTTTGGAGGGTGGTACTGTGTGGGACGATGTTAAAAGTTCAGAACCTTTTGTAGGTGGGAGAGGTGAAAAGAGGAGAGTGAGGTCAAGAATTTGAAGTTCCCTCACTGCTGATGAGTTCAGCCTATACAGAAGTTACCACCCCTGCTATTTCAGGACAGGGGATCAGAGCCTTTAAACCTTCTCAGCTCTTCCCAGCTCCTGAAGTCTGGCTTAATAGAACTCTGGAAAGTCTTTTCTATCCTCTACCATGCCTAAAAATAGTATGAAGTCTACACTGAAAAGACACACGGCAGCTAATCCAATGCTTCTTTGTTCACCTTCCTATGGTGTTTTTTTGAGGACATGGAGAGAGGAAAAAAAAGTACCAAGTTAGTGTTAGGGCTGAAAATCAGACTTACAGCATCAAAAGATAGCCAATTCAGCAACAATGATCTGAGGCCACATCCCAGGCACACAGCATGTGTTACAGAAGAGTAGAGGTTCTGCAACCAGTTTGGCCTGGGTGTAAATCTTGGTGCCACTACCTAATACCAATGTGACCTTGACCACCTCTTTCCAATTCCTTTTGACCTCTATTGCCCCATTTTAAAAAAGGACAATGTCTTCTATCTCATCCTATTGCTGTTAAGATTAAATGTAAAGTGATTCATGTATTAACTGAGATAAAATAAGCATTCAATAAATGTTGGCTGTTACAAGGTTTAATAGCAAAGTAGTTACTATTGCATGCAGTCAAAATGACAAATTTGGAGGACTTATGCTACCAAACATAAAGACTTATAAAGCTATAGCAGTAAAGACAGTGTGGTATACGGATGGCAAAACAAAACAACAGATAGAATAGGAAGTCCAGAAAGAGACCTGCACATACAGTCACAAAATTTATGACCAAGGTGATGCTGCAGTGGAAAGGACTTTCAGTAACTTGCACTGGCCCAATTGTGCATGCATCTGGAAGAAATGATAAGTCCCTACCTCACACCGTCTGCAAAAATCAATTCTAAGGATTACAGGTCTCCATGTGAAAGAAAAAACAACGAAGAAGTTTCCATATAATCTAGGAGAATATATTCATGACCTAAAGACAGGCAAAAGTTTCCTAAATCAGAAAGATCATTAACCATAAGGGAAAGGTTTGATTGGATTGTATTAAACTCAAGAACTTCTGTTTATCCAAAGATACAATAAAAATAGCAACCTCAGAACAGGAGAAAAAACTATCAATAATAGTAACATTATCTTACATCCATGATACATAACCACTCATGTAAATCCATAAGAAATAAATAGACAACCCAGTAGAAAAATGGGTGAAATGTAAATAGGCCCTTCAGGAAATTGGATACCTAAGTGGCCAATAAACATCTGAAAAGGTGACCAGTTGTTTTAGTAACAAGAGAAATGCAGCTTAAACAATGAGACACTTTCAAACACCCACCAGGAAGGCTAAAATAAAAGATGGAAAATATAAGTGTTGATAAGAATGTGGAACAAATGGAATCATCATACACTGTTGATCAGAGTGTAAAATTGCGCAACCACTTTTAGCAGTATTTACTAAAGCTAAAATACTCTTACTCTATGATACAGCAATTCCAGCCAAAGATATAAACCCAACAGAAATGCATACATATGTGCTCCAAAGGAAATGTATATGAACATTCACAGCAGCACCGTTTGTTACAGCCAAAAACTCAAAACAATCAACACGTCCATCCAACAGATTGGATAAATAAATTATGGTCCATTCATATAGCAGCATGCTTAACTACAAAGGAATTATTTTTAAAAATGCTATGCATAATATGAATGTATTCAAGTAACACTCACTATAACAGGAATGAATGGAAACAAACAAAATATTGAGCAAAAAGAGCCCTACACAAAAGAGAACATATTATATGATCCCATTTATTGAAAGTTCAAAACAGGCAAAATTCATCTATGGCAATGGAAATAGGGTATTGTTCTTCTGGAAAGAGGAAGAAATTGGGAGTGGGGGGAATGTCCCAAGAGGGCCTTTGAGGGGTGTATAATACTCCCTTTCTTGATCTAGGTAGTAGTTAAATGGACAGTTGGTGGTTTGAAAAGTCACTGAGCTGTGTGTGCCATTAGGATTTGAATACCTCTATGTAAGCTACACTTTTATAAATAGTTAACCTAAAAAAAAAGAGAATATGAGCTTTCCAGGGACAATGACATTTTAGATAGGATAAACCTACAGCATATGATAAATATGATTTCAGTGGGCTTTTCAGAATTAGTGTTCTGCGTGCCTTGCCCATCACCTCTAGAAATAGAGATTTGCATTTTATGTAGCCAGGTTTACTGGCTGGATAAAAAATTATATAACTGGTCTATTTAGGCTCCTATTCTAATCACCTAACCGCTATCAGCTTCTAAAGTTGGGCAGGGGGTACCTCTCCATACCTGGACTTTAGTTAAATTTCATCTTTTGGGTGGATAAAAGAGATATATATGCATGCATTTTCTTTTGTGAATGGGGACGCCAATCTTACTGAAGAATACTGCAGATGCTGATGCAAAACACTAGAATAGATTCAACTGATTGTGGATAAACTCTAAGAAGTGTTGCAAGTTTCTTTTAAATAATTTTCCTCCCTTTTTTCTCCCTCCATTCCTTCATTAATTCATTTATAGATACTTCCTTTTTCCTCCTCTCCTTCCCTTTTGTCCATCCATGCACATGCACATTAGTTCATCTGTATGTCTGTCTAGCCATCCATCTGTCCATGCATCCAGCATGGGCCTGCAACCAGTATGAGTTTGGATCCTGGTTCTGCCACTTATTATCTGTGTAACCTTGAGCTCATGAGCAAGGAGAGATGGGTGAAAGATGAGGTGGAAGAAGCAGGCAGGTATCAGATCACACAACACTTTGTGGACCACATTAGGGAGTGTGGACTTGATTCACCTGCAGGGGGAGCCATTAAAGGGGTATAAATAGGAGTGTGACGAAGTAACAACTTCCCATCTCCTTTCTTACTCTTACTTTTTGTCTCTTTTTAATGGAATAAAAAGTCAGGTAATTTGAGGATTCTTATTAGTCTTGAATCCAATGAACTGACATTTTGGTGTATTAAGGATGAGTGGTAAACCAGGTAAAAACTTTAGCACAAAGTGATTAGGAGTGTCATTCTGGAGATAGAGCGACTCGGGCTAGAATTCTCCCCCTGCAAATTAACTACATGATCCCAGCCAAGTTCTTTAACGTCTCTCAGTTTCTCCTACTATGATGAGAATAACAGTAACTTATAGCCTGTAGAATTAAGTGAAGATATTGCGAGAAGATTCCCATAAAATGCTTAGCACGGTGTCTGACATTTCATAAGCACTCAATAAATGTTAGTCATAACATGTTGTGCAGAATACAAATATGGTATACAAATTTTTTTTCAATAAAATCCTTGATTTAAGGTTTTACTTGTGGGGAAATCTTATTTACTTAACTTTCCATTATAAAAGTACCCAGTTCTACTGGAAAATTACAGAGCAGCATTCCCAAGGTCATCTTGTGAGATGTTTAAGCCAAAGACAAAATATGCAGAAATTCCAGTAAATTATGATTTCTGATAAGCCTGAGCTAAGTGACTCCTGGGAGTTTGCTTATAATTGAAAAATGGTCTTGCTGGTATGCTCTGTATTTGCTCTTTTTCTTTGTCCTCTAGTTGAAACAACCAAGACATGCAGAGAAACAGAAAGCGAATCCTTTTCACCTCCATCTGTTGGTAAAATAATCATTTCTTACTACAGGTCTAAGAAATAGCTCTTTCTTTGCCCAAAGAGAAAAAAGAGCAGTAAAAAATCAAAATTTTTGGAAAGGAGTGTCAAGTTTGTGCTGTGAGTTAGCAATGCAAAACTGAGCGTGAAGCATATTCTCTTGCTAAATATATTTTACTTATCTTTTGGGGTGGTGTTGCTGTAGCATGGGGAGATGTGGTTAATTCTATGGGTCAACTTGACTGAGCCAAGGGGTGCCCAGATTAAACATTATTTCTGAGTGTGTCTGTGCAGGGTTTCCAGTTGAGATTAGCATCTGAATCAGTGATTCAGTAAAGCAGACTGCCCTCTCCAATTCGGGTGGGCATCACCCAATCCCTGGAGGGCCTGAATAGAACAAAAGGTGGAGGAAAGAGAAATTCAACCCTTTTTATTGACTCACTGCTTGAGCTGGGACAGCTCATCTCCTCTTCTCCTGCCTTTGAACTAGGATTTACACCATCAGCTGCCCTGGTTCTCAAGCCTTTGGACTTGGACTAAATTTCACCACCAGCTTTCCTGGGTCCCCATTTTGCAGATGGCAGATTGTAGAACTTCTTAGCCTCCATAATCACATGAGATAATTCCTTGTAATAAATCTCATATATATATATGCACATACTTACACACATACTATACATATTCCATATATTCATATATATACACTAATACATACATGAGATTTATTATAAGGTATTATCTATCTATTTATCTATCTATATCTTCTATTGGTTCTTCTCTGGAGAATCCTGACTAATTCAAGAAGGAAGAGTGGAAGGTTACGAAAGAGGAAAATTCTAGTTGTATGGTAAATGGTTTCAGGCAAGGCAAAGCAAAGCATATTCAAGAAGTGATTTCTGGCCGGGCACGGTGGCTCATGCCTGTAATCCTAGCACTCTGGGAGGCCGAGGCGGGAGGATCGCTCGAGGTCAGGAGTTCGAGACCAGCCTGAGCAAGAGCGAGACCCCGTCTCTACTAAAAAATAGAAAGAAATTATTTGGACAGCTAAAAAAAAATATATATAGAAAAAATCAGCCGGGCATGGTGGCGCATGCCTGTAGTCCCAGCTACTCAGGAGGCTGAGGCAGTAGGATTGCTTGAGCCCAGGAATTTGAGGTTGCTGTGAGCTAGGCAGATGCCACGACACTGTAGCCTGGGCAACAGAGTGAGACTCTGTCTCAAAAAAAAAAAAAAGAAGTGATTACTGCATGCCCTTGTTAAAACTTTCTTTACGAGGAAAATTACTCTGAGAAGTGGCACATTAAGAGACTGTCACACAGCATATTTAGCATGGATAAAAATAATTGCCTGTCCAACCATGTGAGATGGGCACTCGAGGGTTATGTTGGGATAGAGATTAATGAACAGCTGGGATGTGCCTCACTGAAGACGCAGCGAAAACTGTGCGTGGTGTGGAGCCGTCACATGACCTTAGATTACACTTTGACTTGGGCTCAGATCATTAGGCGGGTCTAGGAGCTGGCAAAATTGTGCTAAAAATAAGTAATCCTCCATTGGATAAATGCGAATTTAAAGAAAGAGAACATGCCAAGGCTTGCTCATTGCACATGTTCTTTCTTGTCTTCAGTGCTCAGTAAATGACTCCCCTTAAAAAGTCATTATCTTATAGGGATCACCTCTAGCTATTAGGATAAAATGCAAATACTTTAACAAGGCATTCAACACTCTTCTAAATTTGACCCTATGCCACTACTTCTAACTTTCCTCTGACCTATGAGTGAACCCTAAATTCAACCATTATTTTTACCTTTTTGTCAAACAAAGCACCCCGATTGCATCTCCACATGCTTAGCTCTTGGTTTTCACTCTATTTGGAGCCCCATCCTCCAAAGCCCAGGCACCTCACCCCTTCTTTTGTGCTTCCACAGACTTTTCACCTCCTCCACCCATTGAGATTTCCCCTCCTGACTACAAGCCTATGAAAAACAGGGAGGCTGACGTGGTCAGGCCTGCATCCTTCATAGTTCTCATGTGGCCAGCCTTCCATAGACGTGACTGCACTCCCTTCCTTGGTGTCTGTGCTCCTCGTGCCTCTGGCTATATGCTTTTCTTCTACATGGTTTGTTTGCATTATATCATGCACAGGGCAAGGAGTATCCGCCAACTTTTGTTCAACCCCCATCACAGCATTCCTGCAGCGGGGCTGGCTCAGGCACAAGGGCACTCTGGAAGGCTCCACACATGCTTCACTTGCTGCCCTAACATAGACCAACCTTCAGAATGACCCAGTCCTCCTCCGTCTCTTTCCCAACTTTCTGAAACCGAGTGTAGGTGTTCTCTTTAAAGAGCAAAATGAAGAACATCATAAAGGAATCAAATTTCTTACACAAAATCAACAGCAAAGAAGGCAAATCTAATAATGTTTTCAAAATACAGAGACAGAACCCTCTGCTGTAGATCAACTGCCAACACCTAGACCCTAGCAAGAGGATTCCCTTTACCATTCGCCACCTGCCCCGTTTACCAGGCACCCACTTTGAGCAGGAGCACTGGGCTCCATGCTCACCTTGACTTCTTAGACTGTCACAATGAACATGTGGCCTCGAGGATTGCATAACAGTGTTAACAATGTGTTAGCCTTGGGTGGTAGAATTAAGGGAGATGCGGGGGATATGCAAAAAATAATCCATTGACAATCATGCCTTTGCCAATGTGGAATTTGAGAGGATAGAGATTTATATCAGCAAACAAAAAAAGAGTTAAATCCCTAATACTTTTGCCTATATATAGTCTCTTAAACAAGAGAGCGTGGTAAGGTCCACGGCTCTCTGATCATGTGGTGCAGCTTGCGAGGGGGTTACAGAGAGGCGCTCTCAGCACATGAGCACAACCCCGCGCCCCCAGGAAGCAAATCCTTAAGCATTGCAATAATAATTTAGGAAAAGGTCAAGCTTCACACAGGCATTTGACTGAGATTTACCAAAAAAGGAGAACACAAAAGGATAAAGCATTAAATATCAAACCAGTCACAGCTGGCTGGAACACTTGAAAAGGACATAATCTGAATAACATGACACTAGGGGAACCTGCCTTAGCAAATTAGGAGAACTGCCTAGAAAGATGAGTTATTTATTTTAGGAAATTGCAATGACCATGTACCAGAAACTGTTTTTTTGTTAAATGAGTATTTTCTCATTTAATCTTCATAACAATTGCACAAAGTTGGTGCAGCTATTATCACCCCCATTGTACAGATGAGAAAACTGAGGCAAAGAGGAGTGAAGTAGCTTGCCCGGACTCACAGAGCTAATAGGAGGCAGAGCCAGGGTTTAACACGGGTTTGGGTCCAGAATCCCTGATATGCTGTTCCTCACCAGAGAGGGATTTCTTCCCTTGGAAGTTTTTTAAATCAGAAAGTTTATACTTTCTAGAATGCTAATTTGCTGTGATTTAACAAAAAGAATAATTCTACTTCTTTCTTCTTTGTCACCATGTTCATGAAGACTTGATTTTACCAACTAAGGTAATTTTTGGATATGCAATTGTTACAGTTGGTAAAATAGCACTGAGTTTTCCAGTTTATGGAAAATATTTCCCCACAGCAATGTTACTGTTTTAATGATACTGGGGGAAAAATTCAACAAATCATAGACTCTTAATTTCAGGGAGCTTTTATTTGTTCACTGGCTTGATAAATCCTGATCTTAATAAAGGCACCAAATGAGTCTCCTCTAATGCAAGGATAATATGCTGAAAAATTAAGAAAATCAAGCTAATCAGACCAATTTATTTTTTGTCATGCATTTATACAGTGGTTAATATATACCAGCTATCTTTCTTGACACTTTACAATTATTAAATTATTTAATTCTTCTCTGACTCCCATGAAACAGTTTTGATTCCTATTTCTACTTCACAGGTCAGAAAACCGAGGCACAGAGCTCCTAAGTGACTTGCCCCAGTCACACAGCCAGAGAGAGGCAGAGCCGGGACGTAAGCACAGGAGGTCAGCAGCTTGCAGGGGCTGTGCTCTTAACCAAATATGTGTGTAGCCAGTGTGTGCACAGGCCTCCTTGGCCAGAAGCTTAACTGTACAATTGTTACTGCTGTCCTGAGCATTGGACGTGAACTTACCCAGACTTCACCCAATAAAGCCACAGACCCCCTCTTTGATCCTGATTGATCACATACATAGCCAAGATTTCCTCAGGTCTCTCAGATTTTAGAATCTCTCATCAATAAGGAGCCAAATTACATTACTTCTATTCATTAAAAACAATTCCATGCACTCCGATTTCTTAAACACACACACACACACACACACACAAAGATTATTTAAGAACTGGATCTCTTTATTTCACAGAAAGAGCCTCAAAAACAAAACAAAAGAAAAAATCACAGCAGATGTTAGTGTATTTGGTAGTATTTTGGAAATAAATTTGAGTAGAACATGGCATTTTCACTACGGTGGGCTCCCAGAAGGTATCGCATCATCCTGAACATACACTGGTTTGGACGTTGGTTTTTGTTTGTAGGCCACTGGGGTGGAGGCATGTGTAGATTCTGCCTTAGAAATGTATGTTTGTGAAAAATTCAGAGCCTTCAATTGATGAGTAAAGATGATTTTTTTTGACCCTTAGTTATCTCCTAAGTTATTGTTCTCAATACTGGATGTCTGGTACTTTTTTCTCCTCGGGTCTTGCTGAATTATAATGATAATTAACCCCTGAAGTTTCTATATCCCTGCAAGTCTTTTCAGGGCATTGTTATCTAATCGTGGACTTAGCCTCTAGCTGAATTTGCCTTAAACCCAATTCAGCGAGGGCTACTTTGGTCTCCAGCTTCTTGGCTACCTGTCTCTCTCCCTCTCTTTCTTTTTAGATAAGAGCACATCTTAATGAAAAACCTATGGATGAGAATAAAAAATAAGATGCTTTTAACCTCAGGAGGAAGATACTGATGAAATTTCTCCAACCTTCTTCCCACATGAAATAAAAAGCTGGTGCCCTCAGTCTCTTACATTCCCATTCCTTGCAGATAGTGATTTTATTTATTTATTTTTTTCGTCATTCAATTTGTTATGATATTTTGAAACTTCTTTTTCTCTCCCCTGAAAATACATTCTGGAACTTCCATTTTATAAAAAACTTCTCAATTCTCTAAAAACAGAGCGCACTTTTGCTATTAGTACTATTCTCCTGCACATACAAGTGACCCAGGACATCTTATATGGCCATTGGAATAACCATAAGATATATATAACACCATGTTTCTCAGGAAGAAAGACATTCTATCTAGTGTGTGTACACCCATGTGGGTTCCTGATGAATGTCTTCAAAATTATTTGACAGTCATTAAGATGTGAGAGGGGGAAAAAAAATAACAGCCCGCTAACACAGGAGAAGAGATAACTGGGATAATTGTTCTTTTTCCCAATCTCACTGCTCTTCTTCATCTCCTTCACAGATTTGTTTTTGGTTTTGGTTTTCATTTGCTGTTTGTTTTTTCTGCCCAAGGTTCTGTCTGCACCTTTCCTCTCACTCTTGACCCTTGCCCTAGGGGAAGTCACCTGGTCCTGTGGCTTCCATGCTCACAGCTGCCAAATCTGCACATCTGTACAGTTCCCCTGAGCTCCAGTCACCTCCTTACTAGACACGTCCATCTGGATGTCCCCTAGTCACTTCAAACTCAAAATTGACAAACTGAACTCATTATCTCTACAGCTGATCCAAATTTGGTGGCTGTCCCATCTCAGCTATCTCACCCACCCAACTGGCCAGGGTAGCCTTGGCGCCCTTCTCAGTCACCCTCATCCCATAAATGTATCTACTCCTTTCCTCTCCCACTGCTCTCCCAGATTAAGACAAGAGCCTAAAAGGGTCTCCCCAACTCAGGACAGATGTTTCCTTCACTTTTCCCCACGAGGAGCTCATTAAAACCGAACTATAGCTACACATGTCTCCTCTGCTTAGAATCCTCAGGTAAAGCCCAAACTCCTTAATGTTGCTTCACAGTGTGGACCCTGCCTTGCCCTGAAGGAGACAATTTCAGGGTCAGTTTTTAAACATGCTTCCAGAATGCATTTGTCAGGGGAAAAGGAGAAGACAATTTCAAAATATTGAGAACAAAATCAAATAACCAAAAGCATAAGCTGTTTGCAAAGACTTCCAGACTTAATGTACACCCTTCCCTCTGCTTTAGTCACCCTTCCTCATCTCATTCCACATCTCAGTGGTAACTCCCACAGGCCTTTCACAGTCCAGCGTGGCTGCACCACCTCTAAGGAATCCTTTTACTCCCCTTGCCCACAGCCTGCCTCTTCTAGGTGTTTCCGTCTCACCCCCTGCCAATTTTCCAATTCTGTGTCAACTTTTTGTCTCCCCATAGGAATTCTAAGAACCTTGAGGCTTGGAACTGTGCCTTTTCTGTCTTTGTATACTCAGTACTTCGGGCTTCAAAAAGTGTTTGTGGAATGCAGGATTAGACAAGAAGTGGTTCTCGTCCAATGGAGCAAAGTTACTGAAGTCACAACATTGAAAAATTCTTCATTTCCTTATGTTGAAATATTGCACTGAAATATTATATGCTTGCAAGTGCCAGTTAATTGTTAAACATCCCTCCCTCCCCACTGGCAAAACAAAATATGACCACAGGAGAAGGCTCCGTGGAGACCATGCCCACACATTTCAGTGCCTGGGCTAAAATAAGCATGTAAGTGTGTGGGACCAATCATCATATTGTACCAGGAAACGCGCCCTCCCATATTTAAAAATATACTTGTTTGGCTTGATTCAGGCGCTCCTCATCCCAGGCCTGCATGAGTCACTGGAGAAACATCCTATTAGAGTGCACCCCCACCGACTGGCTTCCTTTGTATGTTCGGGGTGAGTCAGAAGAGATGACTCACAGTTCATGCTCATGACAAAAAGAACTTGCTCCCTCTTCCTTTTCATTATCCATGTTTTGCGGGCTTTATTGGCACCTTTGAAAAACATCTAAGGGAGCAAGGGAAAGGAAAACACAGGGGGCAGCCTGAGAATTGGCGTTACTTATTTTTAACGAGAGCTCTACTTAAAGCATCTTTTATCAGAGCAGCACAGATACTTTGGAGGCCGAACACATCCAATGCTCACGTTACTCCTGCCAGGTCAGTGACTGGCTGCCACTGCTCTACCCTGTCAGTGGATGGAGAGCAGGAAGGCTTGAAGGAGGTAAAGCCACTTTGCAATGTCCCTCTGCAGGGTTGGCACCCAACGCTGGTCTCTCACAGCCACTGTTGATAAAATGACTGGTTGGATTACACTCTCTTGGTCATCCCCAAAGCCTTGGCCAAGGAGAGAGACATTCTCCAACATGATCAGTGGCCGAGCAGTGAACATGAAGTAAAGTGAGAGGACAATTGAACCATGGCAATCTTCCGTATGCCATTCAAGGCGCGCATGGCTTTGCAATGGAAGAAACTGTTAGGTTCCATGATATGATAGAGGTTCCAGTTATGATAGAGGCTAATTCCCTTCGTTCCATTCTAAGAAACATTTTGAGTACTTGTCCATGGAAATAAATCAGGCAGGCAGAGACTCTGCACAGGGGAGCAACAGAATGAAGTACAACAAGTTACGTGCCACTAAGGAAGAACAGATAAAGTATTTGAAGAGTCCAGGAGAAGGTAGGTTTATTTTTTAGAGAAACTGGCATTTGAATTGGACCTAAGGATGGGTAGAATCTAATTCACAGCTCTGAACGTGTTTTTCTTTCAGAACAATTTCCCAGTCAGGCTCATTTCAAATTCCATTTACATTCAGACTCCCAACTCTGTAATCACCATCTCCTGGAAGCCACTGAAATGCATGCGTGTAAATCCGCCCGCAAACGGGGTACTTGTGTGCACAGCTCTGTCAGAAGCGGGTTTACGGTGACGACAGATGAAGCAGAGCAGAGACTGGCTAAGTCCAAATTGCTTTGCTTTCCAGGGGATCCTCGTGCAGTGGCTTCTGCCTCTGCTTTAATAAAAAAGGATAAAAATACTTGCCACCTACTACCTCAGTGGCACACTGCAAGGCTGGATCGTGTTCCCAGCACTTTGAATTTTTTTAGGAGAAAAGTGCTCTATGAAAACGAAGCTTTTTTATCAAGAATGCTGGGTGAAAAGGAAGCAAAACTAATGTCTAGAACATATATTTAGCAGGAAAAAAAAAGCTCCAAACAGGCACTGGATTATAAGCAAGTCAACATTCCAACATCAAGGCCTGAATGTCTCTTCCCAGGAAGTAGAGCCATGATGGTCCAGGGAATATTGAATATAGGAAGAAATGAGACAAATGCAATGTTTTGATGATGGAAGTTTCTGGTAAGAATGCAGATTCTGGAAAAGGAATTGCCAGGCAAATTTATCCCATGTATGGTATCAGGGACATGAATATTAGAGGCCAACATAATCAGAATCGATTCTTAAAGGGACAAGAAGAGGACACACAGAGGACACTAACAGAAAGACCAGTCACTGACCAGGGCAGAAAGGAGTCGGGGGGTGGGGCAGACTATTCAGTGGTGCAGGATAGAGACAGCAGAAGATACAGGGCCAGGCCACACAGTTAGTAACTCTCTAAATTCGATTTAAGATCAGAGAGGCAGCACTGTGTAGAAGAAATTAGATTGAAAGTTAGAGAGTTGAAATTATAGTCCCTGTCTGGTACAAAATAGATACATGTTTTGTGGGTGAATTACTCATAATTTCTCACAACCTCACACCGTTGAGTGAATCAGTGGGAAAAACGTGTAATAACACGGGCTGAGTTGTGCTCCCCGCTCTAATTCACATGTTGAAATACTAACACCCAGTACCTCAGAATGTGACTGCATTTGGAGGTAGAGTCTTTAAAGAGTTAAGTTAAAATGAGGACAACAGGGTGGCACTAATACAATATAATTAGCGTCTTTTTAAGAGGGGGAGATTAGGACACAGATGTGCACTGAGGGAAGACCATGTGAAGACACACGGAGAACATATCCATCTCCAAGCCAAGGAGAGGGGACCCAAGAAGAGACCAACCCTGCCAACACCTTGATCCTGGACTTCTAGTCCATCGCCTTAACCACTCAGCCACGACTACGACTACTGATCCTGGACTTCTAACATCCAGAATTATGAAAAAGTAAACCCCCGTTATCTAAATCACCCAGTCTGTGGTACTTTGTCAAGGCAGCCCTAGCAAACTAATGCACTTAAAAAGTACCTTCAATGATGTCTAGTATCATACAAATGTCAGGGCTGTTACAATTGAGCTTAGTCCCAGGGAATGATGGAAAATCAGGAGAAAGTCCACAAATGGGACCCAGCCACTTTGGTTGTGAAATTTTCTCTTCTTTTTAAAACAGATGCAAGACATTGGAGTTGAAGGGAAGCTTATGTCCAGGATCTAGTAACCCAGAAGTAGTATCACCAGGGTTTGAACTCCCATGGCCCGGAAATATTCACAACAAATTTTCAACAAATTTTACAGGGAAGAGGAAAGCAAAGGTCACTCTGAAGCTTGAGTTTGTAGAAATCATAAGAGGATGAAATGGCCAATGTAAATGAGAAGGCAGGCAGAGGAAAGAAAGTAGCAAAATGATTAGGACTAAGGAGAAATACCAGTGGAGTTATTACAGAATAAAAGACATCTTTCTAAGAAAATAATAAAATGAGGTGCTGAAGGTTAATTTGTGGAATTTTCTGCATCCACTAGTTACATTCACAGCAAATAAAATGGTAACTTCCCAATGTAAAAGAGTATATGCCCTTTAATGTTTTAACAAAAGAAAGTCTGCGATGCAGAGGTTTCTCAAGGGAATATGCTTGATGCCAATAGCTCCTGTGCATCATATGGGAGAGTCACACGTTTTTCTGTTCTTTTTAATAACCTTTTTTTAATTTCAGGTTGACATCGATGTTTGCATTTCCTTCTCTAAATCAGCAAAAAAAGTGATCAGCCATTCTTTCACTGGGTTCCAGCCAATTCTGTCCACTAACCCCCATGGCAGAGGAGACAGGAAAATAACCGAGCTGCCACCTGGGCAGGCACAACCAATCCCTGTGGCAAGGACTCAGCAAGCAGAAGCAGGAATCAGGCCATCAGAAGGCCTGAGCACACTGGGCACAGGTTTGGTGCCTCTGGCAAAGAACAAGCAACAAAGACAAGTGAAGCCAACTCCATTCTCAAAAACATTCAGACATGGGAGAAGAGAGGGTCCGGCGACTTACGTGGGCAGGAACCTTAGCAAACTGTGTCTTGCTCCTTTTCCCAAAAAATTGGAGAACAGAGTCATCATTCCAGTTTGTCTTAATACTGACTTGACAGTGACAGGTACCGAAATGCCAAGAGGGCAATATGACTTTCCCAGTTACCCCATCAGAAGTAAGCACTACATGAGCACAACATCATTGTCACAGAAGTAGGAAAGCAGAAAGCTGTGACAGTTGGCACCTTCTCCTTACTGGAAAATTCCCCTTTTTAACTTAAGTTCAGTTGACTGTAATGCAGCCTGTGCCCAATTCTTCTTCCTAATATCGAGAATCAGTACTTACAATCCACATGGTTTATTTCAATAAATGAAATTTTTGGTTTACTTATTTCTTGACATGGATTCATCTCCTCTTTCTACATGATCAAACATCATGTTGACTTAAGATAAATTGTAGGTACCAATCCACAGTAATTAAAAAGTGTGAAGACTTTAAATTCTTTCATGTTACTCAGAATTTTTTCATTTTATCCATTCTTCAAAATTTTTTCATTTTACTACAGAAAATTCTACTGGACAGCACTGTACTGTCACATTACATTATATTACAGTAAGGTGCTACATTATAGCTGTCCAGTAGAACTTTCTATGATAATGGAAATGTGAGCATGTATGTGTGTGTGTGTGTGTGTGTGTGTGTGCAATGAGCACTTGAAATGGGGTTAGTGTGACTAAGAAATTGAATTTTTAAATTTTACTTATTTCAACTTAATTCAAATTTAAGTAGCCATACCTATTTGGCTCATGGCTAAAATATTGGACAGTGCAGTTTTAGTTTTAGGAAGATGGATGTTCAGCTGGAAACTTACTACCAGACAAAATCATTCTCAAAACACAAAATTAAAGCTAAATAGAATGGGAGAGGCATGGACAATATATTTAACCAGAACTTTTGTACCCCCATAATAAGCTGAAATAAAAAAATATATATATATAAAAAAGAAATAGTTTATTTTCCTTATCATTACCCCATAGGGGTAAAGGTTATATGGTGACTTTGTTAAGGACAAAAGTCACTTTGATATTATACATGCCTAATAGGTCTTCCAATGCCAGAGCAACAGAAGAGAATCCACATGCAAAGGATTTAGTATCATTACTATCATATTACATCATATTTTAGTATCATTACGACAAAAACATTAACTAACACAGGAAAAGAAAAAATGTAAACACCAGAGCACCTGGCCACTACCAGTATGTGCCTGACGTGACATGCAGAACTCTCTGGAGGCCAAGTCTCCACTTCTCCCCAACATCCGACTTTATTTATAGGGGTCCCGGACAAAGACAGCCAGCCACAAACTTGGAGTAGTGTATGTTTCACTCACCATGTTACCACCTGTTAGTGAATTTCTCCATCCAGGAGGAATAGGACATTATATAACTGCCTCATTAGACATGGTGGTTAAGAGAAACAACTTTTGTGCCTCCCTTATTCCTGTATCATTAGGATTCTATCACTCTAAAAGCTATATGGGAACAGGAAGTTGGGGAGATGCGAGAAAAGAGTGGCATATATAATAGAGAGTGATGTCAGCACTCTGTATAGGAAAGCAAAGAGGGAAAAACTACACTCAGGTTACACTGTTACACTGACCTGGGCTGTCCCCTAAGGGCCTTAGGGGAAAAGAACAACCAAAAGATTAATGTTGTCATTTGTCATTTCATAGCCATAAGCCCAAACAACATAAGGCCTTATTCATTATGGATAGGCTATGGGACCCTGAAATATACAAGGTCTATTCCAAACAGGCGGCCTTGGCCTACCCCACTGACCTACTGTGGGCTCCCGAGTTAGGATGGCAACGGTGGTCTGTGTGTGCCGAAGGAAGGCAGAGGGGCCCAAAGAAGGCTTTTCTTTCAGGCCTAGAGAAGACACACAACTTTATGAGGTTTGAGTGTGTGTGTGTGTGTGTGTGTGTGTGTGTATTATATATTTTTTCCTCCCTCTGTCAAACTTCTCCCAGAAATTGTCAACTAGAGTGAGGGGGTAGGGAGCAGGGTAGAGGCATTGTTTGAAAAGTGTGACCAAAGAGACAAAAAGGAAGAGTCTAAAATAAATGCATAAGATTAAAATGAAGTCACAGCCCCTGAGATACTGGCCCAAGAAAGGAGAGTGAAAACACCAGCATCGAGCCATGCACAGCGGTGACCTTGCCAACAAGAACACGTGAGTTAACACAAAGGAGCGGCAGCCACACCCAGGAACACACGCTGCACACCCCACAACTGAACTGCTTGTCATTCGTTGAGTGAATATGGAAATATTCAATTAATTACTACAATGTGCCACAGATAAACTGGGATTTTAAAAAGGTGTGGTTCTGAATATTGTTTTACAGTTAAATGGAAAGTAAAATATAAAACTCAAAGTGCCAGTGAGGCATAAGGTAGGCATAGGTTTTACTGACTTTATTTCCTATCCTGATGAAACACTCGCTAATTATACTTTTGAAAATAAAGAGATGCATCATTTGTGTTTCACAACATATGCAATTGTTTTTATGGATTCTTGACAGCTCTGTTTTGTTTGAGAGAGCTACACATTCACTGGGGCTTTGAGTTTCATATGAACCTGGCTGATGCGGCCACTTTCATCTCACCTGGCCTAGACCAGCCCCCTCACCAGCCCCTCAACTAGTCTTCCGGATCCCGATCTTACCCTCCTCCACCCCTACAACCCATCTCCACACTGCACCCAAAGCAAGATTTTAAAACATAACAGAATCCGTTACATTCCTGCTTCAAACCACATGCCTATCACGCTTAGAATGAAATCTACCTAATGTCATTGTGCAGTCCCAGGACATCTGACCCCTGCCTGCCTCCCTCACCTCATCTCCACAACTCTCCCTCTGTCCCCTGCACCCAGGCACGCTGGCTTTCCTTCTGTCCTAACTCCCATGAATCTCATTTCCAACTGTAAGGCCTTTGTAATGGCTGTTCCCTCGGCCTAGAATATTCCTCAACTCCACGTGGCTGCTTCCCTTGTGATACTCAAGTCTTAGCTGAAATGTGACCTCTTCAGAGAAGCCCTCCTGGGCCACCCAATCTAAATAGCCTCCACACCCTCTCTATCGTATCACTCTGTTCAGTTCCATGCATAGCATTTTCTAGTACATCGTGTCATCTTCTTTGCGTATGTGTTTATTTGTTCATTGCCCATTTCCACTCACTTGGAGCAAGCTCCATTTGAGCAGGGACATTGTATACGTGCTTCACCACTGTGTCCACCTGGAAAGGGCTGCGTACACATTGCTGCCTTCACAGTGTCCACCATGGCAGGTTCAGGAGGCCTGCACGCTCCAGGCACAGCCTCAGGGCCTCCGCCCACTCCATTCCCTTCTCCCTTCCCATCACTACTAAACAAACAAACATCAGCAGGGCTAACAGCAGCAGTACACAGAGGACAACAGCCTGCCTTCTCCCATCTAATAGTCATAAAGAAAAACTAAGTCTGAGATCATCTGATGGAGTTCCCGTACTGTGTTAGGTCTGGCATTTTACTAAAGGCTGCCCAGGAGGCTGTACTCAGCTACAAATTAGAATCACCTTGTCTTTAAAAAATGCTGATGTCACAGGAAACAGATGAGTGTCTGCCAGACCAAGGGTTGGGCAGAGGACTGAAGAGGGGAACACAGGAGTTTTTGGTGTCATGCATGTGGTCTGGATCTTGACCGTGGTGTCGGCTGTATGACTGTGTCAAAACTCAGACAACTGTACTCAAAAGAGGGGAAATTCTACTATGTGTAAATTATATCTCAATAAACTTAAATATGACAACATACGGATGTCTGAGCCTAGCCCAGATGAATCAAATCAGAAAATCAGAGAGTGAGACTGAACATAGGTATTATCTGAAAGTTCCCCAGGGAATCTATAATAATATGCAGCCAGGATCGAGGCCCACGTGAGTGTGGAACTAGTGGCAACAGGACAGTCACACAAAGTGGGGAGACTGGCACAGAAGGAACTGGGGCCTAAGGCCGGCTTTGCTGCCTGCTTTAGATAAAGAACTTGGTCCTCAATTTTCAGGCATGGGAATCATGCTCCTCTGTCTCTTCACTATGATAATGCCCTGTCTACTACCCAAGGAGGCCAGGAATAACTGGCAGTCTTTCTTTCTTTCTTTTTTGTTTTTAAGAAAGAGTCTCGCTTTGTTGCCCAGGCTAGAGTGCTGTGGCGTAGGCCTCGCTCACAGCAACCTCAAACTCCTGGGCTCAAGCGATCCTCCTGCCTCCGCCTCCTGAGTAGCTGGGACTATAGGCACACACCACCATGCCCGGCTAATATTTTCTATATATTTTTAGTTGTCCAGCTAATTTCTTTCTATTTTTAGTAGAGACGGGGTCTCGCTCTTGCTCAGGCTCAGGTCTCGAACTCCTGACCTCGAGTGATCCTCCCGCCTCAGTGTCCCAGAGTGCTAGGATTACAGGCGTGAGCCACTGCGCCCGGCCCCAGCAGTCTTTCTTATGCACACTGGATTGACTGAAGAAGGAAGACGAGTATGAGGTATTGTAAGAGAAAAGCTCTTCAATCCACTCATTTTTTAAAAACAAACAATTATCATAAGTAGGCTTGTTTTGTGTTTTTGTAATGCAGCAAAGAGGCCATCCCGAGGCCAGATGTGAAAATACTCAGGGTCATGGAGTGAGAGTCTACTTGCCTCTGCCCTCTCTGAGGGTGACGGTCCTCACTAATAAACAAAGACAATGATTGCAGTGGGACTCCTCTCCGTCACACCCCCTGGGAGACTCAGAACAGCCAAGCTGTATGAAAGTGATCTGTAAGCTGCATCCCATGAAAGAGCCACGCGAATGCACGTTTACTGTGCTAAGTACTTCAGTGCACTGTATGTGGATCTCACAACGTTATCAGGATGCCTATTATCATCCTCAGTTAAGAACACAGCAGTGTGGCTTTCCCACCGTGTCCACACTACCCTGTCCACATGGCCGAGGCCAGTGCTGGGTGGGAAGCCCCCATCTTACTCCGCCCATCAGGAGTGTCCAGGGCGGGGCACTGAGCACCCTTGCTGGGTGGACAGGGTGTCACTCCCTCCTGGCTCTTCCTATGATTGGCTACTTGCTTCACTGGCTCCTCCTCCTGTCCTTAAGCTCCCAACCTGGCTCAGTCCTGCTGGTCTTTGCTTCGCCAACTGTACTCACTCCCTGGGTGATGAAATCTCGTCCCATTTCGTGGCTCATGAGTCTCCTGTCTGCAGCTACATGCACATTTTCAACTATCCACTCAACATCTCCACTCCAACTCTCACAGACACCTCAGATGTAACATCCAAGACTGAATTCTTGACTTCCATCCTCAAGCCCTTCCCTTCCCTAGTCTGCCCCTCTCTAGTAAAGTATGAATTAAAGAAGTAATTCTAGAAGCGACGTGCATGAATACAGGTAACACGGTCATTTGCTGTAGCTGCTCTGGGCTATTTTTAAAATTTCTGTGCTAGGTTTTGTCTATGTTTTGCTTAGATAAAGTGACCATACAGCTGTTCTCTGGCACAGAGGTAATATTACTACCCCAGTATGAGGCTATGCATGCTTTACTACATGATCAATAGCGACCCTTAGAAAAAGTAACCAGTTTAACACTCAGACACCATAGAGACACATATACTACAACCTAAGAATGGACTCTGGACTACCTAGAGTATAAATCAATGACTAAATGTAATGTGGTGTCGTGGGTGGGATCCTGGAACAGAAAAAGGACATTAAACAAAAACTAAGGAAATCTGAATAAAGTATGAACTTTAGTTAATACTGTTATCATTAATGGTACCAAATATAACATACTAACATAAGATGTTAATAATAGGAAAAACTGGGTACAGGGTATATGGGAACTCTCTATGCTATCTTTGCATTTTTCTTTAATTCTAAAACTACACTAAAAACCAAAGTTTCACGAAAAATAATTTAGTGGTACAAGAATCTAAGTATTTGCATTGTCTACTTAATGCCCTAAACTTATGACATGTCATTATTATAAAGAAAATTCTCTTTTTCCCTCAAATCACAATAGTTCAAAAGCTTTTTCTAAAATGCTTTTTTTTCCTTGCTCATTTCTTTTGCTCAGCAGCAACTTCCCTTTCCTTTCTTCTATAGTAAGTTTTAGTATAGAAGAAGTAAAAATACCACTTATTTGAACTTGAGAAGAAGAAGAGCTACTTATTTATATATTTATGCGGTGCCGCATTCCACAAAGGGATTAAGAGCAAAGGGAAATAGTTAAATAAATCTTCCTTTTCCTAGATTCCCTAAAATAGCCTAGGATTATGAAACGGTCTATATTTCCATGATGAAAAGTATCTTTCATGCAATACTTCAGAGTTAACAAAGCATCTCCCCACACATTACCACACATTATCTAGGTAACAACCACTGTGAGGTTTAGAATTATCCCTATTATGTAGGCTCTGAAAGCAAAGGGAAATCTTCCTAGCCATGCAGGCCTGTCGGCTTCCTGCAAATCCCATGACTTCTCCTCTACCCTGCTGGCCCTCGAGCCCACGCTGTGTCACAAGAGGCAGCCTTTGAGTAGATTAAGCCCACAGAAGCATCATGCCAAATAAACCAACCCTGAGTTTATAACCACCCTGTCCTCCTTCACATACTCACCACCTCCCTGCTTCCTGGAGCCAAGAGCCAGCTGATCTTTCACTGTTCCTTATAACATATATTTTCCTTGTCTCCTTTTAAAATTGTAAAGGGTATGTATAACTGCCCAGTAATTATACACCATTTCAACAGACTAACTCAGGGTCGACCTTTGGGAGAAACTGTTTTCTATACACAGAAAGTAATAATTGTTCAAAGTCAGACCATCTCAGATGACTCTTCCAGAAACATAAAGTGTTCTTTGTATTTTTCCCATAAGGAAAGCTGAGATATTAGCACTTACTAACATGAGAAAAAGTGGAGGAGCCCACACCGTGGTCCCGCAACCCTCTTGCTGGAGGACAGCGTGGAAGTGTCCCACTTGGAGTTGCCCTGCGGGTTTTGGGTTGGCTGAGGAAAGAACTCCAGTGTGCATGCTTTCGCTAGACCAGGACTTCAGGTTTTAGGTTTGGATGTCGTAATCATCGATGAATCAAACAGAGGAATGAAAATGAAGAAAACAAAACAAAAAGAAATCAAAGTATAAGACAAAATCAAAGAATGCAGTAAATGCCTGTAGTTAACCTTAACGCTCTGGAATTCATGGAGGGATCAAGGGGAAGGCAACAATGTGTATCTTGCATCCGATTTTCTTAGATCAAGAAGGGAGCTCTTTGAAAAATCAAGCGAGTTTCTGGAGCAATATAATAGTGCTCATAAATTCACTTTCTGCTTTTTTGAAAAGGAGACCTGGGAACTTTAAGCGATTCCAGCACAAAGCACGAAGGGATTTTCAAGATCCTTTCAAGCTTGTGGAAGACACTGGGAGATGTTGGAGACAACTCACTATGTGCTCACTAATGAAACCAATTTTCCTTCTATGTTTACAAGCCACGGATTCCCATATAAGAAAAATATGACTTAGGATCAATCAAACACTACACTTTTTAAAAAGACAGCACAGTTTGTCTTAGGTAGTTGCTGTTGGTGCTTATTTAACTTGCAAAGGGGAAAGAAAGAGGTGAGCCACTTAAGTGCGCAGGGCTGTGGCTCGCTCACCTTTCTGTACCCCGCCTCCCCCACAGCACTGTGTCTGCAACACATGTTTGTTGAATACAAATGACCTGGCATTTCATTTTACAGGCCAATTTAACAGAATAGCTTATTAAATACAGAAATAGCTCATTAATCTGTGTTCTTTCTGCTGTAGCCTTTCCTTCTCTCTCTCTCTCTGATGTTTCCTATCTTGTGCCAGCTTTAAAACATGCAATCAAGAGAGCTGGGCTGACCACAAAAGTAGGTTCAGGTTCAACAGGGACAAGAATGACAGCTTGGCCCCAGTTTAGGCTGGGTCCATTTTGGCTAACAAACACTTGGGATCTATAAGGGAGCATTAATCCCCAGGGCAGCAGGTGCAGCTAGCCCAGTGTCACTTGTTCCCTATGGATCAATAAATACATCAACAGTCCAGGATCTGCCTCAATAAGGAAGTTCTGGCTGCACCACAGCTACAAACTCTTCCTGACTGGGTCACTCTTCCAGTTAAGTGCCATAAAGCATGACAATGAGTTGCCTCCGCAAACATGTCTGAATTATGCTTAAACGAAGAATCAACAGACTTTGTGCATGAGTTTGAGAGGCTTTTCCCTAAATAAAGTATCTAACCTTTAGCACATGGACTTGACGTCATCTATTACTTGTCAGCAAGGGATTTTTGTGCATTCAGTCGAGGCGATCAGGTAAGTATCCCCAGGCAAGGAATTCATAGTACAGTGTAGTTTTCTCTTTCCCAATCCTCTTAGTAAGAGAAACTGTGATTTTTTTTTTAAGGTATCTTAAAATAAGGGAACCTCTCCTGCTTTGTTAGGTCTGAATATAAGTCACTCCTTTAAATATTTACTATCACAGTTTATCTCAAAAATCATTCTACTTTATCATAAATCATTGGTTTGCCTTGTAGAAGTAAATCTTCACATCTTGAAATTTACGACAAAAAACTTACTGATTTAGGCCAGGGTTTCTCAACCTCACTACTGTCAACATTGGGGGCTGGTTAATTCTTTGTTGAAAGGGGCTGTCCTGTGCACTGAAGGATGTTTAGCAGCGTGTCTGGCCTCTACCCACTCGATTCTAGTAGCAGTCCCCACAAATTGTGACAACCAAATATGTCTCCAGACATTACCAAAAGTGCCCTGGGGTGCAAAACCAACCCTGACTGAGAGTCACTGATTCACACATTAAAACTTAGCAAACCCCCCCTATTTTATTAATTATATACTTACAAAATAAATTTCCTTAAATTACAAAAGTGAAGCAATTTCCTTGCATTGTAGTAACTGATTTTAGTTCTTTTACAAGACAGCAAATGAAAAAAAGACTGATGTGGGCAGCTTTCCATCTCTTTCACAGACATGAAAACGGGGTGGAAAGTGCTGTCTTCAATGAGCTGAGTGGAAGCGATGTGGCAGAAAGACCCACCGGGGAAGCAAGCATTTGTTTGCTATTGTCTTTTTTATAACTTGGTACAATTTTTAATTATTTAATTTCTTTCTAACTTGTTTTCTTTGTCTTCCCACTGGAAGGTCAGTTTTTAAGATAGAGCCTACCACATTGGCCTTATTAAGGGAATAAAGACTAAGCACCTACTGTGTCACCTGGGACAAAGGGCACAGCTGGGTCAGGTGCAGGGAGGGAGCAGCTTCCTGCAGCCTGAGCACCGCTGGTGTCACCCTGGGACTCCTAGCGCCCTCTCGCCAAAGGGCCCCTGGTCCAGCTCTCTGGCAGAGATTCTTCTCTGACCACGTCACCCCCCATGGAGAGACCATTCTGCCGCAGAGGGGGTTCTGCTGGTGGCCCTTTTAAGCCAATTAAAATCATGCGATGTGTTCAGCACTCCTCTCCTTTTGCAATTCAGTTTTCCCCTTCTAAACGAAACCAGGGGCAAAAATGTTGAAGGTGCAGAGCTACCCTGTCTTCCCTGAAGCGCTTACAGATTTCCTCTGATTTCCAACCACAGCCTTGCATAACTGAATTTGCTGATTTTGCCTCCAGGTCAGCCCTGTGAAAGGGTGAAGAAAGGCTCTTTGTGAGCACACAATAAAATCAAGTGTTTCCTTTAATATAGTTTCTGGGATAGATATATAGCCTGAAATGGGATGGTCAAATTTTCTCTCACAGGGTCTCCTTACAAGCTCTAAGCTTTCACTCTAAAGACTTATTTCTACCATGGCTATCAGTAGCCCCAACTTCTCCCTACCCCCAACAACTAGCATTACAGAGGATTTTCTCTCAATTAAGCATTCTGGTAGATGTTTGATATACATTATCCCAGTTCTCCTCACGACAACCCTATGAGGAGGTCTGGTTATGTCCCTTTGAGGGGCAAGGAAACTGAGATGCAGAGATAGTAAACAGTGTGCCCAGGGCCATCCAATTGTCACTACAAGGCCATGAGCATCTGAACCCAAACACCTGGCCTTCAATACCTGTGCTGTGGGAGAATACCACCTTTGGATGCCTTTAAAAAATTAACAGCTTTATTCAGATATAAGTCACACACCATACAATTCACTGTTAAGTATGCAAGTCGACGGTTGTTTGTGCATCTAAAGAGCTGTGCATCTAATGCCATGATCTAATTTTAGAACATTTTCATTACCACAAAATACAACTTCATATCCATTAGCAGTTCCTCCCTGCCATCCTTTTGGTTTTAAATATTATGTTCCCCTTTCTGCCATTCCAGCCATTGGAAAATATTTTGTTTTCCTTAATAAATTTTAAATTTAGTATGACATCAATCTGTCTACGCTTGCCTCCCCAAATGTGGCTTCTTCTTTGGAGTCTTCCTTATCCTTTCCACTAGGATAGCTCGATAACCCGAGAGCTCAGGGCAGAAGCCTCCTTTGTCATATCCGATCCTGGAATGCACAGAAAGCTGTCCTCAGGGGACTCTCTTCAGCAGGAGACAGATCCCTCCCAGACTTCATAGGGAGTGGTGACTTCCAGAGGCAAAGGACATGTAAGTGTTTGAGAGCTGTGGCATTCATTCGCAGGTATAAAGACTTCCCAGTTCTCTTTTTTAGTAGTACTTATTAATAATCTCAAAAGAGAACCAACAGTTACTATGTGCCTACTATGGTCCAAGTGCCTTGTAGCAACCCTGTGAGGTAGTGTATACAAGTCTAGAGATCCCAAATACAGCATGAGGACCATGGTTAACAATATTGTACTGAATACTGGAAACGTGCTAAGAGAGTCGATTTTAGATGCTCTTACCACACACACACACACACACACACACACGCACATGCACATACACACACACACACACACACACACACAAGGTAATGATGAGAAAAGAGGAATGTGTTAATTGGCTTGATTGATTGTACTAATCTTTTCACTGTGTATATGTATATCAAAACATCATGTAGTACACCTTAAATACATGCAACTGAAAAGAAAAATCCCTATTTGGTAGATACAGAAGTCAAGTTCAGAGGCTTACTAACTCGAAGTGTTTTCATCACAACCTCCTCTGCGCTTCAGTGGAAGGAAGTCCAACATTTGTGGGTAATATTTAGTCTGCTCCAACTGAGGTTAACTACCATCCAGGGAGACAATTTAACCACAGAAGATAACCCAGATGAAGGGCCTGGTTTACTCTAAGTGCTTCACGTAGAATGCCCTGCCTTAAATGGGGAATTTTTCATAGGAATTCTTTCTTTGACATGTTTAGCTTCCTTCCTCCTCTAACAAATACATAGTGCTTGATCTCAGCCATTCTGTGAAACAAACAATCAAATATTGTTTTCTTCGATAGTGGAAATAAGTAGCACCAAAACTTTGGAAAGAACTACAATGCTAAAAGAAGGGGAAAATGATGAGAAATGGACCTTGTCTACTTGCCCTCTTGAGCACACTGGGTGAGATATGATAATAAGAGCTTTCCAAATGGACACTGGGACACCTTAGCTCTAAAGAATATTTTACCCAGGAAAAAAAAAAAAGGCTTTAAAGTGAATTATTTAATAAATGGGCTGTTACTTTTCAGTTACTCTTCCTAACTTGGATAATTTTTCTAAGACATAAATCTGCCCTTGAGTTTAACCAGATATTAAAAGACTGATCTAAATTATGAAAGAGTATACATTCTTTCACTTTCCAAGTTCTTTATATGAAATATTATTCAATCACAGAACCACACTGGATGAGTACTCAGGATCAAATGTTTTACTTGCTATATTTCCTAAAACCTTGCTTCTATTTTTCCCTGACTTTTAAAAGGATTTTTTTTTCTTTCTACCAAACTCACATGAATCATGGAAAGCATTTACTAACTGCATAATTGGGTGTAGCACTGTTCTATAAATTATAACTAGTGAACTACTTTGAATGAATACTTTCCTCAAGGAATTTTGCCATTAAAATCTGGCTATATAATTTATGACCCTTAAATGGTTTGTCTTTTGTGCAGGTTTTATAAAATTTAATTGTTATTAAATAGCAGAAGTTCTCAGACCTTTCCTTCCCTTATGATTCATGCTCCTCTTTTCCTTTAGTAGCTCCTTTTCCTCCTTTTCACTCTGAGATTTACAAGATCCTCTCATTTGAGCTCAGTCCCCGTTCCCTGGGCTCATGGGGAACAATGCTCACATCAGTGAATTTCTCTGTTGAGACCCTGCAGGAGGGCAGAAGCACCTTTCCCTACTAGTCCAGCAGTGTCCTCCTCTCATCTGCAGAATATGACTGTCTGCTCTTAGCCCAAGTTCATCAGATCTCTGCTTGTGTTGTCAAGATAGTCTGTCAATGTGGTTCTTCTGGTTGTCATTTGGTGACATTTACTCAAGGCTTTTTCATTTCATGCAAAACATGTTGGTTTAAAGAATTGATATCTCCAGCCACCAAGAGCTGTGCTTTGCATATATGAGAGAAATCAAAAGCATAAAGTACAAAATTCTCTTTTTTATATCTAATCTATCAGCGGCATCACCAAACCCTCAAGACCCTTTTCCCCAGGCTGTGACCCACCATATCCAATATTTACATTCATGTCTGAGTCTACTAAGAATCAATGACTATATACCACGAGATGACTTGACAAGATAGACCTATGAATATATTTCACCTACTGCAGTTCCTTATCCAAATCATATGTCTCTTCCATTACTCATCTTTCTCGAGAGACAGGTCACAGATTGTGGTCAAAGCATTCAGTGTGCCAGTTGGATTTCAGAGAAGGCAGGCAGAATTATTAGAGTTCCAACCTGAATTGTTGTAGAGCAAGGATAAGGAAAAGGCAGATCTTAGCCGGGGAGGAAGACTGAAAGGTTGTGCCTCAATTCAGCACCAAGGAGAGCACCAACCACAAGCCCTGTTTGTGGTTCCCTAATGCAATTTAGTCCCTTCCATAAAGAAAGCCTCATAGCAGTGTCTGTCCTTTACAGAATGTTCAACAGATGTCTTGGGGTGGGGTGGGTGTCAGGCATAAAGAATCCAGCTCTCTGTTTTTCTATCCTTGGAGGTACTTTTGTTATAACATTCTTTTAAGAATCTGCATTTCCAGACATAGGGGAAATCCATTTTTTAAAACAATTTCTTTAGGTTATTTATTTTTTGAGAAGTACATAGGCATGTAGCAAAAAAATCAAAAAATGAAAAGGAAACTCTAACGTGGGTCTTAGCAACACCCATGAAAGACTGCCAAGCAATTCCGGTTAGACCAGAAGCAGCGCCTCTCTCACAACTTTGCAGGACACTTTCATTTGTTTAAAACACAAAACTAAGCAAAAACAAGAACTATTGTCTGGTTTTCTAAAACTTCCAAACACATTGGTTCATCCTCTTGAGTTATACGCAGTAAGTCAAATATCCTTTCACTTGACAATCCTTGAAATACTTGAAGCGAGTTAATGCCTCTCCTCTTAGCCGTCCTTACTCAAGGCTAATCATGTCCCATTTCACTGACTGTTCCTTCCAGACATCATTGCCCTCCTCTGGATGTGCTTTTGTTTGCCACAGACCTTCTGAAAATATGTTCCCTAGAGTGACTCCTACTATTCCAGGCATGGTTTGAGGCGAGTATATTTATCATGGGACTGTTAACTCCCTCTTTGGATCCAGAAACTGTATTTTGGAGAGTGTAGCCTGATACTGCACTAGTTTTACAGCCATTTACCACGGGCTTAAACTGACAGTATTGTTAACCAAAATACTCATCTCCTTTACCAAGAGTTATTGATCAAAGTCTCCTCAGTTCTACATTTGTGCAATTGAATTTTTAAATCTAAGTACAGAAATTTATCAAAGTTAAACCAATCTTGACATTTGTCCCACGGTTTTAGTCTATTAGGACATAAAAAAATCTTTAAGTATGAAATACTCCTCTTGGTTTGAGGTATTCTGAAAAGTCTGATGAGTACAGGTTCCACTTCTTTATTCAGATTATGGATTCCAATTCTTCAAAATATACAGCCAAGGATAGACTCATGCTCCCTCCAGGGACATGATTCTAAGAAATTCTCTAAACGTGCCCTTATGCTAGAATCTAAATACACTATATTTGGGGCATCTGTCTAATTTAATATTTATGACAGAAAAGAAAGTGGTTTTCTTTGGTGGAAATTAAATTTAGTGAACCCAAAATGACTGCAGGATTTGTTACTTTCATTTATAAACACCAAAACTAGTCTTTTTCAATAATTCATTTAAAAATTGTTTTCAGAATCCACCTTTAAAAACCATGAAAATGATGACATTCACACTCAGTTCCGTAAGACACGCTGATTAAGTGCCTAACACACAGATACATAAGACATGGCGTCTATTTTCAAGATCTGGGAAGAGAGGGTGATTGGTTATGGGCACAGGAACTGAACTGCTAGGAGGAAAGTGACTTGTGCTATAATGAAGTAATATACAAAGGTTCAAGGGGCCGTTTTGCTTTGGGGTTAGTAATAACAGGTAAAATGTGCTAATGTTTTATTAAATACTTTAAGTAAATCTTAAAAGAGAATGTGAAAAGAAATACAATTTTAGCATTTTGTATAATCCCAATTCAAGGTAAATTTAAGTACCTGTGTTTATTTACATCACCTTCAATATGTCTGGGGGATTTATCCAGTGTGCTATATAATATTTTAGAGAACCTCTGGATTTCAAGGTTGGCAGTCATTTTATTCAACCCCTTGTAAAATGGCATGCATGCCTACAGTAATTCAGAGCAAGTCACCACCATGGAGCAATCTCCAGTTCCTGGCACCTCTCCCATCTTCATTGAAAACCTGCTAAAAAAATTTCACTTTCCGTTGGCTGTAAATGTAAAACAGACAAGCTTCTTTGATTCAAACATCTTTTCAACCATTCATGCACACATTAGCATATGTATTGCATTTCTTGTCCTGGTAGAAATGTGACTGCTTACAAACAATAGAGCTGAGCATATTCCATCACCCAGGGAACAGATTTCTAAGGAGCTTATCATTTAGCTTTCCCATGACACCCATGTCTCCCTGTCAGCCATGTCAAAAAGCAGTCGCAACTCACCCCACGACATGAACACTGAACATTGAGAGGAATATGAGTGAATGGCTCCTGTAACCAGGGGACACAGAACCAATACTGAACCAAAGAGCTGGAGCACCTATGGAAAAAACCTGTCTACACCACAAGCAGCAGGGTATACTGTAAAGAACACAGGCTTTAAAGATTTGGGTAAGCTCCATTCCTACAACTTTGTAGCTATGTGAATTTGGCCAGGCTGAGTTCCCTCTCTGAGCCTCAATTCCTTCATCATTTGGCAACTGATACTGTAGCAGGAGCCAGACAAAGACTCCTGGGTTCATAATTACACAGATTGCAGAATTTCAGATGTGCATGTAAATCGAGAATCAAAGCTTCAGCAGTCAAGATACCTTCTTCCCTACAGACTCACTGCCTACATATTGTCCCAAGGACCAACAAAAAGTGGTGCCTAGCCATCCATTTACAGAACTGCCCCAACCTTCTTGCAAGTCAGTATTCAACAGGGTGTTAGCTCCAGCCTCCCGCAAGTGGAATCTTTATAGGTCCTGTCTCCTGGAATTCTGAGGGTGAGAGGCCTCCGGGCAATGCCCACGCTCACCTCATCTGTATTAAGTGTTAGGGGCCCTGTGGTGCCTGTAACTGGGCTACTGCATATAGTTAAGTGGTGCCAGTTCTAGGGGGCACCATTGTCCCCACAGTCATGTGAGTGACACATGCTAGAGTTGAGCCAACCATACACAGTGGGCTGCCACAATCTTTCTAAGGGAGATGTCCTCATCATAGTCTCAGCTGAAGGGGCAGCCCTAGATTTTATGTTTTATTCCATATAATCCATTAAGATTTAGCATTGAACTGAACCTTAATTAGGGATCAATTAATCACACACACACAAAAAAAAACACCAGTACTTTGGGAGGAACAAGAGAAATGTACAACCACAATCCCACCCAGAAAGAATTTACAATGTACAATCGTCTGGCTTTCCTCAATAATATTTCAAGAAGATTTTAGTTCTAGTAAAATTCGTGGAGTAGTTCTTATACTTTAGGGGAAAGGTGATTTATAAACACAAGCTATTTTTATTGACTATAGATCTCTAGCCAGTTCTTTACAAGGTTGGGGTACCCAAGAGGGAAGAAATGCAGTGATTAAAAAGCAACAACAGTTGCAGGTGCTTCTAAGTGACTTCCTTGACAGGGGCACCAGGCAGGGTCAGCTTTTCACGCATCAGTTCACAATGAGATATATAATTCCTGGAGCGCCATCCTTTAGAATTCCTACCGCAGCCTCCCTGATCAGACCAAGCACAGCTCCTATGAACAAGCTTAAACCACATCACGGTCCATTAGAATGCAGTGTCAGTACCTGTCAGAAAACAAAACAGGATATCCCTGCCACAGACTGAGTTTATTTAGTCTGCCAGTTTTTAAAGAGGAAAGGGGTGATATGGAAAATGAAAGAAACATGATGTGCATCTGATTTTTCCCAAGCAAGCAGGTGTGACGAGCCCAGCCAAGTCTGGGTTGTAAGGCACCCAGGTGTGCTCCCTGAGAGGAAAGGTGTTCTGGGACTAGCAGATGGACTCGTCCACCATCAAAACAGCCTATTTCATCTGTGTGTGTGTGTGTGTGTGTGTGTGTGTGTGTGTGTGGTGGTGGCAGGAAGGGTAGAAGGAGAAGTATGATGGTACACTCAGGGCAAGGACAGTGGAGTCCAGTGGGAAACGGAGGGAGGTTAGGGGCTGGGAGTCAGGGTCCTGATTTCAGTTGCTGTTTGGTCTCCTGTCATTTGTGCCAGTCTTTGGACCTCTGAATAGGTTCTCTCATCTGTAAAACGGAACTTAAGATAGTCTCTGTTTTACCTATAAAACAGGCTTAAGTATTAAATAAGATAATAAATGTAAAAATCCCAGCACATGGTAAGTACTCAAAAATATTCATATTATATTTTTAGTATGTCAGGCATAATACAGAGAAGAGGAGAAGAAGGGCTCTTGATAAAATAATTGTTAAAAGGGTTGAAACAAACATGTAACAAGACAGACATGAATTGCAACCATTTTGAGGAAAATTATATTAACAATGACAGTTTTTACATTACTTTTTCCTTTTGTATGTTCTTTGGTGGGCTTTGCACCCTGACTCTGATTTAAGAGGTTAAAATCAATGATACTGTTGTATGTAATCATAGTGTTTTTTGAAAAATTTAAATTTTAAGAACCATTTATGCAAATGTCTAACATTACAGGGTTAAAGAGAATGGCGTATCAGAAGGCTGACTCTCAGTGTTCTCCACACGGCACAGCTTGCCCTTTGTAGGACAGATGTCCTGCCATCTGTCACTCCAGGTAGAAGATGGTAAAATGATTTCAAATAGAAATCAAATTCTCCCAAAGCCATGAGGGTCTCATGAAATACTCTCCAAAAGAGAGTCTTTCGTAAGCTTTGTTCTTCACGAGGCCTTCGTCATTCCTTCTTTCAGATGTCCCCACAATACAGAGGCTTTACCCAGCTCAGTAACATCACCCAGCCTGGCACATTGAGAGCATCGTTGGAAAGGAGGAGCTAGTCTAAGCTTTTGGTGCACACGCGTTGCTGTGCACACATACACACACATGCCCGCCATGAGTGCACCTCTGTATCTACTAGTGAGAACACTGCTCTTCACATTTCCCACTTCATCTAAAAATTCAGTTTAGAAGGGAGTGAGTACTGGCAGTTCAGCCAATCTCCATTTGGATGCTTTTCAGACCAGAAAACATTTTCTTTTAAATTTGAGCATTGATATAATGTTACCAACTTCCTAAGGGGTCAAGTAACACCATTTAAAAATTCTTCTACCATGACCACCAACATGTAATAAAAAGCAAGACATTTTTAACCCCAAAGAAGTTGGCAGGACAGTTACAGAAGAAGGTTAGTCCTTCAGTGCTACAAAAGGAAGAAAAAAAAGCAACTTTACACAGGCACACACATGTATGTGCACACATGCAGGTCCACATACATTATATAAAACATGTCACTGGCTGCCAAACAGTGAAAGCTCTGTCCCAGGCCAGCAGGGTCTTCAGTCTAGAGTTCCTTGGACTCCATCAATACTAAAACCCCTTCTTAGTCTCACTTTCTTTGATTCTGTGGGGCTGGTTTCATATAAACATTAAGTTGTCTTCTCTGGGATATATCACTTAAGTCAAAGCAACACAGGTGAAAAAATTTTTTTAAATACTCCACTCTTGTGGCAGAGTTTTTAGCCATATTATCACATTTTCATTGTAGATTTTAAAATTCAGTTAAAAAACTTAAGGGACAAGGAGCCATGTGCCAATTGCCCTCTCTCCTGCTCACCTGCAAGGACAAATCTATGCTGTCCCTTCACTTTCCTGCTGCATTGGGTGGGGGCTGAGGTGGGGGCATGCCCACCAGAAGTGGGCAGAGAAGAAAGGGAAGAGAAGGAAGGAATCCTGCCAAGCTTTTATCAGATTGACTGGAGGAACGGATGGAAAATGATTTTGTGTATTCCATGAGGGTAAACCACTTCTGAAGGTTCCCTGAGGACTCTACTCCTTCCATCAGTGTGATGTGACTTCTCCACAGTGTCTCAACACAGGAACTCCTGGGCTGGTACCCCAGGACCAGGACAGTCTCTGGGCATTGAGTATGATCTGAAAACCAACTGATCCTGTTTCCACATGGGCAATATCCCCAACCAAAGATACTCGGTTGAAGGATTCCTCAAAGATTGCCAACTATGTGGAAAGTCTAGAGTTAGCAGTTTGATTTCATCCATACCCAAAAGAGATTTCTGGAATCCATGGTGGGCTCCTTACTTTCATGGGGGACATCCAAGAAAGGACCAAGGGGGACTCTGGGGAGGGGCGTAGCATCACCATCAGGCGTAGCATCACCACTGGGAGACATTCCATGGGCTCAGGATTTCCCACCATGGGCACAGGAGGCAAAGAAAGGTCTCCCTGTGGTTAGAGTCTCAGGTGAGAGCGGCATGCTATTCACTGGGCATCCAGCGCCCAGTGAACCACCCTGAGACAGCTCCTTTACCTTCGCTCCTCTATATGCCCCATATTGATGCATTTTCTTAGTGAATCCAAGGCAGCCAATTCTGACCCTCCCAGGGCAAACATCACACCAGTGCCGGGCTTTTAAAGAGAGATGCTCGGTGATACAGGGTTCTAGCAAGTCACAATCCTCTCCAGTGCTTGTCAAGAGTGCTAGGTTAAAATTATTTTAAGGCAGGAATACAAGCTGAAGGCCAACGTATCAGCTTTTTATATGGAACAACGTAAAAATCAGGTAACTTATTCTTGTTGAAAACTTATATTATGTGTGTCAAACTTTTAGTACACAGTAGTAGAAACTATTTTATGGTCTATTTATTAGCTGTTATATTCTCTTTCATTGTATGGCAGAAGCCATTTCTGTGTTTCACTGCTTTTCAGTATAAACTGCCATCAATAGTATCTCACAGAGCCAACAAATGATTCACTATTATGTTAATCATTAGGAATTATTTCTAACTGGCAAAGAGATTAGGTCTTTAACTCCCACTTTAAGGAAATGTGGCTTTGAAGTCACGTGCAGGAGGCCCTAGACAGCACGGCTTAATTCTAGGAAGGTTTCTTTTTTCTTTATTATCATCTTCCCCTCAAATGTTCCCACCAGAAACCTCACGGCACCAGAGCAATAATGGCAACAATGGCTTTCATTTTCTCATTAGTTCCCAATGGGTCCAAATTACCCATCTGAGCTGCAAATGCAGAAAAGGGAAAGGAATGATAAACAAATGACTTGCCCACGGGCAGGTACAGACCCACACTTGGGCCACCTGTTGGCATTTTAGTTTTGACTATAATTACTTTCAGAAGTTTCTGAGATACCATCACAGGAAGAGGATGGAAACAAAGTACCTAAGGAAAGACATGTATTGAGCGCCTGCTATGAATCAGGCCCTGTGTTAGGGACTTTCTTATCTGTGATTGCCTTTGACCTTCACAACAGTCCCTTGAGCTAAGAATTATTACCTAGGCTCTTAAAGGCTGGTGGGGAAGAGCTTAAATTACATAACTTGTCACATGTCACTAAACCAGCGAGAGGCAAAGCAGGGTTTTAACCATCTAACTCCAACTCTGGTTTTGAGAAAGCAAAGAATTGTCTTTTAATGAAGCGTAGTTCTTTTCCTTTTGGTTGGAAGTGGGCCTACAAAATTCTCAACAGTTGACCTAAACATAAAAGCTTCAGTCAATAATTCTTCTGAGTTTTACCATCTATAAAATACTAGATCATTGGCATTATTTTAGGTTACATTATTTTATTTACAGTATAACTAAACTGAGCAAAATAAATTAATTTGTCAAAAATTTGGGGTACAGTCCAAGGCACCTGATTCTGGCTCAGATTGCTGGTGGGCTGGGAGGAGGGTGGCACACTCACAGACGGGACGGGGAGGACTCAGGCAAGGAGGTTTCTGACCACAGAGCCTCCCTGGCTAAGATTCCAATTTCCAGTTACACATAGAATGACTGGTTTTGTCAATGGCTATTTTCAATTTTCCAAATTTGGCTATTGTTTACATTTTGTTTTTACAAAGGGGATACCTTCCACAGCATTGGGTTTGTTTTGGCATAAAATGCTTTACCTCCATTTGTCACTGACTAATAGAACACAGTCCTCAGAGAACCAGAAACAGTTAGATTAATGGGGGTTGGGGGGTCATTTTACATGGAAATCAAGCAGAATAGAAAAGGTAGTTTTGTTTTGTTTTGTTTGAAGGTACAAGGGATTCAAAAGGAAACACCAGTTGGCCTGTCTACTGTTTAATACTAGGAGCTATTTACATAGAGGTAGCCTCCCTTCAACGCACTGGATACAGCCATAATGTAGAGATCTCCTTTATGGAAAAAGATGTGTTCTAAAGACAAACCTTACTTAAAAAAATAATATAGCAAGCCTAATGAACTCTTGAAAAAAGTGAATAAGGTTGCCCAGAATTCAATCCCAAGGTGGTGACACTTTAATATTAGCCCAACTTTCTCCCCCCACCACCCTTCCTTCCTTCCACAGTGCTTTCTTGGACACCACATACAGAACAGACATTGAGTCAGACCAGTGGGGAACAGACTGATAAATCAGTCCGTGGTCTGCAAAGAGGGCATGTAAAAGCAGTCAATAACAGAATAAAGTCACTCAGCAATGGGGTACCTTAAAGAGGTTGTACTGTCTATGACATTTTACAATACAAAGAGCATAGATTCTTTTAAAAGAAAAAAAGAAAAACAAATTATATTTGAATACATACTTTGAAAGACATCAGTACTCATACTCATGGGACTTTCTCTGTGATTCAAACATTTAGATTAATTAGCAACCCAAAAATCCTCCACATTTCAGTATTTTTCATTCAGGATTTTATTCTTTTCATCCCCAATATTCTGTGACTAATATCATCCCAAATATGCTTCATCTAACAAAACAGAGAGTCACACTGCAAGGCAACTCGTGACTGTGGATGGAAATAAAGCCTGCCCAGGCTGTATTCATTCTATGGGAAGTGTTCAGCATTCAACCTGCAGCGTCCTAGTTGACATAGCAGCATCCTGTAATTACCCCTAAAGGCCATTTGATTTGATAATATATTCATCACCATGTATAATTTACATAATGTTTTACAATTACCCATTAATATGCAAATGTTAGGCTAAAGATTATGTGGCCTCGAAGTGCGATGCAAGTACTCTCTGACAATAACACTCTATGTGTATATAGATATGTGTATATAGACCTAAAAGGCCTCTCAGTGTTAGTGAAGAAATGACTCATGGTGATTAAGAAGAAATGACAATGCAATTCACTTACCATAATACACAAAGCCATATGAAGTTCAATAAATGTTATGAGGATTTTTCTTGCCAACTTTCTGCATGGTTCTCCATGATGTTAGAACGTTTGTCAAAACTAGCACCAAAGGTGGGAAGTAAAGTTTAGACACGTGCATCCTTTGGACATGTAATTAGCATGAAAATAACTCACCCAGTGAATATTATGACACATTAATCATAATGAACCAGCCTGTGAAATTAAATCCTCTTTCTCCTTTCCCCAACAATAATCCATCCAGAAAGGGAAAAGGAAATGAAGATGGGGAAAGGAAGAAATATGTATGTCTATAGCATCATTGTTGATGTGTTACATGTACAAAAGCCAGGAAATTCAGTTACCGTTCCCATAGCAACCACGGCTTGCCTCCTGGACCCGGTAAATTGAGTTGTGAAAATTAATCTCACTTAGAGCATGAGGAAATACTGCCCCTAAGCAAGGGGAACCACAGTTAGGTCGAGCTTTGTATTAACTGAGTAGCAAGCTCTCTTCAAGATGAGGTCCAGGGGAAATGACACTTGCATTAGCCATTCACTACAGGATATTTTGGAGGAAGAGAAACGTACCCTTCAACTGGCACCATCTGACCAGCTGACGGTCCAGTGAGTGGGAGCCCAAGCATTCCAGAGGGATCAGACACATTTTTCCTACACACCAAGGTATGGGGTGCAAATTTATTTCATCCACCCAGTAATAAAAGAAGCTACAATACACATGATGTACCTTACTTTCACTTAAGAATGTCAATTCTCTTAGGATTCAACGAAAGACCAAGAGAGAAAAGGAGGTGGGAATCTGAAACTTACGTGAGGGTCAAAGTTTCCAGTCTTATGTGATTGTCATTAAAACTGATGATGGTCACACCTGGACAAAGTCTGACTATATTACTTGAGGAGGGCTGCATATTGCATTTTAAATCAGTAAGCAGGTTTTGGTGAATAAATCTTGATGAATATTAACCCAATTAGGATATATTTATTATACAAGTACTCATTTTTAGGTTCAATAAGGAATCAGGAATCTAAATCTTCCAAAAAAAATACTAAAAAAATACTAATAAAAGGTCCTAAGCTTAGCACTAAACTAAGTTTTAAACAGTCTAAGGCATGTATATGCTTTCCCTTTCTAATGAATACAACAAATTAGTATAGCAAGTAAAAGGCAAAAGTTGTCTATAATTTCAGCAATATATAAAAAATTTAAATGACATGTCATTTAATAATAAATATTCTAAAGCCATGATCATAGTATTTCTCTTCATCACAACTTCTGCCATCCTCCTGGACTACTTTTAAATTCACATGTATGACCCTTGACCTCTTCTCCAATGACCCTTGTTCCCATTCCCCTAGGCTATCTCCTTCCACAGTCACACCTTGAACAGAGGATATCAAGGAAATACACTATCACCAGAATCAATACGTTTTAATGCCCAAGTTTTGGAAGACAGCCTCCTCTGCTACCTCCTTAACTAGTTCAAGTACTCCAACTGCTTCAACCTTGTCAAAACCTCAAGTTCAACCAGCCCCCTCCTGCCTCCCCAACCTCTTTCTCCTGTGCAGATTCCATGGTCCATTATTATAATCATGCTTTTTTCTGCCAAATTCCCTAAATTCCTTTGCCCTTGGATAGTCTATCCCATCCACTTGTCATAATCCTAACCAAGGAGGATCCCTACAGGCTGCTTTCTCTGTGCCTAAGCAGAGCGGCTGAGGTGTCTGTAAGAACATGATCCCATCTGGTGGTTTCAAAATGCATTTATGGTCCAAGTTATCAACCAGATCCTCAGCACTGCCTGAGTGTCTTATGTTCCCCAGTCAGTCTGCTCTCCCATGCTCCACAAACCCAACTCACGGATTTTCTACTTTCTTTAAACCCCTTTTATTGACTTCCCTTACTCTAAGGGGATGTTGCTGCACTGTTCATAGAGAAAAGAGAAACCATCAACAGGGAGCTCATGTCACTTCCGCCACAGAATCTACACATTCTCTGGGATACAGTACAGACTGCAGGGTGTGAGGGCCGGAGCATCAGATCATGGGTTCAAATCTTGGCTCCATGGTTTGACAGCTGCTGGGCCTTGAGCAAACTACTTCACCTTTGTGCCTCTGACTCCTCATCTATGGAGACATAATGACGATACCTGCCTCAGAGTTGTGGCTGTTATAGGAGATGATCCAGGCAAAGCACGTCCAACAGCGTTTGACACACAGTATGCTCTCAGAAATGTTAGCCTTGATAATTACGGCTGTTAGTTAGTATGAATCTCGGCTCTCTCATCTCTCGTCCTCTTTACTTTCCCTCCTACTAAAATCCTTCCTGCTTGTAAAAGCCAATCTCCCCATAAGTACTCAGACCCGGTCTCCTTCCCCAGCCACAGAGACTAGGCTCCTTCGGCATCTGCTCTCTCTCTGGCACCGAGAGTCTCCCTGAGTCTAGCGGATCCTGTCTCTCTGCGTTCTGACGTTCTCAGTGCTATGCTGGTAAGTGTTAAACAACTACGGGGCTTGTTTGTGTTTGTCAGTTTCTGTGCTGTAAAACTCCCACCATGGCCAATTTTAAGCTGCCAGCTATTTAACCATTGGCTGCCAAACTTGCTGAAAGTTTAATAATTGGCTCTAGCACACTCCTGATATATGCAGGCGTTTCTCTCATCTTTCAAAAATAAATAAATTAATAAATAAACCAACGCCCAAACATCACCATAAACAAAAACAAAACAAAACCCACCCAGGATTCCAGAACATATCCCTACTTCCCACCCCAACCAGCTATTGCCCTATCTTTTTACTTCCCTTCGTGGCTACCACCTTTCTTTTTAAATTAACTAACACCAACTCTCATGGCAAGGAGTGCCGATGTGTTTTCTCTAGCATAGGCTTTCCTTCTGTGTTTCCTGATCTGAATATGTATCTATTTTGAAAGTGAAAGTGAACTGGAGGAATAAAACAAGCATAGGAACGTTGTCTGCCTCGAACAACATTCAGGCTATCTCGGAAAAGAGACAACTTACAAAGTCAGGGCTGTGACTTACCAATGGTATAAGTCACAACCACACAAGGAAGCCACAACTGCAGGACACTGAGTGTGGCATGTCCATTAATGCAAACACTTACACCTGGGTGTAGGGCCTTCCTCCTCTGAATCTAGTATTTGGCAATTTGAGGGCAGTGGCAAGACTAGGCAAAACTGAAGCACCCTCAGCATTAAGTGATTCCTCAGGAGCAAATGCAGGCCCCTTCCTGGCTACAGCCACTGGGGTATCCTTGGCACCCAGTGCCCAGGCCTTCTGGGGTCATTCTCCAAAGAAGGCATCAAGGCTATAGGTCAGAGAGCCTTGGGCCCTCAAAGAGCTATTGACACTGAGAACATTGGACTCAAGAGCTCACATCAACTTTAGAGTAGAACAAATTTAATTTAAAAATACAGAAACTGGACAGCAACATGTTTGTCATCTGCTCAGAAATCCACTTGCATTACCCAGTTAAGAAAAACTAATAGGTCACAGTAATCTGCATGAAGATTTTTGACTGATTAGACAGAGATACCCATAGAAAGGACATGGGAGGAAATTCTCTATCTGGGCAATTTTAGGGGCAGAAATCATTTTGCACAAACTGCATTCATGAGACAAACTTTGTTAGAATTTAAAGAAGATCCCATAAAACCAGGATCCATAGATTCTCCAGAAACTCATCAATTCATTTGTAGGTAAAGTTCTTAAATTCATAAATGCCACTGATTACTGAAGGGTGGCAGGCCGCCCAAACATTCATCTGCAGATGTGATGCTTTGGAAATAAACATTCTGGTCAAATGGTGCTAAGGTGCCCCATCAATCGGAAAGGAAGTAAGTAATCAACAGGAAAAGGATCACCCAGGCCACACGTACGTGCTGAGCATCTTACTACTTTTCAGGTTGGTTGGATGCTGAACAACAGGGATAAACAAGTTATCTAAACTTATGTGCATTCAAGACCAACAAAAAGAGAAACTGTCGGAAAGTAGCCTGCCATTGTTAATATGTCATTTTCATATTGCACGGCTGGATACTTTCTGGACAGTCCTCATGTTAGCAATGGCCATTCAAGTGACTTTTATTTTCTCTTTGTACTTCATTTTCTAATTATTCTGTTATGTATAGATATCTGTTTCATCATCATCATCAGAAAAAAAAGTGAGCCTTGTTTAAGGAAAAAATGTCAAAAGGGAGATAATTTCGAAAATGGGTTCAGACTGTTAAAACATTTTTGCTTCTCTCTAAGTTATCTCTATTAACTTTAGAAGCACAAAATTAACAGACCAGAAATAGAAATTGTTATTCTGGCACAGCTTGAAAACTCCCATAAAATTTTTTTTTAAAAAGACAGAATTTTCCTTTATTAACACTGTGAAGGATAAAAAATTCCTTGGAAATGAAGGTCATGTGGCTGATAACGTGTGTTCTTGCAGGCTCTCCTCGGACTGGGTTCATTTACAAATCTCAGAGGATGAGCTGGAATATAAAGTCCAGGCAGGTTATGCTCACTCATTAAAAAAAAAAACAACAATTCAACCTCTGCTTGATGTTTAAGAATCCCAAATTCAGTATTATGCATGTACCCAGAACATTTGCATTTGAACATTAGAGACCAAATACTGGGCTAAGAGAATGGAGAGGACTAACAGATAGTAACAAGCCACAGACTGCCTCAGACTGTCGACTGTCCTGGAGTGGAACTGAGTTGGGTCACCTATTCCACTGTGATACCTGTGAAAGTTTACATGCCTTATCCCTTCCCTATGTAGGCCCTAAATTATGGCTGTGGCAACATGAGATGAGCTGTGTAGTTACACAGCTCCCAGTAGTCTCAGGGAAACTACCCCATTCTCCCCATCTTGGGAAAGTACAGTTATGTTAGCAAGTAAGAGTAAAGTTGTTAAAAAGACATTCTTGAACTTGCTCTAGGAAATTACCTACAAGCTTTGGTATGCTACCAATTATTAGTGACAAATTATCTGTGACCACTAATGTGTGATAATGTCACAGTTGAGAGTGGCCAATGTATATGACACGTATTGTCAATATTAATTCCCAGGACATACCTGCATCTTCTTCCTATTGCAGTTGCTAGTATACCTACGAGGCCCACTCCATTAAGGCAGATGAATTTCAACATATGCTTGAATAAAACATAAATAAGAAAATGAATCTCATAAAAGAATAAAACATTTAAGATACAGGTAACTCAGAAATCAACAAAATAACACAGTATCTCAAACTTACAGAACTGATGGAGTAGGGCAGTATTATTGGTTCATTCCCTGACATAATGAAACTGAGGAGAGTTCAGGCTGGTTTATGAAAGGACATGGTGGCGCTCAGTGAAGAACAGATACCTTGAAGGGTCCCTAGAGAAATCTCTTTTAGGAGGTCTAGGTCCCACAGCACACAGTACTTAGTAATGAGTCTGATCCCTAGGTCATCAGATGGTCCCCCAAATTATTGAAGGATATAGATTTAAATATAAAGGTGGCCAGTACAAACTAATTATAAAATAGTTTGAATTGAAGTAACAATTCTACATCTGAAATAACGAAGTGTTAATGACTTCATTTTAAAATAATTGGTCAACTGCCTGGTCTCTCCATATAGAGTCAGCGCTGTCCCCTGACAATCCTGCAGTGAACTCCCAGACAGCCCAAGACAGCTGCCTCCTGGGGAGACTTCCATTGGCGGGCACAGCTCCACTCCCATTCTGCACCCCAGGTTTGGCCAGCAAGCCGCTCCCCTCTTCCCCACTGGGTCTAACTAGGGAGGAAAGTAACACATAAAAAAGCTCCTTTTATCCACACCTTGCAAGTCTGTTCTTAAGACTGATTTATTTAGAAGGAATAGAACCTGTTTCTAGATCCAAACCACTGGAATTAATCCTCAGGCCGACAAAGTGCCACTCCGTGACCTCCCAGTCTCTTTACCTATGAGACAGGATAAAAACCTAGATCCAGAGTAACCAAAGGCAGAAAAGTTCTAGCAGCTGCAAACATGAAATGAAGAAATTCCTTAGACAGGAAATTCTCAAATCGTGCCTAAGTGCTGTAAAGAAAAGTGGACAACTAATAGGTACTAAAATGTCTAATGTTTCATGTCTCATAACATTCTGCAAATTCATAATTTATTTCATAACAAGCACTTTCAGTTCAATCTTTGGGAAAATTGTTTCAAATGGAAGCCATTTCCTATTTTATACTAAAAATTAATGAGCAAATGAGTCTCAGACTTAGTAATCAACTTTGCTAGAATGTTCCTACTGACTTGTTAAAAATTAAGAATTGGAAGAACTCTAAAACTAAGTATGTGTTATATTCTATTCTGGCCCATATCACCAGCATAAATTGGAAATTTTCTTATGTGAAGTTACTCCGATTTCACCCTTTTTAACTTTGAGAACATGAGTTAATTTGTGTGCTCACTCTGCATATTTATATCTAAATCCTAGATTTGCTTGAAAATGTGAATTTTATCAGTTGTCAGAGGCAACTCAACATAGGCTGGTGAGAGGGGGAGAAAATCATATTATATTCAAACGAAACTTAAGCTGGTTCCCATCTGGCTAAACTTTAAGCTTAAAATAAATGCAATTTTCTTTTCTTCACCTCACCCAATCAGACATGGGAGATATTCCTCCAGGGGGCGAGAGGATAGCAATAGAGGAAGGTAGGAGAGAGGAAACTGCAACTGCATCAGTTTATATCCTCATTACCCGACCTTGCCAGCACCATTGGACAGCAGAGGAGCCCATGCTGCTTAAGTCACGTCCCTCTGCAGCTCTGCACCAGCCTTCCAAATCTTGTGGGAGTGTGATAAACAGACTTCAAGAGGATATGGTAGCCTGGGAAAAACTCACACCAAGATGCAATCTTTCTGGATTCTTTATTTCTTTTTCATCTGTAGCAGAGGGCTAAGACCTGAAGAAGTACTTATTTATCAACTTGGTCAATGCACTTAAAAAAAATCACACCTCTTCTTGATTTCCATTGGAATCTGTGATCACTGTGTGTGTGTGTGTGTGTGCATGTGTGTATTGTACTCAGAACAGGTGTTCAAGTATCAATGTGGGATAACAGCTGTAAATTTGAAACAATGATTGGCAAATAAGGTGGGTTTACACCCACCTGCTCTCACCATGACCCTGTGTTTTCCTGTGCTAGGATGTCTTATTTAGGTTTGGCCATTACTGACTTCCAGTTACTGATTACGTGATGGATTCCAGAACAGTGAACACCAGCTTCACTCTGCTTGTGATGGTGTTGCATGACTGTATACATTTACCAGAACTAAAGGACTGTACACCTACAAAGGGTACATTTTAATGTGCTACGTTATAACTCAATAACATTGGCTTAAAAGGAGAAAGGGGGAACCAAACCAAAACAAAACAAACTAAAGCTCACTTGGCATTAAACAACTATGTAATAGCCTGAATGACTCTCCAAAACATCATACTGCGTGAAAGAAGCCAGACATAAAAGGCACGATTCCATTTATATGGATAGTAGGTAGAAGAGAAAGAGAATGAATCACTCATCCCTCCTACCCCTCCCCACACACACACATACTCTTCACCACACCCCCAATCCTAGGAAAAAAAATTGTATTTTTCCCAAAGCTGGTCTCATGATCTCAAGAAGAAACTAGCAAGTGATTTCATAACTGTGTTTCAGAGTCTTGAGTGGGACTATTGTTCAAGAACAGAATCAATTTTAGATGTTTTGATTCAAATCTCCTAAAAAGAATTCCAGAGAGAGCTCTGTGGTGATGCACACTCAGTTTATACCCTTCCCCGCCCCACAAAAATTTAATTAGGCTGAAAAATTTAAGTAAAATCATCAAATCCTCAAATTCACTTCTAGGAATTTATCCTAAGTAAAGTATTAAAAGTGAATCCTTTGGTGGTAGATATAGCTAGAGGTGTTTATAATAACAAAAATTTAAAAACAACCTCAACATATAAAAATAGACATCTGTTAAATGTAAATTATGATATAGCTATATAATGAAATGCTATCTAGTCATTAAAGAATATGTCCTTGAAGGATATTGTAAGATATAGAAAGAAGTTATTGATATGATAATTTTGAGGGAAGGAAAAAAAACAGAATTCTGAGATACAGAGGCAGTATGATCTCACATTTTTTACACATGCATGTATATGCAAACATAGGTATCTATGCAGATTATGTGAGGATACAGATATAGCTGTAATAGAGGCTGGAAAGGAACACATCACTATGTCTATGCCATTATCTCAGAGTGGCAGAACAGTGAGTGGCTTTAATGTTCTTCTGTAAACATCTTCCTCATGTTCTAAAATGTCTAAATTTTCAACAAGGGCCAAGCATTTGGTATTTTAAAATTTTGCTCTTAATGTATTGATTTTATAATATTAAAAATATGTTTCTATATATGTTATATGTTCCAGATTTCATATGAATTTTGGGGGGGTGCAGAAATGGCAGAGAAAAATTAAGGACAATTATTATGTGACCATTTATTTAAAAAATAAAAATAACTGATCCTCTTTAAAACTTATATAATATAATATAGCATAATATAAACATATATAGTATATATACAGCATGCATAAATACATACTTACACATAAATATATTTTTAAATATATAAAAATGTATATTTATATATACATATATTTATTTGTATATTTGTATATATTCATATATTTTGTATGTACATAAATTTATATATAAATGTAGTATAAATATAGAGTATAACATAGTATAAATATAATAAAGAATATTTGGAAATAAAATCTATGCTATATCACTTGTCTAAAGAGTGGTAGAAATCAAAGGATTATCATGAGAAAAAACACTTTATTACTTTTTTGTTTAATTTCTATAGAACTCCTCTTTGGTGAACAGCTTAAAATGATGCTAGAATATAAGTAAGGAGTAACTCACAATTCACTTTTAGATTATTGTCACCAGATCCATAAAGTCCCAGCACCTGAAACAAGATCTGTGGCATAGCTGACGCGCAGTAGATACGTGCCTAATAATTCTGTAACTTGGTTTCTCGGGAGGGAGAGAGGATGAAGACAAGAAGCCTGTCTTCTTCGCTGTCAGGTCTGAGCACTGCATGGGCCGTGCTCCACAGAAGTGCACTGCATCACAGTCACTCGAGGCCCCCAGGGTCTCGTGGGGTGGGTGGGCAACAACTGGCCTGAGAATGCTGGGTTACTATTAGACCACAAGCAGCTGGGGACAGAAAGTGCCAAGGAGCAGAGGCAGAAACAAGGCAGCTTAACTTGTTTAGGGAGTTTCAAATGGGCTGTATCTAAACAAAAAGCAAGCTGGTTTTAGTCATTAGTTTTCTTTGGACTTGTATTAGCAAGTTAGGTCAGGAAAGCAGACAGCCAGGTGAGGGAGACTTGCAAGGCCTGAAGCAGTAGGGGGCTCCACAGACCCTGGCTTGAGTGGGAGTGAATGACTATTCATGACGAGTTTGTTACTCGGGACCTCTAAATTGCTCCCTCATGCCCCACTTACTCCCATTCCCTGGATCCCGTGTGAAACAGCTCGGGAGGAATGAAGGACGTGTGTCATTTACCAGCCATTTCTGCCTGGGTTTTAGATACAGGGCTTTTACATAAATGGCAGTTGATGGCTTTCATTTGGAAATATTTTAGACTATTCTCTTACAGATAAAACACTGGCAGAACCCTGAAACAAATGAGAAATACAAAAGTTATTATGAGACCACAGTCTTATTTGGCAGCTAGAAGGGTGGACACCGTCCTTTTATTTAAAGAGATGTCTTGTGGCTCCCTCTTATGTACATGTAGGAAATGTCACATACACAATTCTCATTTTCTAATCTATTAAGAAGAGCTTCTAAGAGGAAAAAGCCTGGGGACTTAGGGGTCTTGCTAAGCCAGGAGCGGTACCGAGAGAAAAGGTGTGAGAAGAGTCATGCAGTTGGCTACCAGTGACTATCGGCCTCACTGTGTCACCGCGTGACAGACAACTCATCCCTTAAGATAAACCCTGACAAAAAATAACATGTTTGAGTCAAAAAACATGTAATGCACGCTTTAATGTGAAAACAGACAATGCTCTATTGAGCAAGTAATTTCAAGGTGAATTGCCTTATTATGGGGCAGGGGTGAGGGAGACTTTTAAACTTTTTCAGCCGTGACCTCCGGTACAAAGCACATTTTGTACTGCCTCCCGGTACGCGTGCAGATTAATGTAGAACTGATTTAATGAGATGCTTGCCTTTGCTACTTGGGAAGCACTCTAAAAATTATTTTATCCCATTTTTAAAAACACTAGGCAAAATTCGCTAAAGTGATTTCGTTACCCCCCAATGAGTCACCATTCGCAATGACTTCAAGAAAGTCATCCATTTGACGGCCTCCTTCCAGAGAGTTTCCTTTCCCATGTCTTGAGACGAAAAGCCTACAACCGCATCTCATGAACTATTCAGTCAGAAATCAGATGACTCAAGGTCATGACTCAAGAGGAATATTCAAAAACGACAGAAATTATAGTATTATTTTAAGCATAAATACAGACAACTAGATGGCATAGGATCTGGTAAAATAAGAAAAAGGGTCAAAGAAACGGGATCCCTTTATACCGTCTCACCAGTGTGCTAAGAGAGAAATGACACTGGTTACTGCCAGAAGGTTAGATTGATTCGGTTTTGTTTTGCTTTTCAAATTTGTTTCCTTCTCACCTTAAAACCTAACCCTCTATCCAGCCAAAAGAGCTCAGTAAGTGTCATTGGCTATGATTCTAGCTTTTCCTTGGGGCCAGGGACAGCAAAGAGACTTGGGCTCCAGTTCACATAAAGAGAATGAAGATCTTGAACCCTAGCAGTGAGAATGCCCAGCAGTGGCACTCACCTCCACCTGACTGCCAGTGACGGCTACTATCCTGAGACTGTCCCACCTCCCCATGGGCAGCTGAGAGGCCAGCCAGGTGCCCAGCACTGCCTCCATTGGGACGATGGTGACAAGCAACATCTGCTGAGCACAGGCTACGTGTGTCCAACACTGTGGGTAAGACCCTTCCCACTGCCTTCTATCACCCCATGTGGCTGCTTGTCCTGACTGGGAGGTTTTGCTGATTATTAACTGTCCAAATTATGGCCCCAAAGACAAGGGATTCAACAAAACTGTCTTCCCATCCAGTTCAACATGGCAGCCACTAACTGCCGCCCCTACAGCCTTTCCCAGCTTTTCATACTTGTTGGATTAAAAGACAACACTATGCTAGAATCTGGATGGAACCCACATTAATTATGGGGAAAATGGAGCTGGAGAGAGAAACCCTGCACAAAAAGATAAGTAAATATGCAGTTTCAACATAGTGTGAGATATGCCTCAGTGGGGAAGGGAGGAGGCTGCAGGGCACGACTGAGCTGGGCAAGCAAAGAAATGGAGGGAGGATGTCCCAGAACGAGGAGCCGGTGTGGGCCATGGCCCAGTGAACAGGAAGCACATCCTACTGGGATTTCCGGAGTGTGGGGGTGGTGCAAGAAGTTTGGCCTCACTCTTAGAGGAATCAGGCTTCAGTGAGGGGTTCCAAACAGACCTGACTTAATGCCTTAGGAAAAAAACAAGGTTGCAAGATGAAGCATGGATGGATTAGGGGAGGCAAGTATGGAGGCAATTTGGTAGTGAATTAGGGTAATGGTGGTGGAAATGTCAAAAAATCAGGAGACAGAAGAAACACTTGGGTGCTACATTGACAGGACATGGCCACTAACTGGCTGTGGCTGTGAGTGAGGAGTGACTGAGGATGACAGCAAGTCTCAGGGGCCGACAACTGGTGAATGGTGACCCCAGGGGTGGAGGGAGAAGTCGATGAGTTTTCACTTTTCCTTGACAGCAGAAACCAAGAATGGGATGGAGCATATGAGAAACGAACAATGTATTTCCTCCCTTTGTGATAAAGGGAAGGAGCCTATTTACAGACCATGCATATTTACAAATTTAGTTTGATATTTTTTCTCTTTTATGTTTTAACGTCATGAGTAATGTCTATTCATTGCCAAAAATATAAAAGGTACAGAGAAGCACAGTCAGGGATGACTTAATCACGAAGCCCAGGGGCACAGTGTTGAGGGCCCGTGATACTTTTAGAGGTCCATGAAGGTATTTTGATTTTAATTTTTTTAAGCCAGAAGAAAAACATAAAAGAGTAATAGTGAATATATAATGATGAATCCAGCCTAGGTTATATTCATCTTTTATAAAAATGTAGTCATAAAATATAAATAATATTGTTTCATGAAGGAAGGGGCTCACAAAGGCAAAATTGCCTAAGGCACACAAAAGTCATACTATGGCTGTAGCATAGATAAATACAGAACATCTATAAATCCCTATCTACAAATCTCTACTATAAATATCCATAAATCCATCATATCTATATCTGTTGTCTCTACCACATCTATTACCCATCTATCTATCTGAATGCCTCCCTATATATAATTCCCTGAAACCCCACCATCTCAATTAGATTTCCTCCTCCACCCCCAATTTTTTCAGCAGTTCAAAAAACTGTGTTAAGCCTAGTGTCTGGATCTACATGACTGCTCAGTGGAATATAAATGCTTCAGCCTTTCTAGGTGTAAATTTTGTAAAGGAATAAAAATCTTTCAAATTTCAGACCATTTGTCATAGAACTTCTCCTTCTGAGAATTAATTCAGATGAAATTAAAATCAGATAGAATTACAGGGATGTTCATCACAGTGCTATTTCTCACTAAAAGTGGAAACATTCCTAAATATCCTGCAATAAGTGTCTAATCCAATTAATTATGGTAGATCCACACAATAAAATACTAAGCAGCCATTAAATGATGATGTAATTATATATTTGTTGTTGTGAAAAGATAGTCACATTAAGTATAAAGAATAGATTGTAAGAAGTAGTATAGTTTAATATTATTTTAATGCCAAAAAAGTGTGGAAAGATATATACCAATCTATCTTGGTGGTAGGATAATGGGTGATTATTAGTTTTGCATCTCTGCATTTTTAAATTTTTCAGCAATGAGCATATACGACTTTGAAATTAAAAACTACTAAAAGTATGTATTCTCTGATTCAGGATCCTTTGGGAGACACTTTGCTGAGGAAATTATAAAGTATGTGTGCAAAGATATAGCCACAGAGATATAGGTCTCCTTCATCATCAAATTTTCCCTCTCTACTGAATATTACTCAGGAGCACATAAAGATGCTGTAATTTCTCCCATCATTAAAAAAAATTCCATTTGACTGCAACTTCCCTTCCACCTTATTTTTGCACAACTGTGAAGCAAAAGCCCTTTGCATGGTCGTCTATACCAGTACCTCTCAAACCATCGGTGGTTTTCAATTTCTAATTTCTAATCTGTTAATTAGAAAGAGAGACTCTTGAAAACCATAACGTAAATTAATCACTAGAAAAATGATCATAGGCTTGAAGGCCGTGGCAACATCAAACTGGTATAAACGTTTCTAAAAGCTTCCTCTGCACCATCTCCTGGCAGCAATCCTCAGCCCCCTCGCAGTAGCACACCTATGCAGTCATTGTCCCGTTGCGTCTGTCCCCATTTGCTCTCAAGCCAGCCAGTCGGGCTCTCTCCTCCCCTACCCAAGTGAAACTGCTCTCATTCAGGTCACCCTGACCTCCTCGTTGCAAACATCCAGCTCAATCCGCGATCCTCATTTAACCCCACCATCTGCAGCCTACGATACAGGCAATCTCTCCTTCAACTTGAACTTTCCCTTGGTTTTCTTCCTACATCTTTGACACCCCAGTTGATTCCTTTCCTAGTTCCTCCTCCACTCACCAACCTCTAAACGTTGGGGTGCTCCAGGGATCAATCCCAGGGCCTTTTTGATGCTCTCATTAGTCTCATAGCTTTAACTATTATCTGTATAATGGTCTTGCCCCAAAATCTCCAGTTCAGAACCATCCCCTGAACTCCAGACACATATATCCAACTACAAAATCAACAGCTCCATTTGGATGTCTAAGTGGCGTCTCAATATTACACAACCAAAACAGAACTGCTGGTTTTCTGTGGTCCTCCACCAGTCTCAATGATGACTCCATGCTCTGGTTGTCCATCCCTGCCTCCCCTTTTTATTCCCCACCCCACATCCAATCTGTCGGGGAAAATCCTGTTGGCTCTACCTTTAACATAAATTCCAAATCCCATCATCTTCCAGTACCGCCACCCCTATCATCCTGATTCAAGATACCATCATTTCTCTACTTGCCTATTGTAGTGGCATTCCTGCAGTCTAAGCTGACTTTGCTACAAGGGCCTACAGAATCTCCCACCCACCAAACCCCCTTCTCCCCTGCTACGCTTCCCTAGTTCTCTCTGCTCCAGCCACACTTGCCTCCTTCTTCCTTTCCCAAGCTGGAAACTCCTGCCTCAAGGTCTTCACGTAGTTGTTCCTTCTTTCTGGAAAACTCTTGTCCAGGTGCTATCTTGGCCCACTCCCTCACTTCATTTACAGTTTTGATTAATGTCTCATTCTCAGTGAAGCAATCTCATGCATCCTCCCTTTTCAGTAGGATTTTTCTCCATTGTATTTGTCACCATATGACATACATCTTCATTTGTTTATTGTGTGTTTTTCTCCAACTAAAATACATGCTCCTTAAGGGAAGGAATGGTAGCCTGTTTATTTACTGCCACAGTGCTAACATGTTCAGTGTATTTACAGAGCAAATGTTCATCTTGGTGCCCTTTATAAAAACAAAAACTTGCAAACAATTATAAACAGCTGTCAACAGGAGACTTGTACTTTCACAAAATGAAGTACTATTTACGTCCATATCCACAAAATGACCATATCTATGAAATGGAATACTATTCATCTGTTAAAAGTTTGAGTAAACTACAAATGAACACATTTACTGAAAGGAAAGAGCTCTGTAACACATGAAGTGAAAAGAATCAGGTTACAAAATAATTAGCAGGATGTTAGTCCATTTTTATAATACAATCACACAGGAAAATTTTTAAAAATATGTGCATGAAGGCAAACTCCTAATCTAAAACAAAAACCAAAAAATGATGAAAACAATGAATCCCGTGAGACCTTAAATGTGAGGTTTCCTCTGATGACATTAATGACACAGGAAAGCAGCAGGACTCGTTCTGACCCAGGCAAGTCAGGTGGGAAAATAAGTCAGTGCATTTTGGTAGGATTCTTATGGACGCCAGTAAAAAGCAATTCCTCAAACTATTAAATAGCCAATAAAAGCCAAAGAACCATTAGAGCCTTGCTTCTTGAGGATAGCTATGACTTGCAGAAATCTTAATAGCATTTGCATTTAGGCTTATTTCTTCCTCCAAGTTTCGAGTTATTTAAATGCTCCTGTTTCCAAGTAAAGATGGGCCAGGCAGCTACTTCAGCCCCCAAAGCCCCATTGGCATCATGGAGTGGCAAGTGCCACCAAACCAGCACAGAGGACGCCGACGTGGGAAAACACAGGGGGAGAAAAGGATGAAGGGGAAGGGATTTTTTTTTTTTTTGCCTCATCCTATATCTGTTCTGGTGAAATTAAGGTTTCATTCCCCTCAAAAGGCTCGGCTGGCAATAAAGTTCATATTTCAAAGGAGGAAAAACTACAGAGTAAGAAAAGCAGATTTTACTTAACTCTCTGTACAAAAGCTGAGCGCAGTCATGCCTGCATGGGAGAAAGCAAGTCCTTCTGTCCATGCTTCGAGTTTGTCTGACCCCCCCAGGAGCCATTCAAAACAAGGCCTGGGGCATTTCCTTACTTCTCTTGACCAGAATGCAACAGCCAATCTAAGTTATACATACGTTGCACAAGAACAGGTGATGGCAAAGTTCTAGTATAACTAATTTAGTGCTTAGAGTCACTGTATTGGTTACATAAAAAGGAGCCTCTGTATCACAGTAGCTTTGGAGCTAGTGGTCACCTGGCCAAAGATGGCGTCTCACCCCAGAGGAACCTGAGGACCACGCAGAAGAGGCTCGTCTAGAGCTGCATGGTAGTGCAGCCAGATGTAGAGCTCCTCCTACCCCATAAGGATATCCACTTCACCATGATCTGAATTACTATGAGAGGGTATGTTCACTTGGGAGGGGCCGGTCAGGCTGCTCAGGAATCAATTGGAGAATTTATTAAACCTGTAGATTTCTGGATTTCCCTGCGAGAATCTGCATTTCATGGAAGCTCCCCTAAGTGAATCTGACGCACAGCCAAGTTCAGGAATCACTGGACTAAGTTACACAAGGCAGAAGAGCAAAGAAACCAGCAGATTTCCATTTTTTAAAAAATGCAAGTCATTCTCCTTACTCACGCTATAAAAAACAACATGGAAATATGTAATTATAAAGCTCAAAATAGCTTCTTCAGGGGAAAAAAAATGATTCACATTTCTAAAGATGCTCAGGCCACAGCTGTGATCTGTTCTTGTGACCAAAACCCTTGGAAAGCCAAATTAAGGGAAGCCACGTTGGCTTTGACTGTGTGTTGGGATCTAGAACCGTGTCGTGCACCCTACGCACAGGCCAGAGAGGCCTCCCTGGGAGGCAGAGACAGGCAGCTGGTACTGACCTGCCCGGAGCTGCCTCTGACAGCTCGGCTTTCTGGCTCACAGCTGCTTTCCCAAGGGACCTGGCTCCCTTCAAGTCCTGATGGATGGGGGCACCTGCTGGCAGAGGAGGTGTTTTTGGAGAAGGCCTGTTTGCTGGCCCCTCTGAGTCTGCACTGGAGTCCTGCCCAGACCAGAGACCAAGCTCTAGGCTGGTTGAAGTTGGACCCTGTAGAGAAGGGGTGGGTAGAAAAAAAGAAGCCAGCCGAGAGCTGTCTGGAGGCAGTTGGGGATATAATGAATTAGGAAGTCACACAGCTGTGTGTTCTGAAACACAAGATTGAAAATAGATCATTTTTTCCTCTTGGGGGAACATACTGTAGTATTGATATTTTCTAATTCAAATTTGGACTCAGTGGGCCTTCTCAACCAAATTACCCTGAGGAGGAGGGGGAGAAGGAGGGGTGAAGAGCAGCCCTTTGTATAACTCATTCTCACTTATTTTAGAAGGAAAAAGAATGCTGTTTGAGAGGTTTCAGGGTAAAACGCAAAGTACATAAAAAATTTAGCAATGTCTGAAGAATATTTTTTGGAACTGACTCTGAAGCAAATAGAAATCTAATCTATTGATGCAGCAAATACCTATTAAATGCAGACTATACTTAGAACACTGGGCCAGAGGTTAGGATGGAAGATGAATTCACTGTGAGTCTAGTCCTCAAGGAGCTTACAGTCTGTAAGGAAGATAGGACATTTACAAAACAGGATAGCAGTGGGGGTGATAGCATTGCACAACAGCTAGGAGCAAAGAGCACAAGAGAATCTTGTTAACCATAGTTAACATTTAATTTCATCACATGTCTGCATCACCTCAGTCTACCTACCCTCTCCCTGTGTCTCAAGTTCCTCATTTGTAAATGGAGGTGTTGTAAGGGTTAACAGAGATAATGTGTGCTTAGTATGATCTCCAGGAATTGTCAGCTATATAGAAAGCATCCAATACATGCAGTGGTCTTTCTCTCTTTTTTTTTTTTTTGTAGATAAATTCTTTCCCCTTATCTTTAAATCAGCATTTGGTTTTGCTTGAAGCTCAAGTGCCCAGGGCTGGGACACCAGATGGGCATCCACCTCTTAATCTATGCCAGCCACCAGGTAAATCTCTACCCCCGAAGGCCCCAGGTTAAGAATAAGAAGTAAAAGGCATTCCAGAGCTTTCTGTCCTCTGCTGTTCCTCCAACCACTGGGGACTCTCGGAAAGGAAACTGACACTATGGGAAGCCACAGTGTCTGATAAAAGTGTGTTGAAGACTTTGGTTGTTGGGTATGCTTCTGTTTTGTTTTTGTTTTTTTTCCATTTGTTTGTTTTGCTTGTTATTATATTTTGGTTTTGAAACTTCACAGGTTAGCATTTCATCACTATTGCAGTGAAGTTTGATATCCTGACTTCTGTTGTTTTAATTACTTTCTTTTTGTGATGTTAGTCTAATTTACCATCTATTTGAATCCTCTAGTGCTCTGCTCATACTTTCCAATTTCATGCTGCCTTCCATATTAATACTCTACTTCTGCAACTTACGAGGACTTTTGAGGCCATGGACCAGTCTTCATGATCCCACAATAAATGCTGATGATGGCGATTACTGCTCTGGAAAAATAGCCTACAGGTCCAAGCCCAGGGCTTAGGAGATATTGGCATCTCCGCGACTAGGGAAAGATGGTTTTTGCACTTTACACTTTTGGAGGGAGACAAACAACTTTAATACTAGATTGATTTTACAGATGAGGCGTGATGATGCTATCCATGCAAACAGCCTCCTTCATCGATTGGAATCCTGTTACTTTTATGACTTTTCTTTTATGATGTTTCTCCTTCTATAAGAAGCTACGTGTTCTGCATCCATAGTTCCTCATGTATATACAACCAATCACTGGATTTTAGGCAAGCCACACTCACAGTATTGGAAGGGAATGTAGATGTAAGTTCCCGCCAAGAAAGGGCCTGTGAGCAACAAACACCTCTGACTTGCTCTGGGAGAACTCAGGCAGCGGTGAGCCTCTCCCAGACCTCCAGGGGCGAGCAGGGGCGCTGAGCGCAGCTGCAGACCCTGCTTCCACGATGATGCCTAATCCAGTCGCAGCAGAGCCCCTCCCTCCTCTGCAGCACTCTGGGGGGAGCCCCCTGCCAGGCAGGGCTCCAGCACCTTTAGCTCTTTCGAAGAGACAAGAGGCCAGAGCTAGACCGGATTTTAAATAACTTTCATTCTGAATAATTATTTAAATTATATTTTTAAAAACAATTTTTTTTGGCTGTAAGAAAACATAATTTTCCTAGTTTTATAACAAGACACATGAATGTGTGTGTAGTGTGTGGAGAGAGAGAAAGACAGGGACTGATAAACAAATATGGCAAAATGTTAACACAACAATAGGTGAAGCAGGGGATCTGTGGCTCTGTGAATGGGTTCTCTGGACTTTCTTGGGGAGGGGAGGGGGGCGTTACAAAAAATATACTTTTATTCCCATTCTTTCTCCATTGCTATTCTTTATCAGTTCTTCCCCACCTCCTTATTCTTTCAAATGAACCCTGGAATCATTCTGTGATTCCCCCACCCCAATTCCTATTGGTACTTTGGGAAGAGATAGGAGCCTGTACACTATTTTTTTCACAATATTAATGTTTTCCTACCAAGAATAAAGCATTTTTGCTTCTTTATTTATTTCAAACTTTTATTGCATATTTTAGTAAAGTTTTATAGTTTTCTTCACCCAAGTCCAAGATTTTTTTCCATTGGAATCCCATAGAAATAAAGACTCTAAAGCAGTTTACATTTTCACTGCCACTGCTAAAATAATCTTTTAATTTTTCCATTTTATAATGAACTAATTACTTCTGACATGGAAAATCTGTTTTGTTTATCTGCTGTCTAGCTTATCCTTCTAAATTACATTGATTCTAACAGCTTGTCCTTTGCTTCTTCAGGGATTTCTAAATTGAAGCTCTTATTGTCTGCAATTTAAAATACTTTGTTTCTATCAATGAACTCTACCTCTATTTTTTGGGTCTTTTATAGTAGATCAAAGAGAAACAATAATGCTGAATATCAACACACTGTATCATCCCACTTTAGTTCCAGGTTTTAATGGGATAGCTATTTTGGTATCACCATTTTAAGGATAATGTTGGCTTGTTCCTTTATAGTAGCTTTTTTTTTTTTGATGATGATAAGAATGTGTCCTATTCCATCATCTTTAACACATGACATTAAATGTTGTCAAATACTGCTATATTTTAGCATCCATTGGGTTGAAATTGAAATTAGCATTTGGATTTTCATACTGAGCTTATTCATGTGAGCTGGAGCACTGACCTATTTCCTATTTCTGGGTTCCTCATGCTTCCTTGGGACAAATGAATATTTGAGCCAAATTCAGGATCCACCGTTGGCAAACACAAAGGTTTTTATAACACACACTTTGCAAACACTCAATATCCATATTTTTCATTTTGTGTTTTATTTGCCCTTGTTTTCACCTTTTTTTTTTTTTTATCATCTTTAAAACCACTTCAGCCTTTAGGGAAAATGAGGTCAGGAATTAAAGAAAAAAAAAGAGTAAGTATTAATAAACAGTAGAAAGTATAACAAAAGAGACATTGATAAAGTGCTACAGGAGTTTTGAAGGGGTGTGGTCTCCCCCACAGTGGGGCTACGGCCACCCAAACCTGACTTTTGAAATGAACAGGAAGGAAAGTATTTCTACAGGGCAGAAGAAGACAAGGGAGTCTATGCCTTGCCACAGGTCTGTATCTCTCTTCACTGTGAGGGCGGGCAAATCCGCCAGGCTCAACTCTCAGTCTGTAACCTACTTCCCCTAGGAGAACGCAGGAATGGATGCTGGCTGGCTACAGCTATGTACCTTTTCAGAAATCATGTAAAAAGGAGTAAATCCTAAAAATTTCTAGAATAAATATAAATTATGTTCATCCATTTGTAACATTGAGATGTACTTGATATCATCTCCTTTTAAGCTGCCAAGTTTAATTTCTCTCCGCAATCACTTATATGGAGATAAAACATTTATTGCAATTCCAGAAGTATCTACTATAAGTACCACCTTCTGGAACATAAAAACCACCACAGAACTCAATGCCATTAAATGCACAGAAATAGTTGGTTTTGCTACATCTTGGTGTCTCTAAGTCTGTATTTAGTGGGTGAGGTTAATGTTGTTTCCTCTGTGAATAGAGGATTTTACAGTTGACAAAGCACTTTAACTCACATTTCCTCACCTGCCATCAGATGAGAATGATGATGATGATGATGATGATGATGATGACTTCTCCATATGGGAAGACTAAGGAGCAAAACTAAGGGTAACAATTGTGATAAAAATCCTTACATCAACCATGCCTACCACACAGGGCTTCTGATTCTGAATTGCAAGAATCTTATGTGAAGCCCTTTTACCTTGTGAGAATACTATTATAAATCTTGCTACCAATGCCTTTTATATTCTTTCCAATGACAATTTTAATTAGGGCCCAAAGTGGGTGTAACTTTCTCAAGCTAAATTTAGAACATTTGTTTTGTTTTGTTTCACTTTAAACTTAAGCTTGAAACAGAATATGAAAACAAAAGTAGAATATAAAAACTCAAAGTGGAATCAAGATCCAGGAATATTTGGCTTTCCATGGAGCAAGCATCCAAGCTAGTATAAGGAGAAAAAAGGTCTTTAACAGGTTTAATTGTTAAAAGCTAATTTCCTTGAGTTTTTTTTACCCATGATGTTCTGCCTAAGCATGGACGTGATGGATGGCACTTCTCAATGTACGAAAACACCAATGTCCCAGAGTTAAGTGTCTATTCTAATTGCTGCTGCACTCCAAAGAGTCCTTCAGAGTGCTCATCTGTGTTATTTTGACTTGCTAAGGCAGAGGTGTCTGGGTGATAAATTATCCAAGGTGCTGCACTCAGCACTGCTGGTGTGTTATAATAAACATTGCCATAGAAAGACAAAGTAAGGAAATGGTGAACATTTTCATAGCATGCAATTTAGGTTTCTTTCTCACTTTTTTTAAAAACAGAGATTAGTTATTAAAAATTAATCTTATTATAAATGGCCAGACAGGAGAAGATGGTAAAACTGTTGCAGAGAAATAAGAAGGCTTCCATCACGAATGTGTGTCCACTGTACCCTTCACAGAACACCTGAGAGTAACCCCCACACAATAGCGTATTGGAGGAAATGGAAACACCCATTCGATAAAAGGAAAGTAATGCAGTGGAGCCCTAGCATCTTAGTGATGAAAGAGGAAATGCATTATAATCAAACCTCATTTCCATTTTTCTGCAACCTTTGATATTGTTACATTAAAAAAAGACATTAGTGCATTTCCCCAATTCTCAATAAAGACAAAATGACAGAGGGCTGTAATCTGACTTCAATTTGTTATAGTTTTCTGAATCAGTAAGAAAAATGCAGCAAAGAATTTTTAAAGTAAAGAGACAGAATTAAGGGTTTCAAGTAATTATTTCTCCCATCTTAACAGAACTCAAATTTTCTTTAGCTATCTAACATCTTGTGGTCATACACTCAGGGGAGGCTGGTTTGACCTCCGGTCTAGGGAATGGGTAATGATGGGTCTGACCTCCAGACGGCCCCATTCCTTATCGATGGCTGGGTTAGGCACAGGCCATGGTGTCAGCCAATGAGATCCGAGAGAAAGTTTGCCGAAAGGCTTCTGGAAACATTTCCACACACCTAAAACAGACCCATTTGAAGAGATGGCCTCTTGTTCCTCTGACCATGTGAAGTTGGCCACTGTTTTGCTATCAGAAATAGAACAGAAGGATGGAAAGAACTTGAGTCCTGGATGCCACCACTACACAGTTAAGCTACCCAGCCCTAGGACCTACTCAACTCTGGACTTATGTAGTTAATGTTCTTCTTGCTTCGGCCATTCTGAGTTGGGATTTCTTTTAGTTGCAGCTAAAATTGTCCTAATTGTTGCATTATCAGGCTAGGGCTGAGTAAGCCTGTACTCAGTCATGCTCAAAAGTGCTTATCACACCCAGAAAACACAACTTACTTCTAGAGTTTTATGCCCGTGACTAGGATATTTCTTCTTATTAAAATCCTTCTGTTGGCTTCCACCACCTGTAAGGTAAAGTCCAAACTCCTCCACATGGCAAATACTTATGATCTGACCTCTGCTTCCCCCGCCAGCATCTCCCCCGTTTGCCTACTCCCTCAAACCCTCTGCTTTAGCTGCTTGGAACTAAATTCTCTGAACCTCCAGGTCTTTCCACCTATAGTTTCTCACTGCCTGGAATTTTCAACAGCTGCTTCTCACCATCCACACAGCCACACCTGCCTGGTTATTCGCGTCTTCATCTTTGTGACCGCCCCCCCCCCCGCCCCCCCATGCAAGTATCTCTTCTTCTCTATCACACTTTCCAACACTCTCCTTTCCAGCCCTTCCTGGCTCTTCACGAACAGAAAGAACCCAACATTGCCTCCTAGAGACAGCAACGTGACCTAAACGTACTGTTACCAATGACAAAATGTCTTATAATCATTTATGTATGTGAAGGACTCCCCAGTTAGCATGTGAGCTGCTTGAGGATGGAGAATGTGTTCTAAATCCAAGTCATCAGTGATCAGTAAGACCCTGACTCATAGAGAAGGAGCCCTGTGGTTATTAAATGAATTAGTGAATGAGTGAGAAAAAGAAATATCCTAGTTCTACCTGACATTAAAATATAATTGGGTAAGGTGCTACATAGTCAAAAGATAAGTAATTAACTTATTGGTACCAGAGATCAAGTTTTCCTTGTGTTCATCAATAATTTATTATTTCTTTTGGAATAAGTGCTTTAATAACAAAAACAATAGTGACCATTTTTTTCTCCCCAGTTAGGGGGCAGGCATCTCCTTAAGGACTTCACATGTGTAATGAGCATCTCTGGATTTGTCTGTGCAGTGCCTCCCTTCTTCTGTAAGGGCACCGCCCCCACCTCCCTGCACCCTCACTGACTCCATGCACCCAAATACCCCTCTTCTTTTGAAGATGTGCTCCTCCCTCTTTGTCAATCTTGTTCTTCTATCTGGGGCTGCCAATGATACAGCCCAGGCTATGGGCAGAGGTGATTACAACCAGGTCCACAAGTATTCTTCTTTGTTATTTTTAAAATTGAAACTAAGAGAAAACATGTGCTGTCTTCACAAAGCAGCCTCATGGAGAAAGCAGGTTAAAAATAATACTTTTGTCCAATATGTAGAGAGTGAAAAAACAAGGAGCATTGTCCCAAGTACAGGTTCCAGCTGCCACTTAAGCCAAGAGCACCCTCTCCACCTCACTGAACCAGCAGTTTGCTTATGAAGAGTGAGATTCTATTACTTGCAAAAAAACTACCCATCTTTCCAACTAGGACAACATCTATTATCTCATTTAAGTCTCCCACCAAATGTGTGCAGCACATATTATCTTTATTTTATAGATAAGGAACCAGTAGCTTAGAACTGATAAGAAACATACCCAAGGCATCCAATTAGTGGCTGAGATGTGATTCAAAGATGCCCAAATGCAGTCACTCTGCTTCCCTGCCTCTGTCTACACTGTCCTTCTTTGGGCATCTTGAACTCCAGTCTGAGCTCAGTGACCCTAGACAGTATGCAATAGGTGTAAGTCTTGCCTTAATTAATAAACGTAAATGCTATTGGTCTTGATTAACTCCTAGGAGTGTTATAGACTTCAATTGAATAACTTGATAAAGTACTCTGAGAATATAAATAGACATTATTTAAGACTATACTATTAGAGGTAACATTTGCTTCTTGGCAAATAATTGGAAAGCAGAAAAAAATGAGCTTTTTTTTTTCCTTCAAGCAAGCTACAAACAACTGCACGTAAACATTTGCTATCAGTAATTAATTGAACATTAATATGTTTGCTTTAGATACCAATATAATTGGTATTTCAGAAATGGGTTTCCTCAAGAGACCCAAAATTAAATATAAAAAGATAAACCATTTCTAGAAAATTAAACCTTTCTACTTTTGTAAACATCCTTTTTATTCAACCAGTTAGATTTTTAATTGGATACTATTTTGATCTCAGCACTTGCTTGTAGAACTAAAGTGACCATGGTCTTCAAGGGCAATTATTAACACAAATCTGAGAAGTGCTTAGAATGATGAACTTAGGAATGCAGAAATACAGATGTATTCAAACCAAGGGAAGATGGATTTGTGTGTGAAACTAATTTTCCTCAGAAGAAAAACAGATATCTCCTTCAACATAAGGATGCGTTCAGATTTGTTTTGCATATTAGTAATTTATTTAATATGGCATTGGGCAAAAGGCAATCCATTAAAAAGCAATTTTCCTCTTACCACAGGGTGTTTTATCATTTGATGCCTAGCATTCAATCAGAATATAGAAATCCTTTAATATTTTATGAGCAGAAAACAACTCATTTAGGCATGTAGGCTTCCGAAACGTGAAAGTGTTTTGTAAGCCTTGAAAAATGTCCTGAATTGGCTTTGCAGATGATGGTGAGCAACAGGTTAAACTCAAAACTTAAATGTAAATCTATCAAGAACGTGGGAAAATTATGCTGCGGAACAGATGATGGGCATATATTAATATTAAAAAATATAATGACATAACTCATAGGAAAACGTATCAATCCCAGCTGTTTCTTCCAGTTTCTGAAGTATAAGAAGCTCTCTGAAGCCCTGGGGAACGGGGACAGATCTGGTTCATCTTTGTATCTGCAGTGTCCCTCACAGATGCTGGCATGTTGTAAGTACTCCATAGATTTTTACTGAACAAATGAATAAATGCATTTGTCAGCTTAGATGAAGGGAAACTGCCCTGACAATGCCAGGATCCAGCCATCCAAGCCCAGCCTGGCTGCAGAAACCAGGCCTGAGCAGGCTGAGTGAGCTGTGGCAGATGCTGGGGTTCTTCTCTCCTTCCCCACCAGAAGGTGGGAGATGGAATAGTCTACAGTGCAAGAAGAGCATCTGCGGCACCTCCAGGGACCCACAGGGTACTAATATTTGCCTTCACCCCCACTCTGTGATTTCAGCCCACAGGTATGGGCTTCTGTCCTGGTTCCTGGACTGACTACCAGGTCCTCAAAAGGCTGGGAGGCGTCTCTACACCTGCCAGAAGTCATGCCTCAGCTCCTGTTCTGTTCCCACCCCATTCCCCAGCACAGAGCAGACACCCACCTGAGCAGGACTGACCACGGAGACTCCCGCCACCTCGCTTCACTACTGCCCACCAGATGGGGTTCCAGTGACCGGAGGCCAGGCCACGTCAGGCCACGTTTACCCTGCCTGCACTCACCCTGGAAGTGGGTCACCTCTTCCAAGTTAGTCCCCACAGGCTGAACACAAACTGCTCCTAAGGGGCTCCTCTCACTGCTCTCACTGCAATTCAGCCACAAAATGAACACAGCTACTCAAATCATCACCCAAAACGCTACCACTCCGTTTCTGGATATTCTACTCTGGGAAGAACGTGGGGGTGGAAGAGCGCGGTACAGTGTGTGAGTAATTTACCCAAGGACACGAAGGGCCGACCCAGCAGAGCGAAACCCAGTTCCCCTTTCTTCCACGCTCCTTCTCCCACACCATGTCGCCATATCACTTCTCGGTGTCACCTTTTAGCAGGATACACACACGTCCGCAGGGCAAGGGAGAAGAGCAGAGAGCTAGGTGTGGCACGTCACAGCACAAGAGAGTGCTTTTTCTGCTGCCGTCAAGAGCAGAGCGAACAGCCACAGCATGTCGTTGGGAGGATGGAAGCAGAGGGGACAAGGAAAGGGCGGTGTGGGGGCAAAACTCGGGCACAGAAACACCAGCCTAGTGGAACACCGTTGCTGTCCAGCTCACGAAAACTCTTAGATGGTCTTGACGTGCTTTTCAGCCAGTGACTTTCAACAATTTCTCCCAAGAAATTGAGATAAACACGAAATAGTCACAGTTATCAGATGGAGAAGTTCAGCAGGATTTGTTTGATTTAGGATTTACACCCTTAATCTGAGTAAACAATAAGCGATGCTGCAGATTGAAATTTCAACAAGTTAGCCTAATTAGGAAGTAGGAAGGATAACTCGAGTCAAGGGTCCACATACGCTGAAATCTTAACATTTGGTGAGCTGTAAACCACAGTAGGTTCATGCAGAAATTTCTCAGGTTAGGTTGCCACCGTTCAACGCAAAAATGCCCAGACTGGGGCTCAGAAGTAATGAACTGTCATAGCTGCTTTCTGCTACCTGCCCTCACTGGAAGATGATAAAGTCTCCTGCTTGGTCAAACAGGCTCAAATTCGTAGTTACCTTTTTCCTTACTAAGTATTAAATTTTCCAGTTTATCTCAGCAGTACCTGTAGTCAGCCATATACTGTAAGTAACACATAACCCCCTTTCCAGTTTAATCATGGCATTCCTTCCCATTAATCATTTCAGATCATTATTTTAAGCTCTCAAGCAGGTAACTGAATATTTATGCTTTCACAATAATACCAAACACCCCAACATTTTTCTGGCAAAACAGCCTTCTCTGGTGCTCCTATTATTAAGCCTACGAGGGAAGATTTATATGTGTGCCAGCTGGCATACATATAAATATGTGTGGAAGTCAGCTGGTTTAAGGAGACTCAACGTTGACAATGATAATGGGGACAGGTTAAATCACATCCACCTTCACAGGTTAAAGCCAAATTATGCCAGTGAGCAAAAGGCAAGAAAATTATAATCCTCTCTTTTTCTGGATGTCCTTTCATAAATTGTCTGATATAAGTAGAAAAAAAAGAGCAATGAGCATATCACTAACCACATTTTTCATTTTCAGCTACTCATTTTCTTTAATAATTTCTTCTTTCTTAGAGAAAGTGTTCCAAACAACGGAAACACTGGGAGCAAGAGAATTTCATTAAAGTATTCAATTTTTCTTTATAAAGAAAAATCATTTTGAAAGAAAGAAAATGATCTACTGGTAGGTTATAAGCTGGAATTTAAAAAAAAAAGAAATCCGTGACTCTTTTTCCTAAAGAGAGGCAAGGCTGTTTTTATATGTACTCATTTTCATAATATGTGCAACTCAGCCACAATACCTGCAAATTTCTCTAATCCTGTAGGTTTTAATAACATTTATTTCCAGAACAGACATGCAAACATACGTACACTGTGAACCTCAGCCAATGAATAATCAATCCACAGAGATGACCATGACAGCTCAGCACCCCTGGCCTTCTTTGTACAGTCAGGGGCCCAGCCCTGGAAGCTGGGTCTCTGCCACGCTTCACACTTGTGTGGGAAACACGTGTACTTACGCAACTCGCCCACTTTCAGGATCTCACACAGCATCTTGGTCAGCTCTATACTGCTGCGGCCAAAGGGACATTCGTGCTTGTCTTCTCGGCTACTATTCTCAAGCACAATCTGCAATGGGAAAGAGAGTAGATCAGAGAGGGAATTCGGTTGCTGAAAACATCAAGAATGCTGGCTCCATTCCAACAGAGAATTAAAGAGATCCACTCCAGATCCCCAAATTAAAATTCTTGGGGTCAGGACAAAATAGTACCCAAAGTATATAGGACCTAAAATTCTCACTTTTTCTAAATTGCTGACAACCCTCTGACCCTGTTCGAGGATATTTTTGCTTGTTGATTTCCACTGACACAGAAGTGCCTGTAAAGAGTTTTCCAGAATGGTACAATAAAGACTTTTTACTTAAGTGACCAAACTACTCTCTTGTTCTCTCAGTTCTATCTTCCTTTCTCAGGAATAGACTCCTTCTGTGACTTGGACTCCCAAATTTCAATTGAGTATTTTCCAAACAAGTTTCCATGTTCTTACAAAATCTCACCCGCTGGCATCAGTTGACAAAACCATGCCAGGAAAACATGTGACACAAACTGAACCAATCAGAGTCCTTCCCTGAGACTTTTCATACTAAACGGGAAAAATTGGCCCAACTATGCTGATGGTGCCCTTGGGGTGTGTGCTCAGGAGTTCCCTGGGTGTTGGCCTGCAAAACAAGAAAATGAAGCCAAAATGCAAAGGAAAACAGAGAGGAGAGACAGTGAGAGCTATAGAAGCATTTGAGTCACGGGTTCTACTTGTTCCTGTAGCACAGCTATTTCCCTGTCTTTATGGTTTGTTTGCTAAATCCTTCCTCTGAAAATCCTTTTGCCATCGAGTCAATTCTCCTCTTTCCTTAAGCTAGTCTGAGAAGCTCCTATCACTTATAACTATGGGCACCCTTCTATGCATAGATTAAACAAAAGCAAAACAAAATAATGAAACTCTGAAGTTACTAATCTTCAAATTCCTACCTGAGGAGACTGTTTGTCTCACAAAACAACCAGTGTATCCATGTCCAAAGCTGCCTCGAAAACTCTTCTCCAGTAAGAGTTGGCTGGTGTCTCCTTGATAGCTACACCACTTTGAATGCTCGACCCGCAGGTGCATCCACAATGATGCTGTGCCCTGACTTACTGCTCTGTTTCCCCCCTAGACTATGAATTCTTCAGTGGCAGGGATGGGTGTTTTATTCACTTCATCAACAATGTTCATTGAGCACCTATTATCAACCAGGAAGACGGCGGGGCCTTATCAAATGCAGAACAAGGTAGAAAAGGGCCCTGACCTCTCTGAGCATTCGTTCTAATTGAAGGAGACAAATAAAAACAAAAGAGGTAGTTACAACAGTTCATCATAAGTGCTATGAAAATAAGTAACTTGTTGAGTGATGAAAAGTAACAGAAAAGTCTTGAGAAAAGACTTTAGATAACCAGGTGATCCAGGAAGGGTCTCAGACTGCTGAGAATCAAAGCCTGAGAAGGAGTTTTCTATGTCAAGGTCAGGGAGAAAGAACATTACAGGCAGAGGGATCAAGGTCAGAGCCCCTCGAGGTGAGCAGGGAAGTGTGAGGCCTCCGCACAACACACCCAACTCAGTCTGCCAGAGCACAAAGAGTCTCATTCGACTCTAAGCCTGAATCACTCTCTTATTTTAAAGGAACCTTTTCTGGTTCTAACCATAAATCTCATTTCCAGAGAGCCAAAGGAACAAGTAAATTCCCATCAATCAGTAAATCTTATTTCGCTTTTAAAAATTTTGTATCTGAGACAGCCGGATCAGAGAGCAAGAGTGGATTTCTTGATGATGGGGAAATGAGCTGGAAAAAAAAAACACAAAGCGAGAAGGCGGAACATAAAAGACAGGAGACAGGTAGTTTTCAGAGGCTTCCAGCTCCCAGCGATCACATTCCCTTGTATTTCACATTAACATTCTATTAACATTTCATGAGCGCATCAATATTTAACAAGGATGTGATCTGCATACACTGTAGGTAGAAATACTGCAGCCAATAAATGTTTGGGAAACATTTCCCAGGCACAGTTTATTAGCAGGCACTAAATTAAGTAGTAATTTAAGTAATCAATATGTAAATCAGGTTGGAGAAGCCCTTCTCTTTATTTTTTAATGCACCATCTATCTTATCATATTTACCTACCTAAAGAAAAATAAACCCTCCTTCTGCACTGATTTCTGTTTTCAAGGCAGACAGGAATATTTAAAGCTACTGGTATACATTTTAGGAGTAACATTCTTACAGAAATATTTCAGAAAAGACTATGATTATGAATATTACTAATTAGATATTACTATAGTGAGAGATAATTCTTAAACTACAGAGTAGCTTTTTTTTAACACACTGATATTTCTACATTCAATCTCAATATTCTGATATTAACCATGTCTACCCAAGACATTTTGAAAAGCTCCATTTGGAAATATCTAGGCGTATTTTTTTCATCTTTATTTTCCTCTTCTTCCTCAGTTTTAAGAGCAAATATACTAGAACAGAAACCACGATGTAGTTCTAAAACCTGCTATTAGGACTCATCCTAGAATACGTCATATGCCAAAAGAAGCTGTAACTCTTTGCATGTCTTATAAAAAACAAAACACTGGATATCTGTCCAATAGTAAGTATATTTTATAAAATGCTTTATAGTTGACAGAGTATATTTACATATTATCTATCAACTGATTCCTAATAAGTCTACAAGACTGTTAAGGCAGGTATTATTATTCTCTTCAGAAACAAAAGCTAGAGCTGACTTGCATAGATCCCAGAGCCAGCCTATGTCAGTCCTGGAGTTCAATTTTTAAGGTCAATTACCAAATCTCCCTCTGCCGCTTCATAGCTTACAAATTGGCTTCACATACACAGTACCATGAAACTCAATGGATTTCAGGTCTAAAGAGGCTCAGGGAACTTTTTACCATTTCCTCTATCTCACTGAAGTGGGTCTATCCATCCCAGCCCCTCCTAGACAAGCTATAAGGTTCTCTCTCATCTCATCTATCCTCGGAAGATTGGTAACAGTTCCTCAGGGTGAATGACCAAAGCTTCTGTGGAGTGTCCCCTGACTTTATTTCCATAAATGCCAGGCTCCCCTCTGAACGCTCTGTGTTTCTTGTTGTTCTCTGATTGTGCAGATTAGGAACCTGTTTGGCTGGGGCATGACCATTAAGTGCTGAGTACAACACCAGCCGAGCACCCATCCCTTCTCTGGCTCTCTCGCGCTCTGCCTCAGCATCACATTGCTGTTCTACATTCAGCCGGTTGTCTCTGACACAGTCTCCCACCTTCTGTTGAAGCTTTTCCCACTGGGGGGCGAGTCCACTCCATGCAGCCAGTGCTGGGGCAAGCCTCGAGGGCTTCCTCCCAGCCTTCTCCTTTGTGGAGGCTTCTCTTCCTCTCTGAACCTTTTTCATGTTGCTTCTACTCTACCCTAGGGCCAGATGTGGCACAGTGGTCTCCTAGAGGCCACACTGAGGGCAGTGTGTGAGGTCGTACTGTGTTCTTTCCAAAGAGAAGGGGCTGTCCGCGTTGCCTTAATTCTGACACAACACTGCTACGAGAAGCATTGGTAATGTACAGGCCCTGGGCAAAGCTTCCACTAACTAGCCCAGACTTTTACAAGGCATTGCATCTCTTTGGGAGATACACAGATGCTACATAAAACTCACTTCATGGGACTGTTGTGCATATCCAGTCACATAACAAAGGCAAAGTGCCTAAAACTGACTTCAGAGAGTTAGTGTTTATTATCACTTTATCGCCCTCCCTCTTCCTGTTCCTGGGCCAACATGTCATGCAACACTTTTACCACCAGCTAAACCGAAATCATGACTGCAGGGAGACGGGCCCTCGGATGACGGGCCTCTGCGGACTTATAGAAGTAAGCCAGAGGCCTTCTCGTCATTTTAGCATGAGAGGCACAGAGATAAAGTAGTGTCCTCGTCTACTTACACCAGAAATGCAAGACAGGAAGTCCTGTGAGCTCGTGTTCAAGCAGGAATCTGCCGCAGGAACACAGGGTGATATGCACATGGAGAATGAGCCAGGACCCCGAAAAACAAGTCACCGCATGGCATGATGTTTCTGGCAATAAAGTCCCCAAACTCAGCAGTTCCAGCCACCACAGGACACCCATCCTCAGAGCCCTTGTCAGCCTCAGAAGCCTGTCTCCTGACCCACCAGGGAGAAATGCCAATCCTCTCCCCTGTTAAACCAACGAAAAAACAAACAAAAACCTTATCTGTATCAATGAAGTCCCCCACACTCCAACAAAGGAGTAGTTTTCCTTATTAAGGAATTAGGAGACACCCCAGAACAAAGCTTTAGTCCTTAGATCCCATCACCAAGACTCAACACCTATTCCAAGGTCAAAGTATAAGCCCAGTTTCCTTCCTCTCACAGAGACTTGAGAGCCACAGAGAGTCACTTCGCCTAGTTCTCCCTTAGTATCAGTGATGGCGATGACCAAGCAGAAAACCACAGGCAAGCATCAGCAAGAACACTGAGCTGCCTCATGGGGGCTACACAAGAGGTTAACTGTGATCAGGAATTTTAAGCAAGTCCATGGCATTAAACAAACATGCCAAAGCCCTAATACGATGATTTTAAATGGGCAGAAAAAGAACACTAAAATTATAGGAAGTATGCAAAGCAGAAAAACAAGTTGGAACGAATTAGAATCACAGGCTGCTAGTCCACAGGATCTATCTATGAGGGAAGCGAGGCCCCAAAGCAAATAAACCTAAAAGAAAAAGGCTTTAGGGATGAAGGCAGGATGGCAGCAAAAGATAAACAGCAGCTAACGTTTATAGACAGCGTTTATCTCCCAGGCCTTGTTCTAAAGGCTTTGTAATGATTGTCTCATTCTGCAAACATGCCCTAACACATGACAGAAATACTACTCCATCCCACTTTACAGATGGGGAAACAGAGGCAAAGAGATGTGTAATTGGTCCAAGGTCACATAGCACAGAAATAAATAGAGTAAGTAGTTCCCAGCATGGGAACTTAGGTGGCCTGACCCCGGAGAACACATTCTTTGGTTGAAACATACGCCAGTAACAAAGCTATGATCGATTGGTACTAACTGATCAACACGTAAGTGCACATATTGCAGGTAGCATCCATCGGGTGTCAGGCAGGAGCAGGGGGAGGAGGGGATGGGTAAATTCACAACTAATGAGTGCCGTGCACATCGTCTGGGGATGGGCACATTTGTAGCTATGACTCAGTGCAAAGGCAATATATGTAACCTCAATGTTTGTACCCCCATAATATTTTGAAATTAAAAAAAAAACAAACATAAGCTATGAGCAGGAAAGGCCTTCGTATAGTAACAGGGGAGTGGATAGCACTGTGGCTCCGGACAGAAACAAATTTCCTGGATCTATTTCTAACAGACAAACTCTACCTCTTGGTGACTTCGTGCACATTCCTTAACCTCAGTTTTCTCTTATAAAAATAGGGGCAGCCTTCGAAGTGAGGTATCACAAGAATGGAAGAATAGGTACCACATGTACTCATCATCAAACTGGCACTGACTGATCAACACTACGGTGCTCACACAGTAGTAGTATTCTTTGGGGGTTGGGGGGTTGGGGTTGGGTAAACTCACAACTAATGGGTGCGGTGAGCACTGTAGGGGGGAAAGGCATGCCTCAAATCATGGTTTGGATATGGCAAGGTCATAACATGTAACCAAAATGTTTGTACCTCCATAATATCCTGAAATTAAAAAAATGGGGGCAGGAACCCCTACTCACAAAGGGTTGTAAAGATTAAACGAAAAAAGTAAAACAGAGATAAAGATCTCCTTGGCACCTGAAACGCGCTGCAAACACCCAATGATGGAGACAATTGATACTACTATTACTATAATAATTACACAAACTCTGTTCCAAGGTGTTACCATTTGCACTTCTGAAATATTCTTATGGCTCCAGGGCAAAGCTGTTGAAAAAAACACAACAGAAAGCAAAACACAACTGCTGTAGAGGATTATTATTCTTGCCCTTTGGTAAAGTAAGGACTCAGGTGGAATAAATATTATTTCTGACTTAGAAAGGTTTCCTGAAGTTCTTTTAGCATCTCCCTAGAACCCTGGTTCTCAAACTCCAGTGTGCGTCAGAATCACCAGGGGGGCATATTCAACACAGACTGCTGGGTGGCTCCCCTAGGGTTAGATTGAGTAGGCCTTAGGTAGAACCCAAGAAAATACACAAGTCAGTAAACTAAACCCTAAATTTTTCTGAGATAGTGGAGGGATTGAGGGAGAAAATGTTTTCTAATATTAGAAGAAATGACAAAGAATATGAGTGTAACTGACCACCAGGGAAAAGGACACCCAGAGCAGAGTTTGCAAAAACTTAAGGGGCTGTTTCCAAGGCCCAAAGAACAATGCATCCCAGGCAAAGAAAAAGCATGTATAAAGGGTCAGATTGGTGAAAAAATAAAAGTAGAACATGCACACAGGGAACCAAGATAAATAACAATCTGGACAATGAGAGGAACGGTATAAAACCCAGCTAATGAGGTGAAATGCTTCCAGAATAAAATTAGGCAACTGCACATACAGAGGCATAATAAAGGCCATAAATATAAAGTGGCAAGGAATTGACTGGGTAATGGTGTAGTAATTAAAGCCTGGAGGTTCATAATAGACCTTGAATTGAACATTAATCAACCCAAAAGAAATGCTCCCTGCACTTTGATATAGTGCAACAAAAGCAGGATGTGTGACACACACAGAGCAATCATGGCCACACTCTGCTGACAGGCCCCCCCTTTGAGCGTCAAGTTGAGTAGCACAAAGAGGGGAAAAGGTTACAGAACCGCAGGGATGACGTGTGTTTGTGCCTGCACGGTGACCACGACATCTCTGAGGGAAGCCAAGGAGTCAGCCCTGTTGCCTGCTCAAAGGGTAGCAGGGGCGATTCCCCAGCTGCCTCCCCTGGCAAAAGATCTCCCTCGTTATGACAGTGCATGTGTTCCTGCGCCCAAGGATGGGTACAGGTGTGGCAGACACCTGCAGGCATCACTACAGATTTGTTTATTTAAAGCAGTGGTTCTCTGACTTAAGCTTCTATTAGAATCCTCTGGAAGTTTATTAAAACATAGATTGCTGGACCCCACCCCCAGAATTATAATTCAGTTATTTTGGGGTGGACTCAAGAAACTGCATTTCTAAGAAGTTCCCAGGTAACGTGGATACTGCTAGTGTGGGACCACACTTTGCAGAACCCCTGGTTTAAAGGTAAGCCACACATCTGTACTCCCAGTTGCCATCAGTAGCAAATCTGCTGTTCGTAAAGACATGACAAGCAATGAGAGTAGATGAAAAAAGAAATAAATCTGGTTGGTTTTTTTTTTTTTTCCTGTGACTAATAAAAAATATCACTAATAAGAGTTAAAAAGAGAGAACGCAGAGCGATGGCTGCCAGCGACTTAGGAGAAGGGAGAATGGGGGCAACTGCTTAAGAGGTGCAGGGTTTACCTTTGGGGTGATGATAATGTCTTAGAAACAGATAGAGGTGGTGGTTGCACAACACTGTGAGTGTGCTATATGCCACTGAATAGTTCACTTTAAAATGGTTAATTTTATGGCATGTGAATTTCACCTCAATTAAGAAAAAAAGTTAATACATGTCAAATGATCATCATGAGCAAACTCTCAAGTGTTTAGCTCAATTGGTCCTCACAAGCCACTGAAGCAAGGTTATATTGTACACACACGGAGGCTATGCCTTGGAACTTAAGTAACTTGCACGCTGTTTAGGAGAGACACTGCTATGGTTTGAATGACAGCGCCCCCTCCAAAGTTCATGCTGAAACTTAATCCCCAATGCAATAGTATTCAGAGGTGTGTCCTTTGGAAGGTGATTAAGTCATGAGGGCTTTGCTCTCATCCTTCTGCCATGTGAGGGCGCACTGTTCCTCCTCTGTGGAGGATGCAACACTGAGGCACCATCTTGAAAGCAGAGAGCAGCCTTCTCCAGGCACTAATCCTGCTGATGCCTTGATCTTAGACTTCCCAGTCCCCAGAACTGTAAGAAATAAATTTCTATTGTTTATAAATTACCCAGTCTGTGGTATTTTCTTACAGCACCACAAACAGACTAAGACAGACACTACAGGAGATAGTGCAGAAACATCTCAGGATGACAGCCCTATAGGAAACTCAAGGACAGGGCACTGGGTGTGTGAGGAAGCAAAGGGTGAAGGTCTTAGAAAGTCTAGAAGTGTCTATTGATTCAGAACTCCTCCACTGCATTTGGTTTTGAAATTTCACATTTTAGATTATTTTGCAGATATATACAATTCCAATCCTTCTCAAACCTTAAAGTACTCACAAATCACTTGGGGACCTTGTTAACATGCAGATTCTGATTCAGTAGGTCTGGGGTGGGGCCTGAGGTCCCACACGTCTGACAAGCTCCCAGAGGGTGCTGCCGCTGCAAGTTCAAAGTCCACATTTTGAAAAGTAAGGCACTACTTTCCCAAATCTATTAGCTGAATTCTAGCCCTAGTCCTCCCCACATCCCTACAATACATCAGCTTTTGACTGATTTACTGATTCCACAAATATTTTTTTTAAGACTCTTAACTAATTTATTTTAAAACAGACAAACTATTAATTGTAGAAAATAGTAACATAGCAATTTTAAATGTAGTTTTAACCAATACAAAAAAGCAATAAAGCAATATCTGAAGCCTTATTTAAGAAATCTCAGTACACGATCTTTGAAGTTCCTAAAATTCTGGCACTAATTCTAATGTGAACTTATTAGCAAAAGACCCAGAAATACAGTAAGCCCCTGACCTAAAAACTAACTAATTTGTAATGATACTCATGCAGAAACTAATGAGAATGGGGTAAAGCTTTCTAGTGCCATTGTTAACTGTCAAAATAGTAAGTTTGAAACTTAATTGAGCACAAAATAAAATTTTGTTTTCTAATAAAATAAGACCAGAGTTCTTTTTAAAAAGAATTCTGAGTTTAGACAAAGTGATTTTCTTAAAAGCTAGCTGATGCTACCTTAAATACCACCTATTTTAAATTATACCATCTCCAAATAAGTTAATCACACAAGATAGTTTAAATACACCTTTAGGTGCAGGGGAGGGGGAAGCGCCTCTTTTTCTAATGCAGCTATTTTCCTTTGAAGCTTTTGCACAAAATCAGAGAAACAGTAATACCTAACTCACAGAGACCTTTGATTACTTGAAACTTTGGACTGGAAATAATGTGGCTTTGAGTGTGCCAGTGTTAGACCATACTGACTTAAAAAAAAAAAAAAAAAGATAAATAGACAATTGCCAGTTCAAAAGATACAAGGAAGACATGTACCATTCCGGAGGAAACTAACCTTCCCAAATTTAGGAGGGCAGAATAATTGCTGAGATGCGATTAGACAAATCTCTAAGAAAAAAAAAATTAAGACTCCTATAGTTAACAGTCTGTTTATGGAGAATAGTTAATTTGTATCTTGATTCTTCAGGACCCAGAAACATTAGAAAGTGCACTTGGGATACGCTGTATTAGGGTCCTCTACAGCTCAGATCTGGCCACACACTTTACTTTCTCAAGTACCAGAGGGGTACTTTATAAATTCAGTGATCTGAATGGCATAAAAACCAAGAGTATTATCAATAATCCTCATTTCAAAGCATGAGCTGGATGAAGGAAAGAAGAAATTCTTATAAGTTCTGAGGTATGAAATCTTTGTCAGTAGTATGACAGTATCATGTTTATACTTTGCTTTCTGCTTGTATTTAAAAGCTAAAATTTATAAAACAAGCACACAGTAAATCAGATTCCAATAGTAAAACCTAATGTGTAAAAATTAGTAATTTTTTTCTAGTTTCTAGTAATACCTGTTTTAGCAGAAGAGCTCAGGATAATTTGGGCAAATGGGCAGTCAAATTGCATTTGGAAGACAGGACACAATTTCTAAGGGTATTCATGTTAAATTAAAAATATATACATATAAATTAATAAAAACAAGAGCAAAGATCACACATACGCTACAAAAGAAGTAGTCAGACAGGCATGGGTTGTTAGGACTCCCACTCTGCTGAGCTACTTGCCAGATGTTAAAGATATGTGTATGAACAGAATACCATTTTGAGGGGCTTGTAATCTATCTCAAAGATACGAGGGGATGGGATTTGTAGGATGGGCAGATTTTCACTTCCTTTTATGTACTTCTACATTGTTTGCATTTTTCCCAAGGAAGTGTCACTTTCTGCAGGAAAGGTGCATGTGAGATGCACTGGGCAGGACGAGGGGCTTCATCAAGACAGTGAGCCTTGAGTTTAGCCTTGAAGGAGAACAAACTGATGCCAAACTCTCTCCCGAGACATCGTTTTAACATTGCATACCAGAGGAATGCAAGAAAGACTAATTCCAACTGGGAAACAGATGCCGAATGAAAGCAGAGAAGCCCCTCTGCATCTTGGGCAATATTAGCAATAAATCTCAAGATCACAGGGCAGAATTTTGACTCACTCAACATCACGTTACTGAATACAAATGCCTCTCCTCTCCTTCACCGGAGCGCAAAGACACCGAGATGTTTGCCTTTGTCTGACAGTCATTGTTGGATGAAAAATTAAGCTTGACATTTCTCAAGCCTGATTTCTTACTGAGAAATTGTCACCGCTGTCTGAATGGTTATTGCAGTCTTAAAGCAAAGTTACCCTCCACATGCATTGTCTGAAACATACTCAGATATAACTTGTGCTACTAAATAAACACATTCCAGGAGAACTAATGGTAAAATTAATTCCTCTAAGTCAGCTCCCACCTCATTTTCTCACTTAGCTCATAGATTTAGACAGTCACTCCAGTTTGGGAGCACGGACTTGAGAAGGCAGAAAGGTGAGGAGAATTATTTCATATCCTCCTCTTTGGGACAAATAATAAATTGGCCATTTCAGGAACATATTTTCAAACAGAAAATGTTAAGTTTCTATTTATGCACATAGTAAATTAGCTACAATGGAAAAATCATTGATGAAACCTAATTACGAAAGTAGGCCATGTTTTAGTTGAAGATAGAGGCATGTGAAAAGGAAATCTTTTTTTTTAATATAAAATCCAGCTTTTTAAGTGGAATTCATCTCATTACATCTCATTGTGTGTAAGGATCATAAATGGTGGCTACTCCTGCTCAGGGTGGGATCTCCCTGTGGGACAAGCCCTCCCGTAGGGCACCCGCAGATGTGGTTCCCCTGTGGAAACTGCTCCCCGGGCCCCCCTACCCCGCACGGCCCCCCAGCACCTGCCCCAGTTTTCCTTCTCCTTCAGACCCAACCCAGCTGCCATTTTCTTCATAAAACCTTATGTAATCCCTTCCTCCAAAACCCAACAATCTTCTATCTATATCTTTCTTATAGCACTTCTCACTTTCTGCCCCAAATTGTGGTGAGCAATATGCATCTCACCTTCCCTGATGAGGTCAAGCCCTTGAAGTCCAGAACCATGTGTCCCCCTGCCCACGCCCCACCGTGAATCTCTGACACTGCCGCTGAGTCACACATACAGTAGGCGCTCACCAGCGAAATAGTTACTGAAGAGCTGCATGGATAGTAGGGGACATGACTCTGGCCTCTGGCTTGGCTGGCGGTGCCCACGGAGGGTTCAATCAGCATCTCTGTCCCTTATGTGAACATCAACTTGCCTGGTTGTCACATGAGAGTTTCCCTAATTTATTATTTCTATACGTCCACATGCATCTGAGGTGAGTCACAACCGTCCTCTTATTCCCTGTCACCCACACTCCCCATTCTATCTCACCATGGATTTTATCAGGAGCGAGAGCTCATGTGCGGCATCTAGAACCTCCAACCTCACTCTTCATTGTAAGGAGGCTCAGGACCCAGAAGTTCCTCGGTGACCGGGGTACGTATCCGCACACAGAATCCAAGCTGTGCAGGAAAACTCACTCGGAAACTCTCCACGTTGACTGCACGTGCCTGCTGTGCCCCCAGGGACGACGTGGCCACATGGAGGGAAAAACCCAGAAGCAAATCTCACTGGGCCAAAGCCCACACTTCAAAGGCCTGTTCAGGGAAACTGTGCATTCCACCTTCTTTATGTATCGTCAAAATAAACATTTACAGAACGCTGGAATGTGTGAAAAATGTCCTTCCTTGTGTGTTTATGGAAAACACTTGGCAAGTATTTGCTATAAATGCTTCCTGCAAGTGCTGTGAGTGAGAAGCAGCAGGAAAATGCATGAGATGACAGGGAGCCAACTCCCACAGCAAAGGGATGTCCCTTTCCACACCCCCCACGAGCTGCCTCCACTCCCCACAGGCTCCTGCCCGTCACCCACAAATGGGACCCTAGGAATCCAGAGGTAGGATGGTGGGGGGCGGGAAGGGACGATGAGCAAAGGGGCCTTCAGAGTGCAGCACCCCACCCTGGAGCACAGAGAGAAACCTGCTGGTGTTTCCTAGGTGATGACGTCCCTAATAGGATTCCCTTCCCCTTCGTGCATATTGGTTAACAGCTCTGATTCCAAGTCCCCTGTTCCAGCTGGAAACATACCCCCAACACCCACCCTGTTTTCCCCGCCTAAAGGCTGGCCTGCCTCTCAGTTAACTCTAGGATGCTTTCAGGTGACAAGTGACAAATGGAAAGCAAGAGACTCGAAAGTATTTCTTTAGAACAAGATGAATGGGACATTTCTCTTAATTCCTCTCTAATTGACAAGACCTCTGGCGGTATGAATGGAAAGGGGAAGAGGGCACTTCAGGCCAAATCAATACATGCTCGTGGTTTTCCCAGGAAGCAATCCTGCCCACCTCCACACTGCCCTTTGGAATGAACCACGCCCTCTTCTGCCTCTTCAGAGAGGCTGGCTGCCCTTGGTTCCCAGTGGGCCAACGTGATGAACAGCCTAAGTGTTGAATATTAGGGAGATCGGTTATCTCACAGATGTTATACACCAAAAAGACTTTACTTTTTCTTCACTTCAAAATTCTTCCTTTAGAAAAAACAAAAGACACCAATCCAATGCACTTATGCCTGCCACGGCGAAGAGCTCCAGCTGCCCGGCTGTATTTACACTTGCCTGGGTACCAGGGTGTCCCCTCACTCACAGCAGGGCCTCCAGGACCCCGCCCTCTGCCCACGGGTCCTCACACTGCACCTTACCAGCCTAACGACAAATACCCTCACACAGCAAACTCTACGCTGATTTATAAAATTATTTCCTTTAAGTACATTTCTAGACGTGGAAAGGTTAAGTCAAAAGATCTCAGCACTTTTGCCACTTAAGCCACATCGATAAACCATCATCTAAGAAATGCGTCATTTCACATTCTCCAAAGCGATGGGAGAGGGTTCCCTTCAAAATGCTCTCACCGGCTCATCCGGACGTACAGCGGGAAAGGAAAATCTATGCATGCTGGGATTTCTCTCCTTACGAGAGGAGGAGGCCGCCTTGGGGCCCCACGCTCTCGCAATCACACCTCAGGCCTCCTCCCCAGCCAAGGACGGGCACGGTCGCCCCCTAACACTGAAAGAATCCAGGATTTCTTCACTCGAGGCAGGTGCACCTTTCCATGCTGCAAGTGGTGGTGAGGATAGGAGATTTCGCTGTAGGCTCTTTGGGGAAGAAATCCTATATCAGGTACATATTTATGAACGCAGAGAATTAAGAGAATTCTGAATTCAGAGAAGCTCACCAGTCACTTTGTTCCCCTCCCCCACTACCACCGCAACCCAGCAGAATCAGATGCCAACTGACCCCGTGGGGTCTCTCTCTGCCTGTCCAGAATCACCTTTTGTTAGCTCTTCAGTCCTTCTGACAGCAGGTTCCTTGGAGCTCGTGGTCCAGCCCTGTGTCCTCCTCAGACTCTTGCCCCATGAGACAGTAAGAGAAAGAGTGCCCCTCACCTAACTCCATGACTTGTTGGCACTGTGAGCCGGTCACGCAACTCGCACGTTGAAAAGATCAGGACACTGAAGTTAACCCCTCTGATTCCACATAGTTCCTCACTGTTCATCGTACTGCTGATAAGAGTAAATGGGGCAACGCATGTGGAGGCAAAGGCGCCACCGAGATGGGGGCGAGTGGCCGCCCAGAGCAGGCTGACTAGCAACCCGGTCACTGTCAAGAAGCTCCAAGGCCGTAAACTGTTGGTAGCTTGAAGTCAGCCACAGCAGGAGTATCTGCCAGAGAAACTGGCAAATGCTGCACACTGCTAATCAGATTTTTTAAAGCTTATTTACTAGCACACCACTGAATTCAATATAAAATATTAAAAAGTCACCACCCGCCTGGTGTCCAAAGTCCAAGTTTACCATTTACAATCAATAGTAAAAAACAGACAAGTTATTTAACCTCTCTGAGTCAGGGTCTGGGCTACACGGTATTAAGCCTTATGTAAAGTCTCAGCTGTGAAAGCCGTGAAGATATGTGTATGGTTCAAGGCCAGACATGAGTTCTCTATGAGCAAAAGACTAAGGGGACCAAAATTTAATCATTTATGCACAGGGCTCAGTTCTGCCAATAGCTTATGTGCAACAGCTTATGCAGTACTTACTCTGTGTATGGTAGGAACAAGAAATGCTAAAATGGGTGCAATAAAAGTGAGAATCCTTGATTTGGTTCTCAGCTTAACTGTTGTTGGCGTGTAGGAATGCTACCGATCTGTGTACATTGATTTTGTAACCTGAGACTTTGCTGAATTTATTTATCAATTCCAGGAGTTTCTTGGCAGAATCTTTGAGGTTTTCTAGATATAGGGTCATATCATCGGCAAAGAGTGATACTTTGACCTCTTATGCCCCCATTTGGATATCCTTGATTTCCTTCTCTTGCCTGATTGCTCTGGCTAGGACTTCCAGCACTACGTTGAATAGAAGTGGTGACAGTGGGCACCATTGTCTGAATGGAACTGGAGACCATTCTCCTGAGTGAAGTATCGCAAAAATGGTAGAACAAACACCACATGTGCTCAATACTAAATTGGAACCAATAGATCAACACTCATGTGCACATATGACAGTAAAACTAAACAGAAATGAAGCAGGTGGGAGGGGGAGGAGGAGATGGATAAATTCACATCTAAAGGGTACACTATCTGGGTGACGGGTATACTTACAACTTTGACTCAAACTGTACAAAAGCAAATTGCGTAACCAGAACATTTTCAGCCCCATAATATTCTGAAATTTAAAAAATTTTAAAAATTAAATCAATTACATATAAAAAAACTAAGAATCCAATAAGGTAATTTGTGTAAAATGTTCGTGGCAGTGGCCTGGCACATGTTCATTACTCAATATATTTAGCTTTTTTTGGCTCTTATGGCCATAAAGGACTTCAGGGGGGAAAAAGAAAGAGGGATACAACACTGGTCAGGGATTTGACACATCATATATTTCCTCATTCATTTGATGAATAATTTAAATGGTCCAGTGAAAGACAGTGAGGACACAGGGTGAAGAGATACGGGGTGCATGACAAATACCAGAGTCTTGGATTCTAAAACTTTCCAGGTATCAGGACCCTTAACGACAGAACAGCATTTGATAAACCAGCCAAAAAGCAGTCAGTTCTTAGGGCCGTTATATCTGTTACTAAAATTATTTTGGTTGCTTTATAAAATATGAGAAAAATTCTGTCTATTATTTATGATTTATAATAAATTTTAGAATCTTGGGTTTTACCAACTCAGGGAAAATGTTGATAAAATTAAGGTCAATGTAAAAATAAAATAATCTGACAATGTCAAACAGTCCTGGGTGCACCAGGTGTACAGCACAGGTCCCAAGGGGGAAGCTATTTTTACCTAATACAATGCGACATTTGGGAACATTACCACCTCAATTTTATTATATCAATACAAAATGCCTTCTGATTTGGTAGGCAGGTTGCTAATACTGGCAAGGCTCTGGTCACATGAATCCGATACAAAATGGAAAGTCAGAGTGACTCACCCAAGCCTAAGCATCAGCATGTCTGGAGCAAGGCCATTTTGGGGCATATCAACACAGCTGCTGACTGAGTGTCCATTCCAGGATGGACAAAGGCCAGAAGGGCAGCTGCGGTCAGGGAGGTTGGAGCGTGTTCCAGATGGAAACCTGTCTCGGTATCTTCCAGCCCTGGGGTAAATCCTGCCAGAAGGCAGAACACCAGAACTCTCTGGCAGGGTCCTGCTACTCACTCCATTCAGGCACTTCGCTCATCAAATATGCACCGAGTGTCTTCTGCCTGCCTGGCACTGCTCTGGGCAGTGACACTATGGATGCTCTATGCTCTCATGGAGCTTACAGGCTAGTGAGGGTAGACAGGAAATAAACAAGATGGTAAATACACAGCATGTCAAAAAAGAGTTAAGGGTGGAGAAAAACAAAGGAGGCAAGGTAGACAGAGAGCGTAGGGATGAACTTGCTACTTTCTATTTGGTGGGGAGGAAAGGCCACTCACTCGGAGACTGAAGGAAGTGAGGCAGTGAGCCATGGGGGCTACCCGTGCAACAGAAGCCCAGAGAGAAGGCAGTAGGTGAAAGGCTGGAGGCTGCAGGCACCTGGCATGCTCGGTCAGCAAGAATGCTATGGATGGAACTGTGTCCCCCCAAAATGCCTATGTTCAAGCCCTGACCCCCAGCACCTCCGCATGAGATTGTATTTGGAGACAGGGCTTTGAAAGAGGTAGTTACAGTAAAATTGAGAGCATTAGGGTGGGATCCTAATCCAATGTGACTAGTGTCCTTATAAGAAGAAGAGACTCCAGGGATGTGAGTTCACATAGGACAACCATGTGAAGAGGCCGCAAGAGGGCAGCCATTTGCAAGCCAAGGAGCCAGCTCTCAGGAGACATCAACCCTTTCGGTACCTTGATCTTGGACTTCCAGGCTTCAGAATCATGAGAAAATAAATTTCTGTTATTTAAGCCACCTGGTCTGTGGTATTTTGTTATGGCAGCCCTAGCCGACAAGACAAAGGAGGTCTCAGTGGCTGGAGTTGAGGGAGGGAGCAACAGGTAGAAGGACAGGAAGACAGCGAAGCAGAGCACTGCAGAGCATTATGGGCCATGGCAAGGCGCTGGGCCTTTACTGAGTTAGACGGGCGCTGCTGGAGGTGGTGAGCAGAGGAGTGACATACTCTGACCAATTTTGGAAGGATCTCTCTGGCGTCTTAAAACTCTGGCTGCTGTGTTGAAAATAGGCAAGGTGACACTATTAATTAAGGAGGCTATTGCACTACTACAAGAGAGAGATTTGGTGCACTGGATTACTGTAAAAGGCAAAAGATTTATACGATCTGAAGAGAAACCAGAGTATAAGCACCGGATTACTATAATGGTGTGAAGGTGGGATTCTGGATATATTTTGAAGGTAGAGTTAACAGAATTTGCTGGTGGAGGTTTGCTGGTAACTGAGTCTTAATGGAATAAAGAGTAAGTAATTCACTGAGCCAGGGGATGTTAGTCACTGAGAGCGTCTATCAAGGTAACCCATATTCAGTGCCAGGAAACATCTAAAGAGCAAAGTCTTGAGTAGATTTAACCAAGCTTAACCCCTGTGGAAGACAGATCCATTGCTAAAAGGATATTAGTAGCAAAATAACAATTAAGGCATTCAAACTATGGGGAAAAAATGCAAAATCAGCAATCTAAGCTTCTACCTTAGGAAACTGAAAAAGAAAAAGGACAAATTAAATTCAAAGGAAGTAGAAGAAAAGAAGTAATAAAAATTAGAGTAGAAATTGATGAAATTGAAAACTGGAAAACAATAGAGACAATCAATAAAATCAAAAGCTGGTTCTTAGAAAATATCAATAAAAATGATAAATTTCTAGCCAGGCTAAACAAGGAAATAAAAGAAAAAGATAAATTATTAGCATCAAAAATGAAAGAGGAATCAATATTACAGATTCCATGGACATGTTAAAGGAATATTATGAACAACACTATGCTCACAAATTTGATAAGTTGGATGAAATGGGCCAGTTCCTTTGAAGACACAATCTACCAGAACTCACACAAGGAGAAACAGACAATCTGAATAGATCTGTTTCTATTGAAGGAATTGGATCACTAATGAATAAAATTTCAAAATGAAAAGCATCAGGCCCAGATGGTTTCATTGGTGAATTCTACCAAATACTTGAGCAAGAAAATGATACCAATTTTCTATAACCTGTTCCAGAGGATAGAAGATAGAACTCATCCTATGAAGCCAGCATTACCCTGATACCAACGCCAAGCAGAGACATTATAATAAAGAAAAAAACCACAGACCAACAGCTCTGATGAGCATAAATGTAATAATCCTCCATAAAATATAATCAAATAGGATCCAGCAAAGTGTAAAAAGAATTATACACCACAAGCAAATGTGATTTACTCTAGGTATGCAAGGTTCATTCAACATTCAAAAATCAGTTAATGTAATCCATTGTATCAATAGGCTAAAGAAGAAAAATCATGTAATGATATCACTAGATACAGAAAAAGCATTTGAGAAAATCTAACACTCACTCATGATAAAAACTCTTGGCAAACTAAAAATAGTGCAGGAGTTCCACGACTTGGCAAAGAACATCTACTTAAAACTTGGCAAACAGCATCTACTTAAAACCTATAGCTAACCTTACATTTAATGGTGAGAAATTTGACTCTGCCCTTAAGATCAGGATCAAGGCTAGGATGCTCCCTCTCACCATTCCTATTTAAGAGCTTACTAATTAATAATCCTAGCTAATGCAATAAGACAAGAAAATGAAATAAAAGGTATACGGATTAGGAAGCAAGAAAAAAATCTGTTCACAGATGACATGCTTGTCTAGGTAGAAAATTCCAAAGAATCAACATGAACCCCCCTGGAACTAATAAGCAATTATAGCAAGGTTGCAAGATATTGGCTCATCAATTGTAACAAATGTCCTACCCTAATGCAAGATGTTATAAATATAATAGTAATAGGGGAAACTGTGTGTGGGAGAAGGGAGAGATGAGAGATATGGGAACCCTCTGTACTTTCTACTCAATTTTTCTGTAAACCTAAAACTGTTCTAAAATATTAAGTATATTAACTAAAAAGGAAAAAATGCAGAGAGGCCTATAACATCTCCTAACTCTGGACAAACAGAAAGGAGGGGATTCCAGAAAACTTTCCCTCCCAAAGGAATAGGAAGAAGTGAGCTATAACTCTTTGAACTCCTGCACTGAAACATGGTACACCAAATTAGAGCAGAAAAGGGAGATGCAACAGCAAACTCAAAGCATAGCAGCTACTGAGTTCTGCACAGTCAAGGTAGAAAACACATATTTAAAGGCGGAAGCTTAATCAATTATAGCAGAAAGAAGGAGGGCATGTCACAGAGCAGGTACTGTACTCAATAAATACATATCTAACTAGCATAGCAAGACATAAAAATGGACAATATGTACTGAATTTGGAAAACCAGGCTGAAGAAATGATAGGAAGATATTAACTGGGTCTAAGATAGAGAAAGCACAACAGTCACTGTTGGCTCAGGTCTTGGCTAATCCTTTAGTAAGGGTGTCAACCACACATGGGCCTTCTGTAGCTTTTAACCTTATACTGCACACTGGACTTGGGTTTACAATGTGTCAACTGCATATAGTTTTTTATATGGCTTGGTTTCATTTTTTTTTTCCTCAACCAATCCATCACTGTATTAAAGTCGCACCATGTTTTTT